>CM056998.1:100058729-100658729 GCA_029891345.1 Dryococelus australis
ATGTATATATATTATATTATATATATTATATATATGTAAGTATAAATATAATATAATAATAATGTTATATATATATATAAATATATTAATATATATATGTATATATATTATATATATATATATTTTAAATATAGTATTAACACAACCACAAAACAACACACAACACACAACAAACACAACCAAACAACATCAAAAACACACACCCACACACAACAAACCAAAACACACAACACACAACCAACAAACCAAACAAACCAAAAAAACACACACAACAACACCACCAACAAAACCAAACAACACAAAAAAACAACACAAAACCAACACAACCAAACAACACAAACACCACAAAAACCAAAAACCACACACCACAACAACAACACACACACACCACACAACACAACACAAAACAACACAAACAAACAACACACACAAACCAACACAACAAACACACACAACAACCCAACAACACAAAACAAAACAACACAAAACACAAACACAAACACACACACAACAAAACACACCACACAACACCACCACAAACAAAAACACAAAAACACACCAAAACCAAAACACAACAAACAAACAAACCAAACAACACAAACAAACACAACCAACACAACCAAAACAACCAACACACAAACCACAAACAACACACCCAACACCACCACAAAAACCAACAAAACCAACAAAAACACAACACAAACACCAACCAACAAACACCAAAAACAACAACAAACACAAACACACAACACACCACAAACACCCAACAACAAACCACACCACAACAAAACCAAACACACAACACAAACCACACAAACACAAACAAACAACACCAAAACAAACCACCAAAACCACAACAAAAACACAAAAACACACACACACAACACCACACAAACACCAACACCACACACAAACCCAAACAAAACACACCAAAACACACCAAACACACAAAACCAACACAAAACAACAACACACACAACAAACACACAAACACACAACAACCCACACAAAAACAACACCAACCACACCAAAACCAAACACAAAACACAAACACAACACCCAAAAACACAAACACACCACAACCCAAACAACCACACACAACCCAAACAAACAAACAACACAACAACACAACACCAAAACAACCACACAACACAACAACCACACAACAAACACCAACACACACACACACACAACAAAACCACAAACAACACAAAACAAACCACACACAAACACAAACCCACCACCAAAAACACAAACACACACACAACAACAACAAAACACACACACACAAACCCAACAACCCACAAAACAAACCACACACAACAAACCCAAACAAACACAAACCACCAAAACAAAAACCCACAACACCACACACACAACAACACACCAACCACAAACCCACAAAACCCCACCAACCCACAACAACACAAAACCCCACAAACACAAACAAAAACAACCACACAAACACCACAACCAACACCCAACCACAACCACACAACCACCACCACACCACACACCCAACACAAAAAACAAAAAAACACACAACAAACCAAAACCCCACACCAAAAACACACACAACCAACCCAACACAACCACAACACAAACCAACACACACACAAAACAACACACAAACACAAAACACAACACAACAAACAAACAAAAACCCAAACAAACAACCACACACACACCAAAAAAAACACACACCACCAACCAAAAAAAAACCACAACCAAAACAACAACCCACACAAAAACACAAAACAAACCAAAACACACAACACCAAAAACAAAACACAAAACAAAACCACAACACAACAACACAAAACCACCACAACACAAACACAACACCACCAAACAAACAACCCAAAACACAAAACAACCACACACACCAAACCACACCAACAACAACACAAACAAAAAAAAACAACAAAAACAACACACCACACACAACAAACACCACACACAACAAAAAAAACCACACAAAACAAACACACAACAACACACACACACACAAACCACAACAACACCAAAACACAACACAAAAACACAAACCAACAACACACCCAAAAAACACACCAAAACACCACAAAACAACAACAACACCACACCAACAAACAAACACAAACCAACAAACAAAAAAACCAAACCAAACACCAAACACAAAACAACAACAAAAAAAAACAACACAACAAACACAACAAAAAACAAAAAAAAAAACAAACCAAACCAAACACACAAACAAAAACCACACACACACACAACACACAAAACAAAACCCACCAAAAACAAACCAACAAAACAACAAAACACAACACACCAAAAACAAAACCAACCAAAAAAACACACAACAAACACAAACAAACAACAAACAAAACCAAAAACAAAAACAAACCACAACACAAAAAACCAACACCAAACAACACAAACACACAACAAACAACCAAAACAAAACCAAACCACACAACAAAACAAAACCACCAAACAAACAAACAACAAACAAAAACCAACAACCACAAACAAAACACAACACAACCAAACCAAAAAAACCACACCCCACAAACACACAACACCAAACCAAACAACAAAAAAACACACAACCACACCAAAACAACACAAAAACCCAACCACACCACAACCAAACCACAAACACAACCAACACACAACCAACAAACACACAAAAACACACAAACTCGGGCGCCTTGAAGTGTTTTTTTTTTTTTTGTACGTTCCCGGTACCGCTTCAATCGATCATACGGGGTTTTGTGTGTATCATTTGATTGTTTTTGAGATGCTCTTTCCAACCGTATAAAATTTCTGTATTCCGACGTGGCTTTTTGACTAGTATAGGCCGGCATTGTGTTAAGTTTTCTTTAGTGTTTTACATTAAACGCTTAAATATCAACATAATCACGGCACGCAAATGATTTTATACACGCAATCGATTTGTCTTGACCATAGTTGTCGATTGAAACTTAAACGAGCGTCGTAGCGTCTCTTAGTCAAAAGTTATAGTACGCTGAAATTATGAGCCGCGGCGAAACGAACTCAAAATTGCGGCCCGCCTCCCCCTTTTTCTTCGTGCGATACTTTGCAGTTCTCTCTCAACGTAACCTATTATTTGATCCTTTGGCAATCGAGTGGTGTAATTTAATTATGAATGTAGGCGATAGATTCGGAGCTGCAATGCCAAACTGTATCACCCGATTTTATTATCGGATTTTCTTGATTTCCTCCTAATATGTTTGCAAATTTAAAGACGTATTTACGTCAAAAGATGGTGAAAAGATTAAAAAAAAAAAAAAAATGGCTGAAAGGCAAAAGTAAAGTGTTCCCTTTACCGTGAACAGCCTGTACCCATTTATGCGCGGTACGGCGCTGTGGAGGTGGCCAACCTCAACCTCCCCTCCCCACAGACAGACTCGATTACTGTTCCATCGCCCGGCGGCCAGGGTAATGATTGACAGCCGACCTGACTGGCGTCACAGCCCCTCCCCCCTCCTGGTGACGTCGATGAGATATAGCCGACGACGACACTATAAATACCACCGCTGTTGGAGGGTCGGCGGTTCTTTTTTACTATTCCTTGTAGTACATTAGGTGAGCCAAATTGGGACAAAATCGAAGACGGTCGGGTTTTTGATTGGATCGCTTGACATGGATTGACCCACCTGGCGTTGTTTCGCAAGCGTAATATTTAAATTTGCAGTTGCTAAAATTATACCCGTAAGAGCACGAATTAATGTGTTTTTGTCATTTTATTTCCAAAAATAGTACTATGTTTCACTTGGATAATGTATGAATAAAGGGAAATGATCAGTGGCAAATTTACATACTGTTATGATGGGCACTAGTGTGAACCTACCTTTAAACCAACATACTTGCTGAACGCACCGTAGGTAGACACGGCAGTATTCAGGACTATTTGCAAACAGCGGCGGTGAAAGAATGCCAATCCGAGGCTAGTCGCTAGTTCACATCAACACGGGCCTACGGGAATAAAACAAGCTCTCGGCAGTTTCGGCACGAGGCGGAAGGTAAACCACGACAAATTTATAATACAGAATCGTTAATGAAAGCATATCGCACCCGAAAAAGCTGCATGTATGCAGCCAACCACCGAGACGAGAAGATGCTGTCGTGGACGCAGCGCCATCGTGCACGACCGCCGTTTCCGTAACGACGACCAGCCTACGGCGACGACTCAACAGAAGACGAGCGTACAAATATTTGCATTAAAACAAAATAAATATGGGGCAGTAATCTAACGTAATATCCCTCCGCGCGTTACAGTAAATCTAATTGTATAATGTTGTTGTAATGCAGATATAATTCTAAATATAACCGTTGTGTATAAATTTTTTATCTTGTGCTTTATGATTAACTAACTAGCAGTCTAAAATACTAAATGTATGGTTTGCACATACAAATATAACAATACGGCGGGATGATACAAAATTAGGCGGAAAAGTGGGTCTAAATTTTATATATTCAGTTATTTTACTGCGCAAGACACTGGTGTCAGGGCATCCACTACTTTGCTAGTAAATGCAATAAAATCACATATTGGAATTACTGAATATCTTTAATAGAATTTACTACATTAATGTTGTAAGTCCCACACAAGCTGTTCTAAATGTGCCCAATCTGACCGCATGCAGACAGTGTTAATGTGGCTGGTGAGGCGAGTGTATTGAGGCGAGTGATTGTTCAACAATGCCAGGAATGTTTACACGTGCAGAGTACACAGACATGGCGCTTGTTTACGGATACTCTGACGAAAATGGGCGTGGTGTAGCAGTTGAGTATCCGCGCAGGTGGATTGGAAGAGGTGAGCCAGTGCCATGGCCGACGCGCTCTCCAGACCTCTCCCCGTTGGACTTTTTCTTCTGGGGCTGCCTGAAAAGTAGGGTTTACAGCACACACACAATACCAGTTGCTACGGGTGACAACCTACGTCACTAATCAACTCAGAAATGAACTTGCAGGCATGCAGTGGCAACACGTCATGGTAGGCTACAGCGTATCGCAGCCTGCTGACGGTTAGATGGTGCACATTTTGAACAGCTCGTGCATTCAGCATGAATGCAGTCAGTCGCATTAAAGACGTTCAGTAATTCCAATTTGTGTGTCTATTGCATTTACGTTGCTGTAACTGTGAAGTGGGGCTGCATTTGTGTATATATAGTTTTTGTTGCCAGTGTTCTTTATAACTCGCTGCCGAAGTAAGTCGTTTGAGTCTCGGAACACTCTGTATTTAATACACTACATTGGCATAGTCCCCCCTCCCTTCCAACTCAATCCATATCGCTGTGTATAAGTGCGATCAATGAATAAACTTAAAACGATATTACTCTAACGTTAGAGTAGGAAAGCTTGTAGTAGGATTATATATATATATATATATATGTATATATCATATATATATATATTTTAACGTAAACATAATTTTCTCGGGCGCGTAAGTTCATAATAATGTTTTGGCATTAAGTTTCGGGTAGAAGAGATACCAGACTAGTACAGTCACATAGTCATAAAGTGTATTAGGGTGACATTTTAACGTGCCATGTTTTGAGCGCTAAATGATTGCTTTACTCGCTGAGGCGAACTGGCGTGTGCTCAGTGTGTTAACTCTGCCCTTACTGCAGACATTGCTCGCTTCAATTACCGCAAACTAGCTTCAAGCATGCCTGCAATTGACGGAATTGGGAGTAATTTAATTCTCAATAGCGGGACAGCCATTAAGTAAAGTGTGTTCACTTAGGGCAATAGTTTGACATTGTTTGAGAATGAAGACTCCTCGTGGAGGAAAAGAAATATAGCCCTACATTGGCCAACCATCGTACGAAAATTGCAGTCTGTAGTGTTGAAAACCTTCCAGCAGAGTAACAAAAATCGTGGTAATATGACGGCAAATTGACTGGGAAATGTAAGAAGCAGTAGCGTGATTACGATGTTAATGGCAGTGACCAAGAGTTCACCTCGGAATACTTAGCAGCAATATGGTATGTCACGGAAAGTCACTTTGCTTCACTTCAGATCGTTCAACTGACTCGATTTCTTTCATTCTGCTTTGCGTGAGCTCTGAAACCGTGGTTCAATATTTATGCCAATAATTTCTGTATAATTTTTTTTTTTTTACTATCTTTTTACTTTACGCGGAAGAACAGGATTTTTGTTCAAAAAGCATAACAATTAGTTCACGCAAGTCGATATTTTAATAATTATTGTTAAATTACTTTAATGGAAATTAAAAAATGGGCAACATATTACCCCAGGAATTACGTCGAGCACCATTCGTGGGACCAAATTGCAGTGAACTGGAATATTTCAGAAGTAAGCTCTATATATGTTGTCCTGATCCACAGGTTTTTTATTTATCACATTTGATCCGGGGGGATCCGTGGTTGAAGCGAGGAGTCGTTAAGGCCGGGTCAAGGTCGGCCCGACGCTGCAGGTTCAATATTGCCTGTGACGATTGCGATTCACACGAAATGCATGCGAAGCAATTTCCTCCAGCTTGCTGGGGCGGAAAGTCCCGGCAACGCTGTCGCAACGGAACTTACGCGTGTATACACAGAGAAGCTTCGTGCGTGCACACACGCACTTCCTTTGTTCGTCCGCCGAGTGTAAAAACTAAAATCTCTGCACCTTGGATTGTGACGTTGCGGAACTATTACACATATGAATATGTAACTGTCACGCCACTTAATAATCTGTGCATAAAATACAAAGAAATAAATTCCTGCTGTCATGAATTGAAAAGGTACACTTCACACGACGCTGTGAGATGGAATTAATTTTTAATCATATTTCGCACAATAGATACAGTTTGTACTCATGTCAGTGTTTCGGGTAAAGTTGCTATCGATGGGCCAATTAAAAAAAAAAAAAAACTGCGGTCTAAAACCATTCATATTAAAATATTTGGAAAAAGTGTGATGAACAGCAGTGCCCATACAGAAATGAAATCGCTGGGTATATTGATGATAAATGGAATACAGTTATAGTTGAAAATTATACGAAACATTTTTGGTCGCCACAGACCACTAAAATAGCTTAAAATTATACATTTGTTATTTAAACACTAGTTGAATACGAACTTTATTATAGTACCAAAATAGGTGAATGTAAATTACATACAGTATCACTGTTACTGCAACAATACAAAATAGTGTGTTCAGGAATCGTGAACCACCATGGCATATTAGATGTTAAATATTGTTAAAATTTCTCAAGTCACTGGGCTAAACCAGTTTCGTTAAGGGATGGAGGTCTTAATTACACAAGCGTTAATTACAGATTCATAATTTATTAAAAATAACTACAATAAAAAATTCTCGGCACAATAACTCACAATCAGTTATCACTTGCTATAAATAATATAATAAAATAATAAAAAATTAGACCCAATAGACCGTGTATCGAAACCTATTCCATTATTTGATCAATTATTTGTCAGTTCTAATATTTACAATAAACTCCGTACTAAGTGTTCATTCAGTCCCACCTCAGTAAAGGCCAAAAACCGGGCCAGCCTGCAGTGTTCTACTATAGTGTTTTCCTAGCATCCTCACGCACTGTAGTAGCCTTCACTCGCTGGATATCCGCCCTCTCGTCCATTCACACTACAAACACCTCGTACGCCGTCGCCTCGTAATCTCCCGTCGTCGTCCGTCCTCTTCACAGATGTCCTGGTTACCGCACTCAGCCCGGAGTCTTCTATGGGCTGTTCACGGTTAAGTGAGCACTTGTGAGGCCCTAGTTACTTTTTCCTTGCAGCCATCTTTTATCCTTTAACCACTTTTATTACTTAAATTGCAGTATTTATTTATAAACAGTGTGTGTATATTCCACGACACTCTGAAGTTAACGTCTAAAGCTAAAATAAAACACATTTATTGGCTATTATTCAAAGTGACAGGGCTTGCAAAAGTACTCACTTTATCGTGAATGGCCTATACCAATACTGACGGCAGTCCAGCTTCGGCTTGTATTTATAGTGTCGTAGGTCATCGGCCAGAAATTTCTCAAAGTGCCGTGTTGCGCCGATGGTCCTAGTCCCCGGATTATTCTTGAGCAACTTCTACTTTCATCGGGTTGTCCATCAGGGGGGAGGAGTAGGAGGAGCGGCTGTGACGCCAGCCAGATCTCCGCCGCTGTCAATCATTTCTCCAGTGGCCCGGAAGGACAGCGAGGTAGAGGTCTGTCCTAGAGGAGGGCGGGGCGAGGTAGGTTCCCCCCCTTCCCCTAGCCGGACTGCACATAATGGCATCTCGCTACCGGTGCGAGCCACAGCGCGTAACAATAAGTAAAGGCTGTTCTCGATAAAGTGAGCACTTTTGAAATCAACCTTAGAAATAGTCACTGCCCCTACCTGCATATATTTTAAAAGGCGCACTGAGTGACATTCGCCCAGTAAAGTTGGTAACGATAGATGTGATCTATAGTTCCGTACCTTAACATTGAATAAAACATATTAAGTAACCCTTTTCTGGTAAATTAAATTATTCCTTTCGATTTCTGTTAATTTCTTAATGTGTCGAATTGTAAAAATGAGCAGATTTGTTAGATATTAACTTTTCTAATAATTTTACAGTTTCACTTGACCGACGCATGAATGAGGCCCACGACGATGGTAATCGTATGTAAGGCGGACGAATACACAACGTGTTTACAAGTAGGTTCTAAGTAAGGCTTTCAAAAGTGCTCATTTTACTGTGAACAGCTTATAGCAATGTTGAGCCCCGTCCACACTGGCGAACCGAACACCGTAACGTAACTGCGACGCTTAACACGATCTCAAATGTGGACGGGACTGCGAACGACGTCGCGAACATGATTTGGTTACGCTGTTCGCGACCGGCCATGTTACACCCTGAGTCGGTAAATGACTAGCGTATCAAAGGGATATTCGCGTTGCTCTTACGCATAGTGTGGACGGGGAACTGAGTGCGACCTGAACGTGGCGCATCCCTCTTCAAGCCCAGCTTCAGTTCAGTTAGGTATAGGCTGTGCACGGTAATGTGAGCACTTTTTAAGACCCTGCAAGAATTTTCCTTTCAAGTAATTTCTACCTTTCCGCCACTTTTTAATGTAAACATTGCATTATGGCTAGTAAACACAGTTTATACATTTCATCACTCTCAAAAGTTAACGTTTGATGCTGCACTAAAATACATTTATTAGGGGATTATGCCTTTTGGAAGGGCCTTAAGAAGTGCTCACTTTACCGTGAACAGCCTATAGGTAGAGACTGATTATCTGATCGTGGAAGCACGCGGTGAAGGTGAAAACGTTGCGAAAACAGATTGGAATGCATAGGAAGTGTTACATTTTATAGAATTGTACAGGGAAAGGCAGTTATAGTGGGACCCTAAACACAAAGACCATTTTGACAAAATCCTTAGAAGCGATGCATGGGATGGCACCTTTGCCTTCTCCAGGATACCAATATCACACCATGGCTTCCCTCAAGTCTTATCGCCAGCCTGTTCTCAATATGATTTCATATTGCAAAACCTTTTGTAAATGAACTATACACATGACTAGCTGCATGTATACACACAGTTTGCTCATTAATAATTGCTGATATTGATTTACTTTGTGTGTAGAAAATAAAATCAGGCTAGTAAATGTTACATTTACACTGTAGCACTTTGTGGCATAACGATGAATTGTAACAATAAATGTGTACAAACAAAAAAATACTTGTAGCCTTCCTGACGTTCTTTAATTTTGGTCGTTACACATTTTCCCACAAACAGCTCTTGAAGCCGCAGATCGTGAAAACCCTTCTTCGGCAAGAGAGGGGTGCCGCCCCAAGAGGTTTACCCGTCATGCCACTTATGCCATTTTTAACACCTTCTTAGAGTGGAATAAATGGCAAATGTAATCGAAATTGTTCGAGCCGTCTTTGATCACATCGGGATTTTGTGTTAGGCTTTCTACCAAAAAGTGCTTAATCTTAGTGACAGATATTTAGGTTTGTGAACATTTTGAGATCGAATATTTTCAAGATTACAATACTTTATTTTACTACAGTGCGAGAAAGTAAAACTCATGAACTAATATTAAATACTGTTTTCTAACTACAGCATTAAAAATATCAACCTGTGCAGCCAACACTAATGGCGATGGTTTTTTGTCTTAATATTATAATGCACTTGTAAGTACCATACTTTCCAATAACATACTACGTTTTACATACCTAAATGTTTTGACTGAGGCCTTGAATGATTGCCCTCAGTACGTCCGGTACTGTTTCACTAATGACTTGTTCTGATATTCGGAACAAATACTGCAAACTAGTGAAGGAATCTCCAGAGGCTAGAAACCTTAGTGACAGCGACTATTTCGACGACTGTTATCGCGTTCCTTAAATTTGTATCGAATTTCTTAACTATAGGGCCCACCAAAATGACAATAGCATCAAAATCTGACGATGACATTCTTCTGAAGTTCCTGTACCGACCAGAAACTTCTTAGAACTTTAGGTCCGCCAACAACGCGCCATTGTATTCACGTCTTTTGACATATGGGTTCAGCTGCCACCACCTTCTTTTCGTCCTTTTTCGACATGTCGATGTGTATATAAACGTATGCTGCTGTAGCTACCTCGATCTCCATCAATGAGCGACTAGTGTTTCGGCGAACAATTGGATAATTTAAATGTTCGCGACGAACAGCGTTCACGATGCGGCCAAGCGGTCAGAACAATTTTGCAGCGAACGTCGCTGCGAACATGTTAGACGTTACGTTACAGTGTTCGGTTCGCCGATGTGGACAAGGCTTTAGGAGAGATAAGTCTGCATGCCGTACATTGCACGCGTACTGGAATGATATATCCCAAGTCTGCAAGGTCATTAGGCCTTCGTTTTAATTTCTGTTAGTATTTGAGCCGTGTGAAAATGGCATCATGATTGACTATGTTGAATGCCTTGATTGTATACCGAACGTGTGTATAACGCTTTATGAAAGTATTGGCCTTTGGGTTTCGCCCAAAATCATGCAGTCACGAATGCGACACTGACCCTAATTATCCATAACCTTCAATTATTAATAAAATACTAAACACGTTTCTTTTATATACATGTTGCCTCGACTGTTTTTGCGGTAACATATCTTCTCAACTTCCTGTCAACACATGCGGTATTTCCATCGTATAAATAAAGTTTTACTGAAGCGATATCCACGAAATTTCTGTGATTGAATCGATTCTTTAATGAGTGTTGATAATGTTCAAATGATAAATATACTGTAGGTTTTTTTAAACTTCATTATCATGGCGCATACATAATCGCTTCGACGGTCACATTAAAAAAATCTCAGAAGAAACTCCTTTTCTTGTGGTACCTGAGACTAGTAATTGATTATAAATTGTTGTGTAAGAGTCAGTGTAGTATTTTATAATGATAATAATGTATTAATGACAAAAATAATAATAATTCACAGTATTCTGGCAAAACGCGTGGAAGCACTGTTCCGCCAACCATCGCTTGATAAATTTCCAACTAGCATGGCGCCACTTCATCAAGCACATACTGAGACAGAGATTTGTCCAAGCCTACAAAATATTTGTTTGTGTAGGGTCTAAAATATATTTAGTTATTCAAAAAATACTTTGTTGAGTAAATATAACATCAAAATCAACAAACGCCATTTTGTTCATCTTGACGAAATGCACGCTTTAATTAACAAAACCTCTGTGTTGAGCTAAAAGAGATTAGAATGTCAACAAAATATGTATTTGAATCAACTGTATACAGTATATTCACGAATACCTGCGACCACAATATCGGTTAGGGTCGTATAAAAACATGATAGAAAACATAGTTGGATTTATGTTCTGCTACACAGAAAAATATGTACTTCCAGTTCCGCCGTCTGTTAACGGAAGGGTATTGCTCTGTAAAATTAATTTTTCATTGAAACAACGTGCTAATTCCTGTCAACCATTCTGGCCTACTTGCTGTGTCAAGCGGGGTAAATTAGGTTTGCGGATGTTGCGTGTGTGCGTGTTCGTGCTGTGAGAACTTTTTTTCTACAGTAAGTAATGGATTGTGAGGTCTGCGCCAACGGCCAAATTATGGCGAATGGGTAGTGACGGTTAATACATATCAACGATGCGAATAATTCATTTTTATTTTCTTTTGGTTGCGTGTTGACTCAATGGCCATTACCCAAACGACTGTAATTGTATTCCAGTTTATATAATTTGCGGTTTTTCCCCTCATTAATAAACGGCCGGTGCGAGTGTAATGTTAATAATGGCCACCCTTTCCCCCTGCGGTAATAACGGCGGCGTTCAGTATCTATCAAAACAAATACAGCACATTGGCTTTTTTTTTTAGCAAGTAATTTAGTTTTTAACCCTCTGACTTCATTCTGTAGGGTGATGACTTCGGAATTCATACACAGTTTAAAAATTCTTTTTTTTTCTTGGTCATGATTGGTATTTGCTGCTGTTTTGATTGACAGAAACGGTAAAAGCGTTAGTAACTCACTAACATATAGCCTACACTGTAAAAAATGTGTAATTTTACACGAATGTACGTGGTAGCACAATCTCCGCACATGTTCGTGTATTTTTACACGTATATGTGTACGTGTACTTTTACTGTGTGTCCCGTGTATATTTACAAATACAATGCCAGTGTTATTTGACTATAATTGTTACTCTTTTTTACTAATCATTATGTACAATTGCACGTACTTTGTATGTGTCATTTTACTCTTTTTTTGTTATCAATATCAATCCAAATAATGGAAATTTACACAAACTTTGTTAGTCTAGTTTTGTCATGCCTTTCAGTTTCTTTTACTGATCATCACATTAAATCACATGTACTCTGTACATGTTTTTTTTTACTATACTTGCTACTAATTTTCTACTACACATTGTAAATTAACATATTCATTGTTATGGTAATATTACTACACCAGTCTGTTACTGTTTAATGTTCATAATACCTAATTACAAGTACACTGTAGGTGTAATATTACCATACCAGTTTGTATTTATAACTTATTATAATGTTAAATAACATGCCTCCATGCATGTAATTTGACTATGTAAATTATATATTTCCTGCCACATGATATAAATTTACACAAGCATCCTACCAGTGTGTGTATGTATTTTCTCACTAACAAAAAAAGTAAAATCGCAGATTCACTGCAATTATAATCAATCACAAAATTTCTGTACATTAACATGGTTATAAAAGTTCTCCAAAATGTAGATAAAAATTGACTTCAGGTATAGAATAGGTAGTTATATACAAAAGCCAGCATATACCACCAGTGGGAGTTAAGATTTCCATTTGAACACAAAAGGAGTTCGAAGTAGTTCTACTCCCTACCGCTAGATAGCATGTGTTCAGCAAATATTAGTACCATGAATTAGTGTACTTTTACACATACCTTCGCATTTCTAATTTCGCGCCCTTTTTAATGTCAATATACCAGTACATTTTTTTTGCAATAAGATTGTACTACCTTTTCAGTGAAATAGAACAATATGTACTTTTACACCGGTATACATGTTTCAATATAACATTGGCGTAGTTGGGTTTTAATACTCCACTTTCGTGGATTTTTACATTAACTTTCAAATTTGTAAATTTACATCTCTCTATAACTAATATACCAATACATTTGTGTTTTTTTTTGTGATATCAATGTACTATGTTATGAATAAAGTTGAACATAGCTGTAAATTTACACGTACTGTACTTGTTTTTACAAATTTCACACAAAAAATTTAAAATTACCAAAAGGTTGTACATGTATTTTTACACTCTTTTTTTTTACAGTGTAGATTTCACAGACAGGCTTCATTTGCTCTTTAGCTTCTGCCTTTGGTAGAAGACATTTTAATTTCTTCACTTTAGTCTTGTTGCTTGTGATTCGTTCATTTTTGTTGCTGGGTAGTTATCGGTCTAAAGTTCACCAGAGAATACGAAACTGTGGTTCAGGTGTAGGTATGGATTGCAGCCACTCACGAAATCTACCTGCGAATTTCTTGTGTGTCTGCTAATAAAGTTTGGTCTCGTTATTGGTTTTTAGCAGTCTATGGAATTTTGGACGCTTCATAGGTCTAAGTGGTGCGCCCAAATGTATACATAGTTTTAAATCGTTAGTTATAACTTGTGATGATTTTTTTTATATATTATTGACATCTTTCATAAACTATAAAAAGAAAACGAATGTTAAAATGGTAACCAACAAAATATGTTCATTGATGTACACCCCCCCCCTCCCCTTTTCCGCTAAACATACGCATATGCACACGCTCGCGGGGAAGAACTCCTATTTTTAACAATAATCCGTGGAATCCTCTATGAATAAACATATATACGAACATTTATTTTGAACACTGGTATACCAATCACTTTGAAACTAAAACCTCTGCAAACTCGATTTATTTGTAGTAATACGTTTCAGGTTTTTCATCTTCAGCTTGTGCAGGACTGCTATCCCGCATAAAATAACTTTCATTAGTTACTGGCAATTCTACAGCGAACTCGCAGAAATTGTCAGGCACTTCATTCAAGAGTTGGGGGAACAGCCAGGCGTTGATGAACTCTTGTCTGAGAGTTGCTGCTCAGCCGGCGGCTAACTTACTTTTACCAGTCATCTCGATAAACAGTTCATTAGACATTCAAACACTGGGTCATCAGCGCGCTTATCCACAGCGGTCCTGGAACACAGAGAATAGAGAATTTCATATATGGAGCTGGTAGGTAACGCCACCGCCTGTATAATTGTGTTGGGAAACTAAACCGTATTTTTTCCCGTGGGACACATTCCACCCCCCCCCCCTCCCCCCCCTTCTTTCCATCCACCCACCATATTTGAGTTGTATTATTTGCTTTGTCTGCTGCTACGTGCTGCTCCAGAAAATTATACAGTGTCGGGAGTTTTTTTTTTTTTTCTGGATTCGGGAAAAGGCCAAATTCCACTCAAAACTTTCCCTTTTTACCCGTGTTCATTCCTCAAACTTCTGTCGTAACATTTGGGACGGAGCTGTATATATCGAAGAATTTTTGCTTCCGGATGTGACAGTTCCTCAACAGTAACTTCTGGTCAGAGCGATTCCTTAAGTAAGTTGAAGCGGACTACGAAGAGACCAGAGCTTTTCTAGTTTTGCGGTCAAAGTGTAATCGTGGTTCGTTGTATTCACAGGAAGTTTACAGGAGATAAGGAAATCTGAGCATAGTAAATAATGTGTTACAGGGCTATCTTGAGAAGTCCGAACTCGGCATGGAACGAGATGTATATTGTGCTCTCCGATACTGTTACGGCGTTTACAGGCCTGACAGGTTTTTTTTTGAGGAAATTATTGTTGTTATTGTTATTAATCTTGTTGTAGTTATTACTGTAATTATTATTTATTTTAATGTTTTTGCAGGTGAGGCTGGCTAATTCGAAACTGTTTCTCTACAAAGAAAGTTGGAAACTACTTGCACGTCATTGTCAAATAAATTCAAGTAAGTGCACCTCTGACCATTACTAATTTGAATTGTTGTATTATTGGTGTTCATAATCGCCTACACATCAGAATCATTGGACGTAATACTGATGATTTCAGTCACACCCAGTACGACTAAAACTCCTAATACGGAAGATTGTAGGGGACAGTGGTGGCTGAGCGGTTACCCTGCTCGCCTCCCACCAAGGCGAACTGGGTTCAATCCCCAGCCGGATTTTCGCATGTCGGAATCGTGCCGGACGATGCCGTTGATCGGTGGGTTTTCTCGGGGATCTCCCGTGTTCCCCGCCCCTTCGTTCCGGCCCTGCTCAATACTCACCTCAATCACCCTCATCGGCTCTCAATATCTCGCTGTTAAGAGCCGCCCAGATCTCATCACTCACTCATTCACCGAAGATTGTAATGAGTGGTTCTGAGCTAACTTTAACCAGACAGTGTTACAGCTCTCAGCCTTTTTTTACGTACCCGTGCGACCGGAAATCCAAATTTTTTTTGCCTCACTTGACAGCAATTTGGTATGGAGCACGTCAGCAGACGTCAGTGGCGTATTGTTTTAGCGCTCGCGTTCAGTGCGTGGGTGTGAAATGCTTACAAAGTACGCAAATGTCGCCACCATTTTAAGTGAAAGTTATATACATTTTGTAATGTAAGTTTGCCTAGATTGAGGCCAAAACCCGAGTCGTTATTAAATACAATTATAATCGATCATCCCCTGGCGGAAGGAAGGCCCCATTATGAAAAAGATAAATAACCCCAAGCTGAAGTTTTATTACGTAGCACGAGCGTGCTGGTTCTTAGAAGTCGTCTTAATGCGCCGTAAAAACGAGTTCTTGGTCATCAGTAACATAACTGGTCGTTTCCAAATAAGTGGCGAAAATGCGCACTGTTCACGTTCATTTCTCCTGTTTGTTACTGCACCCGAACGATTGAAACGTGATCAATATCCATTACGGTAGACATAATGACTTCCATTGGAGTACGTCACTCGACTGTACGAAATGCAGGACCCATGAAAAAACGGTACACACAGAACAAAAATGTTCAAAAAGGTACGATTTGTGTTGGGTATGGAAGGAGAAAATATTTTGTAGCACTGTTAGTTATTTTACCAAAATGTATTTGATTTTTTAAAAATCAATTACTATATTTTCATTTTAAAAAATTTAGATATTTTTGTATCCTCGAAGCTTCAGAAAGCACATTTTGAACCCGTCACCCGTTCCCCTTCTTTATAGTTCTCAGTTCCAAGGTGAACTTGACAAGGTGGGGGTCTATGTTAAAGATGAATGCAATTGCGAAGAAGAACAGTATCAGACACATGCTTTAATGTCGACTATGTCCAATTTCATTAACACAAGATGACTTGTTTCGCGTCTCGGAGAATGCGCTGGATGTGGCCAAATTCTGGTCAAAAGATATGCAGGGTTTTTCAGAGTAGTTGAAGTGTTTAACGAGAATAATAATAAGTTTTCCTTCTTCAAACGTGACCATCGTAATAATTACTCTGGTTTTATGTAACTAAAATTTAATGTCTACAAATCCATAATTTTAATAACTGTTTTTATGCGCGTAGTGTGTGGCATTGGGGGCGGGGGTGTAAGGGATGTAGGTGATTTTAACGACTTGGCGGGACAGGGCAAAGGCTTAGATAGGGTTAATTATATTCAGGTTAGGAACAAAACGAGATTTCTTATTGGAGAGTTTGTAATAATGAAAATTTCCGCCACTAGGTGCGCAGTGTTCCAAAACGTAACTTTTATTTAAAAAATTTAACCTTTGTGAATTACAAAAGAGAAATATTTTATTTAGTTACAATAGGTTTTTATATATGATTTATTATTAATGCAACTATTCTGTTTTTCTAACGTAGAGAATATAGAATATCTGATAAAGGCTGTTCACGATAAAGTGAGCACTTTATAAATGAACCTTAGAAAAGAATTCACTGCCCCTGCATGCATATGTTTTAATGGGCGCACTGAGTGACATTCGCCCAGTAAAGTTGGTAACGATGGATGGAAAGTAGCTCTATATCTTAACGTCGAACAAAAAGTGATAGGTAACAATTTGGGATAACACACATTTCTTCCGCTATCTTGTTTTATTTAATGCATCGAAGTGTAAAAATGAACAGATTTGTAAAATATTTTACTTTTTCAATAATTTTACAGTTTTACTTGACCGACGTACGAAGAAAGTGAAAAGGCCCACAGCAATATTAATTTTACATAAGGCGGAAAACACACAACGTACATACAATAAGATTTTGAGCAGGGCTTTCAAAAGTGATAATTCTACCGTGAACAGCCTATACACATGCGACACTAGCGCTTACCTAGTGGCGAAAATTTCCCCCTTGCCAAACTTTTAACATTGATCTTGCCCAACGCTTAGGAGGAGCAGAACCGTGAATTCAATATGGCCGTCATCGGAGTGTAATTTGGGATGTTAAATTCCAAACTCGACGGCGGTACCTCCTGATTATAGTGCGCTCCGAATCGCTGCGTTACCTACTCGTTGCTCATAGAGTATTAGTTACGTCGGTGGCGGGGGAGTCCAGGTCCCTGATTATTACCCATTCGGCCTCCTCGCCACACGAGCCTCACACTGCCCTATCGATCACCGTCGCACGATCACAGTAATGTGCTTAGGTTGCCTTAATGGGTCAAAATGATTTGCTTGGCAGGAACTGTGTTCACCACGACGGAAGACCAAAATTATTACTATTCGAATTTCACCGTTAAAATTGGAAATATGTCGCATTTCACGGTTATTGTAAATGGGCATGCACGTCTTAATATAGAGAATGGTTCTCAACCTTTGGTGAGGGGGCTAGGTGGGGAGAGGGGGGTGGCACGCCCCTACCCTCCCTCTGGCAAGGCGAGAGAGAATTTCAGAGGATGCGTATGACAATGTGAGAAAAATGAAAACAATTAAAAAAAAAACATACAAGTCTGAATTACAAAGTTCACCCAATACTCAATCCCACCGTAGATGTGTGTATATGCTGTAAATGTGCATATATATCCATATAATGTATATAATATATGGGCGGAAAATGGGGCAAAATTATCATGCTAAAGGAAATCCTACTAAAATGAATAGCCTTAAATAAAATACAAATGTTTTATATGCACGTACTTAGCATGTCTAAGCATTAATTTAACCACAATAAAACATAACTATATTACTTCAAGGAAAGGGTATGGTAAAAAAATAATGCATCTGAGTAAAGTGATCATTTTGCCCCACAGCCTGAGGCAGTATGATCTTACAGTAAGAATTTTTCAATTGCGCTAATGTTACACTAACTAATATTAAATTCATTCTAATATGAAATAATTCCTAAAATCTTTCAAAATAGTTACTGATGAAAAGCTACTGAGACTTAAACATTGTCACGACAGATTTCACAAGTAAAATGTTCACATTCCATATCATCACGACCCGCACATACATCATGAGCCCATCTTCAGTACTTCACAAATTTTATCCAACATTCTCCATGTGCCGAATCTGAAAAGAGCTCATTAAAATACTGTAACAATTTCTCTCACTGGAAATTAAATGGGCAAAACCAAGTTCGTTAAGGGATGGAGGTCTTAATTAAATATAAGAATTAATTACAATTTTCTAATTTTATTTACAATAACTACAGCAAAAATTCTCTCAACTCAACTCCTCTCAATAAATGGATATCACTAACTGTTCACAATTAACGCCAATTAATGCAATTTATAATAACCACAAATAAATCAATGAAATTAAATAATTAAAAGATCAGTCCCAATAGACAGTGTATCAACCTATTCATTTACGTTAAAATTTATGCGTACATATTTGACAGTTCGAATATTTATAATAAAATCCATATTACACTTCCCTGCAGTCCCACCTCAATTCAGCCCATGTCCCGCCAGTCGCAATGTTCTAGAGTCCTCCAAGCCCTCATGCACAGTACGAATCACTCGTCGATTTCACATTCTCTCATCCATTCTCGCTACAAACACCTCGCCTGCCGTCGTTCCGCAATCTCCTGTCGTCCACACTACACTTCGCTCGCGCACACTCGGCCAGGTGGCCTCCGTCAAAGACTGCGGGCAGCTGGTCCGCGGCAGTATATATATCGTCTAGACCGTCACCCAAAATCTTCCCCAACTCGCGAGTTGCGCCGAGGAGGGCCGGGGCGCCATCAAGTCTCGCTGCTGTCGGTATTCGCAGGATTCCCAGAAGGGTTAAACAGGCCGCGAGCGCATCGTTCCAGGAAGAGGTGAAGTCGGGGTGGAAATACCTCCACGTAACAATAGACAGCCTGGATCACTTTCTTAATTTTGTTCTTTTGTCTAATCTTGAACAGTCACTATTTCATTCGGGTTTTTTCTCTTCTTTACTTGACGTTTAGAGCTACTGCCTGTTGAGAATTTAGGCATATCCCCGGCAGCTATATTTGCAGAAAGTTCATTTATGTAAGGGCTATTTGTCAGAATCGTGGAAGTACCTCGTTTTCTCTGAATCTTTGCTTATTGACCCTGTATTTTATGTAAGGGATGAATATTTTGTAGAGAAGCAACAAATGATGCCCTGGAATCTTTAGATGTACAGGGAGATGATGGATTTGTTGACACTAAAGCAACAGCTGCGTTATCTCTAGGTTAACTATGATGTAGGAGGCTAGTATTTTCCAGTTGTCTCTTCTCTTCAGTAGACTAGGCTATATGTCACTCAGGGAATAAACCACATACCATAAAATTTTTTCAAGTATTCCGGAACCGTCAGTGCGGACGTAACAGCCACGTTTACAAATATAGTTTGGATTGAAATATCGAGCTTATGGTTGACCGTTTGCAATTCGAGTATATTGTGTTTCTTTTGCTTCACCTCGGGAATGGTTTTACGAAATTAATTTTTGCTATTCTATTCACGATTAAGATTTCTTGCAAGTGCTCAGATACAGGATTTTGCGAAATTGTATGTAAATACTTCGAAGAAACATTCCTCACATCTGTAGGATGAAAAAATGTAATATGAACATAGGTCGGCAAATGCTTAGTTTCTTCAATACAGCCCGTAATACATAACGCGCAGAGTTGGTTTGCATGAAAAGACATCTCGCACTACACTACACCTACAACAGTAGGAACTTCACAGGAAGTAGTTACATATGTGTGAAGGCTTATCGTCGGCACTAAAGGAAAAGTTCAAAGTGCCCTCCATCAGCACGAATAGATTTATCAACCAGCCGTGGCATGGACACCCGAATGCGTTGATGAATCCCTGGTAAATTCATGATTGTTTCGCAACCCGCCACAATAAGTTTACGAAGGTTGCCCACATCGCCCACTGGGGTTCCATACACAAGTGCCTTTAAATGCCCCCACAAATAAGTCTTGTGGATTCAAATCAGGGCTACTCTGGGGCTGGTTTAGGGCTGCCAGTTACAGCTGCGGTTTGAATTTCACAGTACCCTGATCCAGCCCGCAGGCCATACACTGTAAGTTACGTATTACGGTCTGTAGTGAAGAAATTAAGCGTTTGCGAACCTATGTCCTTATAACATTTTTTTATCCTCCATATGTGATTGTTTCCCCGAAGTATTTACATGCAATTTTGCAACATCTTGTATAGTTAAACTGCAAATATCAAATCTTTGTCTCCCACCAAGGCGAACCGGGTTCAATCCCCGGTTGGGTCACTCCGGATTTTCGCATGTGGGAATTTTGCCGGACGATGTCGTTGGTCTGCTGATTTTCTCGGGATCTCTCATTTCCCCCGCCCTTTCATTCCGGCGCTGCTCTCTCCCTACCTCAATCACTCTCATCGGCTCTGAAGACCTCGTTGTTAAGAGTCGTCCAAATCTCTTCACCCACTCTCTCAAATCTTGGTCAGACTAGCCACTTCTTTCAATGCATACGCGCTTTTTCCGTTGCCCCCAAATTCGAGTGTCTCCATTAAGATAGTGCCTCTGGTCCCGTTGGACCTTATTAAAATTGTTTGGTTATTGTAATACAATGAGTAAAATTACGAATTTGACATTATACAAGAGCTGTTGGACGAACACACTTTACTTTCTTCAGGGATTACATTACATGACGTCTGCAAATCGAATTGTACCCGAGTTAAGTATAACATAGAAATTTTGCTGTCGAACTCGCATATTTTTCTCGTCTGAGGCAGGTTCGAAATAGTTTAGATGACATGGTACCAAGCGGAGCCATATGTCCTATCCCTGAGGATATCCTCGGCCAACATGTAGGGGATGCACTAGGTGTGTTGGGGGATGGCGCAGCCGTGGAATGGAAGCAAGGAGGAAACGGGAGCACTCGGAGAAAAACTCGGCGCTCACATGGACGTATGATCGCATCGGAGTGGGGTGGAGATATTTGGGCGGCTCTTAAGATCGAGGTATTGAGAGCCGATGAGGGTGAACCGAGGTGAGAATGGAGCAGCGCCGGAATGCAATTGCGGGGAAACGGGAAATTCCCGAGAAAACCCACCGACCCATCGTCGGGCACGATTCTCACATGCGAAAATCCGGGAATCGAACCCGGTTCGCCTTGGTGGGAGCCAAGTAGTCTGACCATTGCACCAACCGCGGCCCCATCGCATCGCAAGTTAGTGATTATAGAGTAAACTATAAAAATTCAAAGAATTAGTCGAAAAAAAAACCTTCCCGGGAAGAAAGCATGAAATGGGATAACAAACATTTATAGGCAGTGCTTGTCGAAGTTTTAGATTAGCATAGCGGGAGCAGGAGTGTTCTTTTATTTCTGCTTGGAGGAGGGCTGTAAAGGCTTCCTCACGCGAAGTGCTCATCGCGAAGACCGGGTTCCAAGGCCACAGTTCGCGGGGAGGAGAGAAACGTTCATCCGATATTAATGGCGGGCCCGAGCACGGCCGATTGCGCAAATTGCCATGAATATTTCAGCGCGGGAAATGAGCGGTGTCCGTGCCGCACCACTGTCCGGAATTTAATGCAACTCCCTCTTTTACCTCCCCGCGTTCTACCTTCCCATTTTTTTCCTATCCCCCTCCTTGACATGGCATCGAAATGAGTTCCCTTTTTTTATATTTGCCTTTTGTTTCATCTTACTAGCTGGGTTCAGGCGAGTTCATCCCCGGACTGTGTTGTCATATTCCGAAGGGAGAAAAAAAAAGGGAGAAGAGAGAAAATTGCTCTTAGAATTGTCAGAAAGTTTTTTTATTTTTACATGGAATGTGGGGTGGTTACTAATGAAAGGTTATCGGAGAATAAAAATGCTTTCAGGGTAGTCGGCCTCGTAATGATGGCTATACTGAAGTCCCCAAAATGGATTGTTGCATATCTGAGTCTTTCTCTGGTTGTTTGATTTTTGCAACACTCCTCTGTTAACTGGAATGTCTCGGGTTTGATTGTAGGCTGTTCACTGTAAAATGAGCACTTTTGAAAGCCCTGCTAAAGATCTACTTCTATACACGCTGTGTATTCCTCCGCCTTATGTAAGATTAACATTGCTATGGGCCTCGTCAGTGTATTAATGCGTTGGTTAAATTGAACTGTGAAATTATTAAGAAAGTAAATTCTTTACAAATCCGTTCATTTTTGCACTTCGATGCATTAAAAAAAAAACAGTGAAAGAATTAATTTTAAGTTGTCACAAATGATTACCTTACTTTTATTCGATGTTATAATATGGGACTACTTTCCGTACATCGTTACCAACTTTACTAGGCGAATGTAACTCAGTGCGCCCATTAAAATATATGCATTCAGGGGCAGTGACTTTTTTCTAAGGTTCATTTTATAGTGCTCACTTTATCGTGAACAGCCTATATCCACACGGATACAGACATACACGGCACGTATTTTAGTTGGACATAAAAATAAAACTAAGTAAATATTTATAACATCGCCGCTTCTGTCTCGCGAGCTCGATATTTCAATCCAAACTGTATTTGTAAACGTGACTGTTACATTCACCACTGAGGTCTAAGGATTTAATGGAAGAAAATTGTTGCCCTGCTTATTCCCTGAGGGACATGTAGCCTAGCCTACTGATGATAAGAGACAGCTGGAAAATACTAGCCTCCTACATCATAGTTAACCTAGTGACAACGCAGCTACTGAATTAGTCAGCATGGCAATTATCTCCGTGTACATCCAAAGATTCCAGAACATAATTTGTTGTTTCTCTACAGAATAGTCATCCCTTACCTAAACCGGGAAACTACTCGCAGTCTCTACTAACTTGAAACTGCCATCTGAAGGTGAACATACACATGCACATGTCCATGGCTATTTTGGTATTCCAACCCGATCCTCTTCATTTGATTCTGAACGCTTATCCAACGTAACTGCGCCATACATCAGATGATTCGTAACATCTGCTAGAATTGTGCATTGCAGAATCTTAATCTTGTGCAGTTGTGTGCATAATTCTTAATGCAGGACATTTTTGGGCATAATATACTCAATTTTTTTTCAATCCAGATGTATGTATCTTGATTTTGTTAATTAAGGCCATTGTTAACTTTTATTACGAATGCATTGCACACCATACGGGAGAGTAATTAAAATATGATAAAACGGGGATCAACATAATGCGAGCCAGATAAGTAGTGGGGAAAAGAGGATCCGATAGATGTTTTAGTGTTACTCTCCCTGATCGTGACATCTGCAAGACGGTGCCATTTCGTTAGCAGTCCACCTCCAACACACTATAGATTATTCACGGTAAAGTGGGCACGTTTAAAGGCTATCTCTCTTGTGATTCAAAGCATGCATGCAAATCATTTATTAACTATTAGAATGAAACTGGAGCAAAATATGGAGAATGAAGAATTATTTAATTCTGTCACATCTCGCCTGAATAATTTAAGACCTATGGCATATTCTGCTAGAGGAAAGTCAGAACCCAAGGATGTAGCAGCTAATCAAATGGAAGGAGTTGATGATGATCTGCCTTTGTCTGTTTGGGCACGTAAAAAAGGTATAGTTGAGTAGAGTACTACTGTCAACAAATATTTGAGTTCCTACTCACCTAAGTTTAGTGATACAACATATGGTGTGTATCGACGCAATAAGAAATAGTTTTTGGGTAATAAGAAATAATCTTTTGATTCCTGACGATATTATACTAATTGGTAATGTAACCATACACCCTGAGCCTGGGCTTTACAAGATGTTGTTTAAACCAGAGCCTAGTAAATATCCTCGCAAATCATCAAATCAGTATAAAATACTTATTACACTTACAAGTGGGCATTTCAAAGATAATAAGTCAACCAGTAATGTATATGAAGACACACGTTCAAAATTTGATATTGTGTCTCGGCTCTTCCCAGATGTAGGGTATGTGACTGGTAGTGGCCTGGAGATCAAGAATAAAGTTTAAAATGGACGATGTGTGGATTACATGTACTGGAATGACGCGAATTAATTAGAATTGTTTCCAGCCTTCTATGAGGCAATTAGTAGACCACTAGCAAACAAAAGAAATTATATTTTGGAAGAATTGCAGGAGGATGGCTACAGCAATGTCTCGTGCTGAAATATATGAATTCCACAGGCCTGCCCATCATATATTCTGCAGATGCAAAGTGCTGCTGTTTGGAAAGAGATCTGTATCAAACTGACTTGGTGGAAATTATTCCATATTTATGAGAGAATGAAGGGTATAAATATCTGCTGACTGTCATCGGCTGTGTTACAAAGTATGCATGGGCATTCAAGTCGAGACAAAAAGTGGGAAAGATGTGACTAATGCAATGAAGATGGTTCTATGTTTCAAAGGTTCACCTAGAAATTTGCAAACAGATCACTGCAAGCAATTTTAAAATCCTTCATTTCTAGTCTTAATATTCGAACATAACATCAGCCATTACTCAACACATGGTTGTGTTATTAAGGCTGAGATAGATAGTTGAGCGTTTCAATAGAAAACCGAAGGAAAATATGTGGCGACGATTTACAACACAAGGAAGATACAAGTGGTTGGACATTTTGCCACAGCTCGTAAATGAATACAATCATGCAGTGCATTTTACCTCTGGAATGAGACCTGTTGATGTTAAAAATGATTTGCTGCTTCACTTGGTTACCAAAAATGAGAAGAAATTAATCACATGCAGGCCAAAGGTGAAGATTGTAGACTGTTAGGATATCTAGGCAAAAGAGCATAGTTGCCAAAAGTTACACAGCAAATTGGAGCATGGAAATTTTCAAAGTGGTACACATACATCATTATGAACCACAAACATGTTTTTAGATTGTGTGGAATCAGCCTATCCGAGGTGGCTTTTACAGGGAAAAGATATTTTTAAAAAATTTTCCTCATAATTACTTAATTGAAAGTTTTACATCACAAAGGAAATTGTGTTTTATGCTAGATTGGCTTTGATTCTAGCTACGACACATGGCTGTCGAAGTCGGACATTACCAGCAAGTAATAATTTCCTGGTCCAACATCACTGTTGACAAGAAAAACTCTGGGAATGGTTGCTAGCATTACTTATGCTGGTGGTTTAGTAAAATGATAATGGTAAATATGACTGAACATATAAATACAAATGCAGTGGTCGCCTGGTGACATTTTGCTCAAGATGTCTGACGAGTGGGGAAACGGGTCTCTCAACAACAAGGAGATGGCCAGCTCGACAAGTGAAGTTTCTTCCTTTCCCAGAAACTGAAACATGTCCAGAAGTGCTACCTACCTACAGCTAAAAATGCATGGCAATGGAATATGGAGTCGTCAACTTTGGAACGATAATGTGATGGGATCGCCACCTATACCATCAAAATACTGCAGTGAAGAAAGGATTGCAGAAATCTGCGAGCTCCTACAAGAACATTACGTGTTTGTGGAGAGTGTTGGAGATATCATAATGCGACTCTTTCGAGGACATCAAGAATGTATCTCCAGACTTCTCAGGAAGCATCACAGCGTCGTCATAGTGTCCTGGAACTAATCAGAGAAGAAACAACAAATAGACCATGAATGATAACTCATATGCGTGTACATGTTTGTATATAAATGTTTTTTTCAAACAAAATCTGTTTTTCTAAATTTTTTAAAAACCTATCATAATTTTTTCTTTAATGGCATCAGATGCAACTGCCCATAATGGGATGTACACAAACACACACAATGAATGAGTTGCTAGATGAGATTGACCAACAGGGGTGAAAAAATATTTCTTCTACACGAGTGGTTAAGTCCTACAGTGAGGTTGGCTTATGTGATGGTTAGTTTTATGAGTGTAACAGAGTTGATTAAGGTAAAAAATACAAGATTGCTGTCAAACAAATGTAATTGGGAAACAAGATAGTAGTTGGAGGGTACTCGGCTAGCTATTAAGTCGATATGGAATGACGGAGCATGATGCCAAGATGGCAGTTTGGGTGAATAAGACTAAGATGAAAAGGAATGAAAGAGCATGAATGTAATACCTAGAAAGGGCTAGAAATTAATTGACGATGATATAGCGTTGCATTAGGCGACAGAATGAGTAATTGAAAAAGAAAAGTGAAATTATATAGCATGAAAGAAAGAAGACTAAGGAAAATAAAATCCAAGATGGAGGTTCTAGGGGGCTGGGTAAACAGTAGAAGACTGGTGGAATGAGAGCATGATGTGGAATAAAGGTGAGTAATCGGAAAACAAGATGGTGACAATGATTTAATACAATATGGTGGCGATGACATAATACAACATGGTGGTGGAACCAAGATGGCGGCGATGATGTAATACATGATGGCGGTGGAAACAAAATGGTGGCAATTATTTAATCCAAATGGTGGTAATGACAATGCAATACAAGATGGCGATGATGACGTAATAAAAGTGGACGGCGGGAGCAATATTTCGGCACCCTGGACCCTTGTTCCTGAATCGACCAAACCTATTTAATTATATTTCTATTGGTACCGAATCGGGTTAAGTAATAGGATGTCTTACTGTGCTTTTACTACGAATACGTCGCTGATTTTATGTTTGTCCTGGAATGAGAATGTTTACATACCTGTGGAAATATCTCTAATTTGCCTCTCGACAAAGTATAATGAGCAAAAACAACACAACACTACGCTAATGGAAATTCAACAACGCGGTCATGTATTGTTTGCGGATGTGTGCGGTTGACCCGATTATTAAATTTCATTCAGGTGAAAATGGGCATTTAAAAGCGCCGAGCTTAACCCTAACGAATATACTTTTTTTTTATGCTGCGTGAAAATAATTTTCATCAAATGGCTGCCGGTATGTTTTTAAGCTGCCTCTTTTCACTGGTGCGTAATTATGGTGTTTTCCCACCAACCGAGCTGTAACTAGTATACTTATAGAGTGTGTGTAATATTTATATTTGGTTAATATTTTGTGTTGGATCATAATTTCAAGAGCAAAAGGTGAGGTGCGAGTCCGTGTAGATCAGGGTTTGCAACTGCTTCTACGTTGAATCGCAGAGCAGTTAAGTAATACAGAAGCGAAATGACTACGTTGTTCCTTTGATGTGGCGTCTCCCGTTCTATGATTGGCTGTGCGAAGCTCTGGAACTGACTTCAGCCGTCAAATGTCGTCACTGGCTAGCAAGTCCACGGAATAATGCTAGACTCGCAATAGTCCGTCGCCTACGTTAGTCGTCTATCTGACCGGCAGCCACATGATCAGCATTCGCAGGTAAACTTTATTCTATACGTTCATCCGGCAAATATTTATAGGCAATTCACTGTAAAGTGGGCACGTTTGGAAGCCCTCTCTTTTAGAATAACAGGCAGAAATATATTTTATATTAGCCCCAGAAGTTAATTTCCGAGTGCGGTGGAATATACACCCTGTGTTGATACTTACATGGCAATATTTATTTTAAAATGCGATTGCAGTATAAAAAATGGGTGAAATAAAAAAAAAGTAACTAGGGCCTCGAAAGTGCTCACTTTACCGTGAACAGCGTATACTAAACTTCAACTTTTAACGGACGGACGGATGATCCACCTCCTTCTGACTATATTCCTTGTACGTGAATACGCTAGCTGAAATAAAATGTAGGGCGGTGGATCTCTTTTTATCTTTTGTTGTAAATTCAGGGATTTAAAATGTAAAAAAAAAAAAGGTATACTTTTTATCAGGTGTAAAAAAATTTTCCCCCAAAATATTTTTCTCTTGATTGACGCACGATGGATTGTTGTGAATCGCTTTCAACAGACGGACGACTGACTGATGTGACGGACAATTTTGAGTCCACCTTAAATGGTATTTACAACGGAGCATTGCGACGCTACGCGTTGTGACGAGCATCAGTCAATGAGAGCCTTGACGCTAGCGTCGAGCATCGAGAACATTGGTTGTGACCCTCGTCGCCAGAGTCGGAGAATAGGAAGAATAACATTTCTGTTCATAATAAACATAAGCGGTTTGCAGAGACACTAAAAATGAGTCCAAATTTATACAAATCTTACCTACCTTTAGGAAAACAAAAGTATGTTTTCCTATGCGTGAAGAGTCGTTTACGTTCATCATTTTTAATTTTGATATAATACTTTTATTAAAGAAAACTGTATGTCAATAAAAAACTATTTTACTAACTAAATAGCAAGAAACTTCACTGAATTTCATTCGTTTTTTTTAATTTCATCGCACGCTTACTTGCAGGTTACCAGATGGCAGCACGGTCTGTGTCGCCGGCGGCGGGCGTCAGAACATCACTCTGTTGTGAAGACGCAAATGACGCTCGTCGCAGGCGGCGACGCGCCTCATCGCGACGCTCAATTTCATCTTTGCACGCTTCGAGCTGTCCTGCGTTTTTAAGTGTGTTGCATCCCGAGGGACCGTGTACTTGTCCGCCATGTTTCCGGTATGGCGGCAGCGCGTGGAGCGCCAATTCCGTGCGATTACGAATTCGTGCGGATCTCTCGCGCAGTCCCGCGGCCGCGCAGAAAATTTCGCATTCTGCGCGGCCGCAGGTCACGCGATGCGAGTTGTCGAGGATTTTCTTTCGGTACCGCCTCGTACCGTACTTCCGCCTGCTCGGCTGTCGTGAGACACGACATCGCGCCAGGCAGAAGCTTGCCGATGTTACCGAGAGTCAAGAGCGACTGAGGTAATGCCGAAGTACAGGAAACAAACAAGTATGAATTTTTGCACGAGATTTCGTTATCCTCTAGTGACTGGATCGGTTTGGTATCTTAAAAATGAACGTTTAAGGCCAATGGTGCATGAGAGCAGTATGTTTACCGGATTTTCATTATAACTTGTTTTTCAGAGGGTTTATAGAAATTTTCGGCACTTCAAGACGTAAATATTAATTTTTAACTAACTCTTGCAATACGTCACCTTCATTATTCTGTGAGCACTGATGGAATATGAGAAATAAGATATTCCTTCTTATCCTCCATCAGTGCTCCAATAGTAGTAATTGTAGTGAATATCTAGCAATGTAAGGTGTTCGAAGTTATTCTTTATGTCTTATGCCAAAAATTGTGGAAAATTCTCTTAAAAACCATTTTTGACCATAATTAAGGTAAATGTACTACTTTCGTGCACCATTCCCATTAAGGGCTTTGGCCACACGGAAAAATTGTTCAACTTATATACATTATATGTGACTACCTTTTCATCACATAACATTTTTTTAGCTCTCTTGGTTTTTGCAAAATGACATACCAGTCAAAATTGTTCTGTTTTTAAATTACACACAAAAAAAATGCAGAACATTTAAAAGGGACAACTGAAAGATATTGTCTTATTTCATTTTAGGTTATTTTTAGCAAACGGTGTTTTCTTTAAATTTAGAGACACCGCAAATAAAAAATTTGCAAGAAGTCCTTACATTTTTTAATTGCAAAAACATTTTCTTTTGTAATTTTATATACGTCTTGAAGTAGCTCTTGGCATCTTCCTTCAGTGTGAATTGTCTCATTTCTGGGCGTAATATGGTTTCCATTAATTGTTTATTTCAAAAACAGTAAATTTTAAATTTTGGCATGCATTTATTTGAAAACTATGGGCACACTTTTTTTTGCTAGGAAAGAGCTATCACGGATAATGTCGAAATGTTGCATAGTATATGGTATAAACAAAACAACACCGTTTTGCGTTAACACACTTAAAAATAAGATGCTCATTATTTTCTATCAAGCGAGCTTCGTTCCAGTAGAAACCCAGCGTGTTGCTGTTGGATGTTTTGACTCCCAGGTAATTACCACTAATTTCAGGGGAATACTGTGCGACCCCGCCAGGGATCGAGCTTGGTCCAGCTAGGTGAGAGGCGAGGAGTCTAACCACTACACCACCGAGACCCGTGAATTATTAGGTATGTAAATGTGCTATTTACATAGCGTTTCGTGTTTTATGTACTACACTGCTGGACATGGAATTTACTACACCCTCTTTTCCATACGGGAAACTTCACTATTAGTACTGCTTAGTCTGTCCCTAATAGAGGGATCGTTGTTTGGCATCCGCAAAGCACGCATTTAGGCCGTGTCCCAATTCGCTGAGAGTACTCTCTCTCGCCCACTCTTGACGTCACAGAGTCCTCTCTGCTGTTCCAACTCGGGGGAGAGAGCGCGAGAGGGAGAGTGAACTGCGATTTACACTCCGTGCTCACTCTCGCACCGTCTTTGGCAGCCATGTTGTTTTCAATTTTAACCTCAAATACCCAGTCATATATTTTGTTGTTTCTAAAGCAGCGTTAGAAATATTTTATCGACTTAACTTAATCATTGCGGTTGTGCAATGTGTAATGACAATATTCCATTTGATATAGAGCATAAATTATAATGTTATAATGTTCACGTTTTATTTAGATTAATTGTATGCATATTATTAAGTACTGTGATTTGCACATAACAATAATGTTTTAAATCGTGCAAAAATGTAACAAATTAAAATAAGTTACTCTGTAATAAAACACTATATATTTTTCGAGGAAAGTGAACGGTAAGCTATATATTTTATTTTCAACTGTTTATTGCCTTTTTCTGTCGGAGACAAAATGCCGAAGGCTTACGGAGGACACAAGGCTCAATTCGCTAGAGTGAGCCAGTGTGTGCCAGAGTGAGAGCGAGTACACTTTATAGTTGAGACTCGGCCTTAGTATGGGGTAGAGCCTCCTCCTCCTCGCGGCTGGCAGAGGCAGCGATGCGACGAAGCATCCCATCATGTACGAGGCGGGTAGTGTCTCGAGGCGCATACCACCAGTGTTCGGTCATGTGGTGAGGCGCATACCACCAGTGTTCGGTCATGTGGTGAGGCGCATACCACCAGTGTTCGGGCAGGTGGTTGACGGTCATGGAAACGTCGCACCATCATACCTCTTACGTGTTCTACTATAGGGAACAAACCTGGAGACCTGGCCGACCAAGGAATGGTCTGAGGTGAAGCGAACTGTAACGGGTGCGAGCATTATCTTCCCACGTGTTAGCGTCGGGCGTGCCACGCAAACATTACAGGAAATGGGGCGACTGAACGTCGTTGACATATCGCTGTGCTTTTTTGCCGCGCTTCCAACAACTAAGAGGAGTGACCGGAAGTCATAACTGATGGCCTCCCATACCATTAACGTCTGATGTCTGGGAAGTGTGGCATTCACGAATCAGTGCAGGATTGTTGCTTGTACATTGCGTTAAAATTGAAGTGGGACTCGTCCGGCAAATGCAGTGGAGACCCCACTGACTGCAGAATCTCTATTGATGTGGGGCCACGTTCTGTGCCGTCGCTGTAAATAAATTTGCATCCCTCAATTGGTACCTTCATGTGATATTGTTTTTATTACAGATACCTTATATTTCCCTGTCCAGGAGAATATGCATAAAGCAAGACACTCTAACTTACGTGGGCATAAATTTAAATATTACACTCGCGATAAAACTGACTCACCATGTCGTCGTGTATAGAAAATAATTTGCTGGTAAACTTCTTAAACTGTAATGGAAGTTGTTTTTAACCTATACATAGTATGTAAATAATACCACATGTCTGACTGCAAATATAGGAATGTTGATCGTAGTTACTATAAAAGTTTGGCGATTTTCCTACCCGTTTAACTGTTTCTTGAGCGAATGTAGGAACGGTACCATGGATGTATGGAAAATATTTAACCATTTGCACTTTCTCACTATTCATATACATTTATATGATAATTTCACGAATAATTTGTTATAGTGAGCGTATATGCAGTTATGGGTACGGATTATTTATTTTTTAAAGGTTGACTTCAGAAGTACTTGCTTTACTGTGGACAACGTTTGCAGGAGTTTGGATTACAAGCGAACATCACCAGTGGGTAGGACAGCCAGAGACGTTCGTGATATGAACAGCGGCCCTGTTGCTGTGTCTTCAGCACCCCGTTTCGATAGTACTTTTACATTTATAGCGCTGACCTGCTTTTCCTCTTACTGCACTTTCGCAGAGTGCTTTAGTCTTCCGTGTTCTGCATACAGGTTTCACTCGACTAATGAGTACAAATTGCAATAATTCACACGGAGTCACTGTAGCTATTTGAATAAGGAAATTGTTTTCGACAGTCGCGTGATAAACTTGTTTTCCCAGAGCTCTGTCGTCGTTGTGAAATGGAGTATATTTATCCCGAAGTGTCCTTAGCGTACACAACCTCCTTGTTGCCACACCACACCACAACCTTTCTTGGAAGCTATTTTGGAACTAGTGGTGTTTGTTCAGCCCTTGTGGTGGTGAGGAGGGGCGCACCAAGTGCGTGTCTATGTTTGCAGATGCTATCTGCTACTTACATGCCTCTTGTTCCTAAACGCGCCTTATAATCTGCTGTATAAGTTACGGGGGGGCGAACGTCACAGCCGAGTGTTGGTTCAAGATAACGCGGTTTCAGGCACACTGTCTGCAAGTCGTGACGGCATACACTTGGGCCATGGTTCTGGCCAAGCATGTTTACGTCAAGCATTGTATATTTTAGCCGGTGGGGAAGGGGCGCGAAGGAGGTGTATTATGCCCCCAAGATTAATTTTCTTTATGCAGTTAAGTTTGTAGTAACTACTCACTGTAGTTTCCAAGAGACGAACGTATGCACCACAGAGGTCTGCCAGCAGATAGAGACGAAAAGAAAAATGGCTAATACGTAACTTACGTTGCTGCACGATGGCACCACGGGAAAATATGATGGCTGTATTCCTTCCATAGTACCTATTATTTATATTCTTTGCTATATGCTGTTTACAGTTAATTCACAATTTTTGAAATTCCACCGTAAATTTAATTTTCTCCTCGTTTTTTATTCTTACGCAAAATTATTGCCTTGGATTTAAATGGCTTTATTAATACGGCAGTCAAATGAAAACGTGACATTAACAACCTAGATGTGTTTCCAAACTTAAACGTAACTCGCAACATGTCAAGACTTGAAACTTTTTTTACTTGATTCACTGGCAACTTAACTGATAGCCTATGTAAAGGCTATTCGCACCGAAGTGAGCACTTTTGAAATAAACCTTAGAAAAACCTTAGAAATAAACCTTAGAAAAACAGTAATTGCTCCTACCTGCATATATTATAACGGGCGTACTGAGTGACGCCCTCCCAGCCAGGAAAGTTTGTAAAGATGGATGGATAGTTGTTCCATATTTTAACGTCGGATGAAAAGTGTTCAGTAACCATGTGTGGGAACTTGAATTTTTTTTTACTGCATAGAGTTTAAAAATTAGTAGATTTGTAAAATATTTACTTTTCTAATAATTTCGCAGTTTCACTTGACGGACGCTTGAATAAAGCAACGAGGCCTATGGCAATGTTAATTTTACATAAGACGGAGGAACACACAATGTGTCTACAAGTAGATCTTAAGTAGGGCTTTCAAAAGGGCTCAGTTTAACGTGAACAGCCTATACCAGTGCGTACGGTAGCATACGTATGTCCAGTTAACGGACAGTTTTTTTTTCCTTCAGATCTCACTTCACAGTGAAGTCTATAGCATTTTGTTGAAATATCATGGGTATTTGATGTTTGCACGTGGCTATCGGGGTGTTCTTTTCAGTGCTAATGATCGAAGGAAACTTGCCGGTCTTTCAATCTCTTTTTTTCTGTGTGTAAGAGCATCTTGGGCGTGGAGCAGCTTGTTGGATCCCGTCTGGCTATGTTGTGAATGAATTCCCAAGCGGTTTCGTAACTCCATTCCAATTAAATGACAAACTAATTCCTTTGTGACTTTTTTTAATGATTCCTAATAACTATCCTTGCTACCTAAAAGAAAAAGCTAATTAAATACTTGGAAATATGTAAGCGGCGATTTATCTAGCTTAATAGGTCTACAGAAATGAAACATTACTCTTTAGAGCTGCGTCAGAGAGAAGTAAAGTTTGGCACCTCAAAGTGATGAATTTATTTATTTATTTATTTTTAAGAAAAAAGGGGGAGGGGGAATCCAACATAAAGCATTAGAAAGTTAAGCTTTGATAACGTAAGCGTTTTGCGGTAGGATTTTCAACAGTAATTGTTAGACGCGGTTTATCTAAAGCGAGTCACATCTTTGCTGGCTCAGCTACATAGTAGGACGCGGCGAATAAGATTTGCGAAGAGGTAAAGAGGTGTTTACGACCAGATGAGGTAATAAACCAGCCCGGACTTAGAGTTTACCTCCTTGCGTATAAAACCAAGGGTATTACTATACTTACCGTCGCTCAACGAGATATTTTCCAACCTGTATAATCATTCACATCTGACAGAAATAAACAGCTGAGTTAGCATTACTAAAGGAAAGAGAGTTAATATTCGTAAAGACTATGCGATGCAAGTCGAGTGTATCATTCACCAGATGAGTTAAAAAAATAATGTTTAGCTAAAGTGATGACTGCACGTGGGTTACATTTCAGTTCTGAATTTTGGTCCGTAAACTGTTTTACCATAACTGAAGTATTTTGTGTTTGAGTACCACCAGTGTCGTATCTTTTATTGTTTTAAGAGCATGGGCGAATAAAAAAAATTTCAAGATAGATAAATTGCACATAAACGCTTTTTGTGCATTTTCAACTTAAATATCTTTGGAAATAGTTCGCGTTTCGATACAAAATATGTAACGTAGGAAAAATTACAACAGTGATAGCATTATGTAATGTAGTTTACATTTTTGCACTGCGTACACCATCATGTTTTTCCTAGTAATTATGTTTTCCTTGTTCTATCTGTTGTTAAAACTACCTTAGATAAATACATTGCGATGTCATTTCTATAAACAATGTGGGCAGAACCGCTGGAATGTCAGGCGAAAACGCGTAAAAGTAGCGCAACGCGTAACGCCGTTAAGTAGAAGCTTTCCTTGTGATGAACGAACATGTTCAGCATTTCGAACGGGTTTGCCTAAAGCTAATCGACCAGTAATAGAAACTGCACCAGTAACTGGCACTTTCAAACTAGACTAGAACCATTTATACGTATGGTATGAAAAGTGAGAAATTAACGGATACCCATCGCAAAGGACTGTTTTGCATCCAAGCAATCGAGTTCGTAAAGATGTGCTATCAACATTGATGGCATAGTTGTGCAAAACAGTAATACCTTTTTCAGTTATCATTGAACGGTACATTTATCTCGCTGCATCGTACCATACTGATGCTTTCTACCTATGCACACTGTGTGTATATATATATATATATATATATATATATATATATGATTTTGTGCATTTGATGGTTTTTTATAGAAAAAATCTTTCACTCTGACTCCATTCAGATAGAGAAATTTTTTTCCTCTCAGAGACAGCTGTTGATATCTCATCTTGCACGACGGGTTGGAATTAAAATTCATTTTTTGTATGTAAATTAATTAGCGAGTGAAGGTACCGCCTTAGCGTAAAGTGGTGCAATACGAAGTTATACGAAAAATTTGGTATCTGTAATAGATTACATTAACGTGAAATTCACGGCATATTTCCATGGTGCAAACAGTGCAGATCTCGATTTTTTTTGTGTTTGTCTTTTAAAATGTGCATTCTGAGAATTTTTCGCAAGAACTCTTATCAAAAGCAGAATCGAAATGCTTTCGGCCGGCCGAAGCATCGCCAATCATAATTATACCCGAAAGTAGTAGAGTTTTCATTGATTTGACCTGCTTCACGTTAACCAAGCATTTGTGAAAATAACCCTTGAAAACTAAAGGTTACTGACTAGAAAAACGGCAATAACATTGCAGAGAATGAAGACGTCTGATATTTAACGTCCTTTTTTATAGCATAATGTTCAAATCATATGTATCTTACATGAAATATGATCATTCTATTTTACTTCCAAGGAATCAATACTTTAACACTTTGTAGACTATTCTCGAGTGTAGCTCGAACGAAGCTAATTTGAAAATTTCTTTATTGTTCAGAACAAAACTCTCATGAAAGTGCAATCTTTGTTGGGCTAGTATTTAACACGACCTCACAATAACACGATAGCGCAGTAACAACGATATTGCGAACTATAGAATTTTATAGCCACTTAATGGAACGAGATTGATTGTTATTCCTTTTACACGATAAATGACATCTGATTGGGTCAATATCAGCTCGGCTCTCCATTGGTTGATGACCAGCCAGTAATGAACGCTGTAAAGTACAGGATAGTGTCCTGTGTGGTATAATACCATAGGACAATGGTGGATTCTAACACAAGACACCAACAGAACTGGTGTTCTTGCGGTAATGGATATAGGTGACACTTCAAATTTGTTAAGTGCCAGTAAATGTGTGCAGTCCTTGATGTGTTAAAGTTGCGGACCATGAACATACCATAATAACGACGCGACTAGTTACTGTCATCTCACTAGACAACTGAATTCGATTTGGCGTAAGTCGTGTTAAAAATTGCCTTTTTTTCTTTTTTTAATTCTCCGTTATGCCTTCGTTTCTTATGATCTCCCGTACATCTCTCGCCCTTTCCTTACATTGTGTGCTGATTTATATTCAATAACTCGTATTCTATTTGATGTAACCTATGTTCTATACGTGAAATAAATTTATGATTAAAACTTATTACATACATATTTTGTAAGTCTGTTAATTTGAATGCTGATTTGTAGAAAATAACACCGTAGGAATGTAACTAGTTACGTACGTCGAGCCAAATATTTTTTTTTTAAGTAGACACTCTTTATTTAAGAACAACATACTCCAGCAAAAAGACAGAGAAACGGTGTGCAAGTGCATAAAGTATATTGCTCAAAAAACAGTCGACCGTCGGGAAATGCAGTCCGGGACACCGGAATAGGCTTCGTTCTTGCCCTCGTCCAAAGGTGACGTAGGAGCTTGGAACTCTCCACTGCATCACTTGAAATGGAGCGGCGAATTTTGACGCTCTATCTAACACTCCCAAGCGTACGAAGGGCACACCTGTTGCTTCACGTGCAGTTGCCAGGCTGTAGTCGTAAGGCGAATGTAGAGTAGAGTGCGTGTGGCAGCTGCGCAGCGACCGGTTTGTGTTCTGTTGCGGCATTGAATGGCTGTTGTGCCAGCGGAGCTGTAGAAACCACAGCACATAGTTCTGAAATGTTGTTGCATAAAAAAAATTCTACCATTGTACCAAGTATAAGTAATAAAGTTACTCCTTTTACATTTTATGAAAGCACACGTGTGTTGAGAACCTAGGAACGTGACGTCCCAGTTTCGACAGCACTTTTAGCGGTTAGAGATCAACCAGGATCCATTCGTGGGCATATTCACATGATAACTAGAACCCCACCACTCCCGTGAAGAGGACATCGGTGGGTTTGAAGTTTTGCTATTTGTCTAATAATAACATTATTACTCCCAGGAAATTAATATAAACTATTCAAAATTATGCCTTGTTATTGTGCCTACAGGTAAGTGTCATGTACTGTATGCTGTGATTTTGTCGGAAGCTGTTTCTCTCGTAATATTTTTCGTAATGTGTAGGCGTATATAGTGGCGTATTTTTCTGCGATAATCCGCCGTACGCTGTTCTTCTACTATTGGTTGTAACTTTACTTTGAATGAAATTTGACCTAAGCGATATGTTCCAGTTGTAATGGTTCTCCAGGTCGGAAGGGAGACACGCCATAACGGCGCATTTATGCTGTTGAAATAAATACGCCTTAAATAAACCTCCTTTCAGAGGCGAGTAACATTGCTAATGGCATTCGCGGTTGTAAAACTCTTGGAATTGTTCTGAGAAGAAAGTGGCGGTGTTAAGAAAAAATAAGGGAGAAATTTGGCTGCGAGCCGCGAAATCGACGTTCGTAGCGCAAGAGATACTGTGAAAACCGTTACATATTTTGAAATCAGGGTAATATTAAGATAACCCGAAATTTCGAAATGTGTTTTATTTTACTAATTACATAGCCGTCAATATGACGAACATCAACAGACGAATACTAATAAATTTGCATTGCAAATGGAAAACTGAAAAGTGTCAATCCACAACACATTTGTGTACATGACGTTGAAAATTGCAGGATGCATGTAGAAGCAACACAAGCTGTAAAATCTGTTGCGCCTCGACCCTTATAATGGCAGTTCACGGGTAATTGGAACTGATTAGATACGTCGTAGTTCACGTTTCCACCCATAGGTGACGGGCTCTCCGCGCGCAGTGATTCATTACAGTAACGCATCACAGGTGTCGCGCGTGCTGGAGGCCGTCATTGTTTACTTTATAGTATCACGAAACCACTCTTTTGAATTTGGCGGGAGACACGATTTAAAAAGAACAGTGATAGAAGACACGCGCATATTTCTGTATGGCGGAAAATAAGTCAAGGGAAATCTATTTATTTATTCACATCCCGTTTTCCAATACACTTTGGAAAGAACTTGTCAATTATTAGTATTTTTTAATATGTGTTATACAATGTGGATATTTGCACACAATTACATTAACATAAAGATGTACAACAGATAAATAATATAACTAACACACTTCATAATTCTAGCAGCTCTACAAACATGCAAAGACTACATTTTGATTGCCGTGCAAGTTATTACAATTCATATATACATATAGATATTAAAGTATAAATATGTAAAGTCTATATTATATTGAAACGCAAGGTATTACGTGAAGTCTCCTTATATCAGTCTTGTTCTGCATTATAGAAATTCATCTTTATTTAAGTATTCTTCTACAGAATAGAAGGCCTTGTTTAAAAAGTAGGATTTAACATTTCTTTTTAACTACTGCAAAATAATTGACTTCAAATGATTAAGTAGGTTATTTATTATTTTTTCCCCAGCACAGTATGGATTTGATGTAAATTTTGAGGTTCTGTAGGAGAATAGGCGAAGATGATTAGCTTGTCTGATGTAGTAATGGTGTATATTACTGTTTCTAATTTTCTTAATGTTTTCCATGTAAAAAAGAATAATGCGGTACATATACATGCCATGGAAGAGTGATAATTTTGTTACTTATAAACTAGGGGTTAGCTCGTGACAGTGTTAGTATTTTCATGTGCCTAGAACAGTTACGATGTTACAAAATTGTGTTATCATACAAAGACTGAAAAAAAAATATGATGTGAAATTAACTCAACATTGGATATAGTTCTATCCACTAAGCCAGTGCGGCACCACTTGGAATCGCTCTATCCACTGAGCCACTAAGGCCCCGCATAGAATATCTCTATCCACTGAGCTACGAATGCCTCACTTGGAATATCTTTCTCCAGTGAACTACTAAGGCTCCATTTGATATATATATATATATATATATATATATATATATATATATATATATATATATCAAATGGATATTGTTGATATAGTTCTATTCACTGAGCCTCTGTGGCCCTACTCTATTAACTCAACATTGACGCGAGATATTTAAACTAAACAAAAATGATATTCCATTACCTTCATATTTCTATGCATTAATACAAAACTTTATAGGGAGAAAGTAATGAAAAAATTAGTATAACCTGTATTTTACCCTGAGGATTCGCTCTGCAAAATTTTAAGAACTTCTGTTGAGTTGCAAGGGATTTAGAGGTATTAAAGACGTACAGACAGACCGAGATCGTCTACTTATTATATAGGATAGCGGCCTACAATGGCTTCTTTTTTTATCTTATTACTTATTAATCTCACTATATTCTTCTGTAATCTAAAAGTCTTTGCCCATTTTGTCGATTTACCCCAAAATACGATTCCATAATTTATTATGGACTGAATATTTGATAAATGGTATGCAAGTATTGTATTATTATTAGAAATATTTTTTAAGGTATGTTCCGCAAAACACACTGAGCTCAATTTTTTTTTTAAAGAAACTATCAACATGTTCATTCCATGTTAAATGACTGTTTACAATGAGCCCTAGGAATTTAGTACTATTTACTGTTTGTAACCCGTCTTTGATATTGTTGTGCATTTTTCATTATGCATTGTATATTTATTTATTTGCATGAAACTAGTGATCACAGATTTGTTTACATTTAATATTAATTTATTATACTGGAACCAACTGGACACCTAAATCACTGTTTTATATTTCCTTCAAGAACAGCATTATTTGAACTAGTGACCAAAATTTTTGTGTCGTCTACAAACATTATAGCTGAGCCGTTGGTTATTCGTTCTGGAAAATCATTAATAAATATTAAGAATAAAATGGGTTCCAGTATTGATCCCTGTAGCTCCTTTACTCGAGTAGTTCTGGTATTGGACATAGCATTTGTAATGTGATTTTTGTCATATCTTATGAAGGTGATGTTTTCTGTCTTCAAGACATGATTTAATCAGATTATTGATCACGCCTCTTATTCCACACTGTTCAAGTTTTTGCAATAGAATATCGTGGTCGTCACACTCAAAAGCTTTTGAAAGGTCTGCGAATATACCTGTTGAGAATTGTCTTTTATCAAAATAAGTTCATATTTTTTCAGTAAAACTGTAAATAGCTTGTTCTGTGGATCTGCCCTCTACAAAGCCATACTGGTGCAATGAAATAACTTTTTTTTATACTGAGAATTGAGTCAGTTTATTTGCTATCAATTTTTCTAAGTTTTTTAAAAGGACGTGAAAGGGCATTAGGCCTATAGATATCCATTAATGGCTTGTCACCTTTTTTGTGTATTGCTACTATTTTTGCATTTTTGAGTGTATCAGAAAAAATTCCCCGGGCAAGACATTCATTCAAAATGTAATACAAGGGCAGTTTTATTAAATAAGAACACTTTTTTTTATCAGAGTCATAGGTACCTCGTCTATTCCACAGAAACTTTTACTTTTGAAATTTTTAATTACATTGATGTCTTCCTAGATAGGTGTGAAAACAGCGTGGTGGAAGAAAAAAGGCAAGTAAAAATAATATTTAATAATGGAAATATGCGGTCGTTATGATGATTTTCGAAATTCATTAAAGGTATGTCAATACTGTTACTTATGCCTGATTAATCATAGATTTAAGCGGTTTGAATTTTACGCAAATTTAGTAGTATTCCAAAGATAAAATAAATAAATTATAGCTGAGAGCTTATAAATGAAATATTGCGAAATTTTTGCACCATTAAAAGACGAAGTGTAAAGATTATACTTATTAGAAACTATGCGTATAGGCAGTATTCAATATTTTTCTGGGTTGAACACGTGGATGCGACGAATTGCTAGTCACAATTATTTGATGTATAAATATAATTTTTGGTGGTTGTGCATGTAGGTTATAGTTTTCATACATCTTTATAGAAACAAGTGTAAAATAGCATTGATAATGTGACTAACGCATTTAAAACTAATCACTGGCTTCTGCTGTGTGTGTATATGTGGCCTATGTATATCTAATAACACTGAAAAACACCGTTATTTGACATTCACATTCTAACCAAATTTTTCGTTAACTGACTAAGCTTGATTAGTTGTTTCTGTCCTAATGAAAGCTGAACACGTAAAATCAAACTGACCGAGCAAGTAGTAATAAACACTGAGCTTTCATTCTGCAGGGCCGGGGTTTGAATTCCTGTCCTGGCATCCTCATTTCAGCTTTCCATGGTTTCCTGTCATAACTCCAGGCAAACGCCGAGATGGTTCTTACTAAACACTATTGCCGGTTCCTTTTTCAGATCCCTTGAACTATGTTGTAGTCGGGGACTATGATAGCGTAGTGGCTATAATTCTCGCCGCCCACTAAAGCTTTCGATTTCCGGCCGGGTTATACTAGGATTTTCACATGTCAAAAACGCGGCAGACATTACCATTGGTGGGTGGGGTGGCTTTTCTCGGGGTACTGTACTCCCGTTCCACACGTGGAGGTTTTTCATCACTGTTTCATCTTCACCTCCCTTCAACCTGATCTGCTGATAAAAGTGCCATATATACCCCTCCCCCTTGTCATTAATGACCTCGCCGTAGAGGACTGCGAAGCTATAAAAAATTGCAGTTAAAGAAATTAGTGTTTCTTGGGTGCAGGTTGTGAGATTTTACAAAGTTTTTTAGTGGCAGTTGATTCTACTTTTTGGTTCGCATCAGCGTAAAATCACCCTTTTTATTTCAGTACTTATCGGATTTTCTGCACAGTGTTTCGGACAACAGATAAGAGAAGCTACGTTTACAAGTCTAGATTGAGTGCTACAATAGCTCTCATTTGCCCGTAGAGAACTCTGGCAAAGTGTTTTGAAGCTGATAGAATAGAGCTGATATGTGTCTCTAATTAGACCTGGAATACTCTTAAAATGTTATATAACTAACTCAGGACCGTTTACATTGGAAACACAGTTGTTTAGGATGAGAGAAGGTGTCAGTAGAGAGTATTTATATTAAATCAGAGGCCACAATTAGTTGATGCTGTCGGAATCACATTCCAGCAGTACTAATTTTTCATGTGGTGAAAGATACAGAGCAGAGATACTGATCAGTGTTCATTAACTGTCAATTTTACTTGCGGGGTCACTCCCGGATTTTCGCATGTAGGAATCGTGTCTGGACGACACAGTAGGCCGACGGGTTTTCTCGGAGATCTTCGGGTTCCCCTCTTCCGCGTCATTGCATTCCAAGGCGCTTCTCCGTATCCGCCTCATTCATCTCTCATCGGCTCTAAAGACTTTAGCTTAGATGATAAGAACAGTCCAAACCTCCTATTAATTCCGTAATATTAATGTAATTATTCACGACGCCAGCGACTGATTTGCAAGGTCAGAATTTAATATGATCAAATTTTATTTAATAACATATCATAGAGGTATAATACACTAGCGGGGGTATGATGTCATAAAAGTGTGTTCAACATGGAACAGTGTTTTTGTTAAAGTCACGTGACATATCCCGAACACACCATTCGCTCCCTGGAGCGTGACGTCACGAAGGTGCGTCCAACAAGGTTCGCCATTGCGCACACTTTCTAAAGTCACGTGACCCATCTTGAACGCGTCCTTTCTTACAGTCTCTTAGAGCAGACGCCGCCTCTATCTATCATACCTCTATGGGTGTAATAGACCTCAATGATTATATAACATATTGTGAAGTCCGTGTTTTATGGTTTAACATTTACATGCTTATGAGTACCGTTCTTTTTGGGCTTGTAGCTAACAGAGGAAAAATTAAATAATGTTTTGGAACAGCCCGCGGTTATGTGAGATTTCGAGGTCGCTGCGACCCGAATTTTCATGTTAGAATTTGTCAGTGTTTTCACTTATATATTTGAACCTTGAAGACGTATATTAGTGTACAAATTACCCCGGGCACAGTCTAGGAAGAGAGGCCCTAAAATATTATCACTGAAATGGTGTGTTAAATAAATCTGTTTTTGATAGCCACGTTTGTAGGGTTCGATAACGCAAATTGTAAAGTAATGACTTTTCGTTTGATTAGACCCCCGAATAACCTAGATATCCAGAAGTCAACATATCGAAACAAAATTTAGAGAATGTTTTAGTAACATTTTTGGCTTCCAAGTCATAGTTTGGTACAGTAACGTTTTATGTCGTTGACCGCAAAACAGACAACTATACAGTAACGGTGGCATAAAGTTGCATATGCATCCGAAGCTGGCCGCGCTGAGAGAATATTATTTTGAAACAGTTTAAGGCTTTTGAACTGCAATTAATTATTATTTTAATGTACTGACTTTTACGACGTCTAAGAATATTTTCAGTGGTAGAATCAACACTTTCAAGTACATTTTATCACGTTATCGTGTCTTACAACCATACGTTTTCAAGTTTATTTTATTCGAATGTGAGTTAAAATTATTGATTTTCTGAATATCTGAGCCAATATTGCAATATATAATATAATACATCGTATTAAATAAGATACAGCAAATAAGTTTTGATCTATTTATTTTTTGGAGTTAGACATTTTTCTGATTGATATTTGTTAACATTAAGTGTACTCCATATGAAAGAAAAGAAAATTTTAAATTCCAAATAATTTCAATATTGAGATAAATAATCTTACTCATCTTTTCGTACTTTTGTTCATAATTATTTGATGCACAACTCACACTATTGCGCCAAGAAGAAACTACTAAAAAACAAAACGCACACAAAAATACACTATAATTAAATTTTGCTGAAAACTATTCAATTATACTAGTGATATAAATATAAAACCAATTTCTTAGCACACAACAGAACATAGTGCTTGTTATGTGAGGACAATATCTCTGTCTAAGTTACCTAGTCAGAATAAATTGATACACTACAGAAGTATCTAGTAAACGTGTTTGCCTGCCTAATACCACTTCTCCATCATACACTTCCTATTATAAATGTTTTGAATAATAGTTTCTTAAATTGAAATTATCGTAATAATAGTGCGCGACTGTGAAAAAAGTATGCATCACTTGCGTATTCAGTCACAATTTGGGATGTTCTGTAAAATCTGCGTTATCTTCCGTTTATTATCGTCTGCAATCTACTCTACATTAATTACTAAATATAATCTGGCCAACGTATAAAACGTAGCTTATCGCGAGGACTTAACACCTAATATTAATGTTCTAATCTATTCCACCATTATTTTTTATTCAGTAACTTAGAGTAGTATGTCCGTTAGGTAAGTAATCCTTGGAGAGTACTGAGCCAATATTACGCAACATGAACTAAAAGAAACTATACAATACGATTCACTAACCTGAATAAATAACATTAATTTGAATAGATGGTTCACAAATATGTCGGCACTTAAAAAATGGCATTGACGATTTTAAATGTAAAGTTTCAAGTAACTTAAAATTTCACCAAGATGGGATTACGTAAAAAAAGAAACTTTAATTTTATGATAATCATTTATCTTGCCCTCCTAACCGGATCTAATTATTGTTTCCTGATCAGCCGTTTATATCTCGCATAACTTCCCACCTGCCACGATTTCGGGAAACCATAGAAAACCCTAATTAGGATAGCCGGACAGAGATTCAAACCCAGGTCCTCCCGAAAGTGAGTTCAGTGTTTTACACCTGCACCACCTTGTTCGGTCCAGGTGTACAGTAGGTAGAAATAAATTTGCCCAAAAAGTGTCCTCAGCATGTTTATAGACATATATATGGATGCTGTTTATTAGCAGTGTAACAGAAAAACCTTTCCACGCTTATTCAGGTATGACAATGCAGTTTTGGCGGAAACGTATTAAATATATCTACCAAGTTGTTGAAGAGTGTTAAATGCGTTAAATTGGCAAAAGATTTACACGAATACGTGGTAGTTAAAATTTTACAGAAGGAGCAGGCATTTTCTTCGAAGTAGCATTTAATGTACTGTTTAATCGGACATAGATGCAAAGTGTTTACAGTTATGAGTGTGTCTAAAAGCGCAATGTTCAAAATATGTATTTTAAGTCCATCTAGTATTTATTTTTAAACTGTTGATCGATATCAAAGGCCCAGAGAAATCCTACTAGCTAACAGCAACATCCGACTCGTTAAAAAGATGCGGAAAATTCGGATTTGACTTCGCCTGGATTTGAACGTGTGCGAGCACTGTTAGCAGCTACAGCACCGCGGCTCTTCCTGGATGACTAAAACTTGAATTGCTAGTAGAGTATAAATATATTACTTTACATAAAAACCAGTACATTAACAGGCTGACCGGCCTTAGTTGCCATTGATAGAGCAGTTTTACCATTGGTTGGTTCAGTTGTATAAATGTGAGCTGCGAGCTGCTCATTGGAAAGCCGTTCGCTGACTCACATCACATCACAAACATGCCACTTGCCTACAGATATCCTTATCTGCGTATCATTTTTCTCCACTCTTATACCCCTTCTGCCTCTCACATCAAACCTTGTATGCATTGTGTTGCTAGTTCAAGGTAGCTCCGCTTAGATCACGCTGCGTACGTTGTAGCCGTACGTGGCGCTATCCTACGAGTAACTACAAAACCACACCAACAGCCCGTGCACGGTAAAATGTTTTCTTCCACGCACTCTTAAGACGATGATTTACCGCAAGCTAGAGCTCCGCCTTATAAATAGATTTTTTAAGTAAAAGCGGCTCGTTAAATGTCGAAATTGAAAAGCAAATACTGGCGGGCAAATATTTCTTTGAAAGTAATACGGAAAGTGGGGAGGGGAAGAACCACAGTATGTGGTTATCACTCATTGATGTGACATAGGCGACGCTCGCAAAAAGATGAAGCTCGGTGGATAAGAATGTTACCTGTATATCTTAGTATTCCATAATCGTGTAAGAATATTTTAATTAAGTTTTCGACGATTCTTCTAAACAGGTATAAAAAAAACATTTCCACTTAATTGCGCCAACAGTCCCAGTAGCAACTTTTTGTTGGCCCAATGCCTGACTCTGTCATTGGGCCAACATTGGAAAACGTAAGTTGGCCCAACGGTATTTTTATGTTGGCTGCCAACTGAAATATGACGCTCAATCTACATTATCACGCCAGTGAAAATTTATGGTTTTTTGGCACGCTTTCCTAAATTCTCTTCCTTTCAAACATTTACCATATAAATCAAAAGACTAATGCAGTTTGTTGGTTTTACCTAGTTCATCATGTGTGCATTAGAGATAACAAATCTAATATGACAGAAACCCAACCACTAACTAACGTTGGTATTAGTTTGGTTATTCGTTGTATTTTGATCATTTGCTAAATAGTATTATTTTATCTTTCAGAAAGACATTAACTCAGTCATTTGTCAACAGTTAGCAATGTTCTGCATTGAGCCATTCTCGCCAAAAGAAATTACAGTATGCGATGAGCCTTGAGAATTTGTATTAAAAAAAAAAATTCTGCCCAACTTTAATTTATACCAACGATTAAAATAGGGGTACACACCATTCTTTTTCTGGAGCCAACACAATAAGTTTTACTGCTTCAGCGACATGTAAAATAAAAAACAATAAGAGCAGTTAGCTTACTTGAGGAGGGCATAAAAGCTACCCGTCCGCCAGATAGGTATGTTCTCGAGACTTACTTAAACATACTTGCATCGAGAACGCAGGTCTGAAAACAGAGAGAAAATGATCGTCACGTCGCGCGAAAAAAATAAAATAAATAAAGTTGGGAGGTTGTAGATGCGGCTCTCAAAGGAATTGCGTGTCCCCTGTCGCTATGAATATGACATCTCGGTTTGTTCCTCTTCCATCAATATAAAGGCAAACATCATAATTCCGGCTGACTGACAGACGTCACTCAACGCACGGCCGAAACGGTTGGATGCAAAAGCATGAACATTTAGGGATGGTGTTCCATTAGGATAAAGGCACCCACTAATATATATATATTTTTTTTTTAATTCTACCCCTAAGAGGATGAAAAGGAGTAAAATGTGTTTTTTCGAGTACTCCAAATAGGTCATTAAACCCTATAATGTATCGCAATGCCGTTGATTTCAAACGGTTAGCCTACGCATAATTTTCCATTTTTCGGACTGTTTAATTTCTTGAACGTACTTTTGCAGTAACTAAATAGCGCAAGAAGTAATAAATTGTGTGTTATTCTTATACATAACTGTAAGTTATATAAATTTCTGCATATAAATTCACAAAAATTAGCAACCTTTATAAATGCCCAAGTTAAAGTTACAGTGTAATATCCTGTAACAATAAGTATATTTAGTAGGGATAATTATTTGATCACGGAGCATATGCAAGAAATAGTTGCTCTCAGACTTAGGCATTCTGTACAAATATCAAAGTAATTGTATTTTTAGGCGCTGGTTTACTCTGAAGGTACAGAAAACTGTGAAGACATGCTGTAATATTATTTATAGTCTTCCTCATAAGTCCCACTCCCACATATGTCTATAATTTCATAAAATGTTGATAATATCAAAGAAATGTCTATTCCACACATTTTTTTGTGAACTGGCAGTATTTTTTAGTTTTATATGAGTTTTCTCGTGACCCATGCAAATACTAAATTTTTAAACGATACAATAATAGTGAGTATTTCGAGGAGCAGACATCTCCATTTTATTCCATACGAGAAATAAACGTCTTAGTTTTAGCAATTTCCTATTGGCTGAGATCAACTGACTTCAAAGTTCGGGCAAGATCGCATACCTTCACATTTAGTACCTAACCATCAAAACTGAATTTCATGAAGCCGTAGGAGGCTTCATCTAAAATTCACTGAGCATACAAAATCTAGTGACGCTTGGAATCTCCCCTAGAGGAAGTAGTAGTGGAGTCGGTGCATATGGCCCACTGTCGTCGATATTCTGTATTTAAGTATTATTCATATTCCATTAGATCTCATGAGGGGCAGATAAGCTTGGGGTATGGAAGGAGTTAAATAAAAAAAACATAGTATACGCAAACAAAAAATACCTACTACAAAGAAAACACTACGCATATCAAAAAAGGTAGAACACACACACACGCGCGCGCGCGCGCGCGCGCGTGTGTGTGTGTGTGTGTGTGTAATTACCAAATTGATGTACTATAAAACAACCATTTCGAAAACTATCACTAATAAAAATAGCTAAAAGTATAGGAAATTTACAAGTGTAAATAAAATATTCTCAGTAATAATATCAATCATAATTCCCTAATTAATATATTAAAAATTAAATTCCCAAAACTTTGTATGCCAACTAAATATTTTGTTATAGAAAGTTGTTAAAATCATAGTTCAATGAATATACAACATGGCAAGCGTAAAATATATAAATATCCAAGGTAGATAAGCGTGTTAAAAATGTCAAGTATAGAGTAAAAATGATGAGTATGTAAAAAGTATTTCAATCTTTGTTTAAATATTCTTTTATATTCCGGACGAGTTTTTAAGATATGATAGCAAGTTAGTGGAGTGGCGAACATAACTAGTGAGATGGTGGGTAATTCTGCGCCCACGTTCCCTTCGCCATCTGTTGACGGCGCCTGCTTTTAGCGGGAGAGAGTTGCCACCCTGTGGTGAAGGGATGCCGACACGCCCTCGGGGGGCACCCCTACTGGGGTGATATTTATAACGCCTTCCGGCTTCCGCCAGCGAACCACCCCGCCCTCTGGGGTTCACGCTTGCTTCACGCGAACCTGCCAGATGGGGGAACCCTGTGTGCGTCGTCGGTTCCTGGTCAGATGGAGGTCGCGGGTTTAGATCAAGGCTCCTGACGATATGATTTCCATGCCAGGTGGATGGGTGTAGACAGTTCCATGTCTAATCTCGCAACGAAAGAGCGTGTTGTTTTCTGTTGTATTCTTTTTGTATCGAATTGTCTTTTCTTTTGCACATGTTGGCTAGATGTATTTATTGTCCTTACGTACATATGTTGCCCACCTGGTGGTTTTTACTTGTAATATTCAGTCATTCGTAGCGTGCTTGGCTCCCATTCCGACCGAAGGTCGTGGGTTACAACCCTCAGGCTGCACTTGAGAAAAATAGGCGGGGAGGGGCTACGAATTTTCCAACTGGTTTGTCCCATTTATTTCAAACTAATGCTGGTGCATTTACATAATGTAAGCTTCCTCATTTCCTCACGTATTTGATTCAAGAATATCAAAGTTCGCGTGCATAAGATGAAATGATTGTGTGCCGACGAGGGATTTCCTGGCCCGAGGCACTTCGCGACCAAAAGAGCAGTTGGCAGTTTGTAGCTGCCACTCGAGTATAACGTCGTGCTCACATACTGTTTAGAAGTGCTAAGTAAGATCTGTGCACGCGCGATGTGTGCTGTGATTTCATAGTTTTCCTGGCTTGCCCTCGCACTGGAGTAGCTCGGTAGCTGCAGATTGTTAGATTGTCAGATAGTGTAGGCAGTTATTTTTTCTGTATGAAGATAGGGAATATGGTTGCTCTCGCCATTTTATTTTGGTCGTTTTATTTTCCAAGGACACCTTCTCCATTTGATAATTGTAAATTTTCTTTAACTTTTTCGCTGTTCCTAGGCATTTCGGGCAACTGGGACATTGTCCATTTAAAATCAGAATGTAATCCCTGGGCAGAGTTACCTTCGTCGGTCTCTCTAAGATTTTTGTTTTTAGGTTCAGTGTGTGATTCCTACATAAGGCGTGCGTGCGAGCGAGTCGTTATAAGTTTGTAAGTCCATGTTAGTTCATAGTTGGTGAAAGGTCATCAGTCGTCCCAATAAAAATTGCCAAACAAATCGTGGAAGGGCCAATGCAAATATTGAAAAAGGATTCGTATTCACGTTTAACATTTCGGGGGGGGGGGGGGATCATCCGGACATCGCGCAATGGTGCACGGCGAGTCTCGTGTGTTTTCGGTGTGCGGAGCTGCAACGACTTTTTCGTGTTGTTAATTTTTATTTTCAGGTCGTAAGTTCATATCGGATTCAGTCGGTAGTTACGTATTCAACTAACGTAGCAATACGCACACATAATAGTATTAATAACTAGAATTTTCACGTGGTAGTTGTAAATTTTTATTTAGAAAATTATTGATTATAGAATAAATGCTTGCTTTTCAAAATAGTACTAACATGAACACATGAAGCTCTCCTAGGCTTATTCGTTGTGATTTAAAACATTTATTCTGGCCACTAAACGCAATTATGTACTTTAAAAGAAATATTTAACATTTATAATTCTCGTTGTGTGCGAAATACAAAATACCAAATTACGAAACCCGTCATCGTGTTATAGGTAATCGGGTCACGTTGTCTAATGTACCGATTAGAGTACGGTCTGAAAACACTTTGGTCATCACATTTTCTGGATTAATTTTCCGATCAGTTTATCACGTCTCATCTGCTTTTTAAAGCTTTACATGGAAGTGCTTTTGATTCGTATCAACAATGCCTGACTATTAAGTTTCGTGGACAGTCCATCCTTTCTGGACAAATAATTAAAATTGTTCTATATCTGTGCAAAAAAAAAACCGAATCTGAAGTGGTTTGCATATTGATTGTTACCATTTCCTTTATTTGTATTACTGAATGAGGAATCATTGCAGCTCAGCTCTGTCATCCACAGTTTCATAGAACTGCGCATCGAGAAGATAACCAAATAGGAATACATAGTCCAACAAACAAAATAAACACTGGCGAACTCTCTAACATTTTAGTGCAAATAAATGAGCTGGAAAGAAAATTACTGAAAAAACATACGACCGAGTTTTTTTCGTTTACAGAACGATTGGTTTAACTGAATAAACAAAAAAGTAATATTCCATGAACTCTCTACACGTTTGTGCGAGTACGTATTTGCTTTTATCTTCTTGAATCTAAATTCTGTAATTTATTTGCAGAAATGACTAAGCAAGCAGCACAGCAGTTCTGTACCTCAAATCTCTACAACGAATACTAATGTGTTTTAGATGAATATTTTTTCGCATAGATTCCTTTTCATAAACGTAGTCAATAGGAATAATTATCGATTGTTACATGACAAAAATAGACACGACACACGAACTCGCAAGGCGGAACTGATTCACACAATCGTTAGTTGTGTTGTGACGAGCGTCGGTTTGTGCAGTTCAAGCGATCTGATTCTACCGTGAAATGTAAATGGGAAAATGACAAAGAGAAGAAAAAATAGTGGAGGGGGGAGAGAAGAAACTATGAATTGAATGTAACCCATTTGTAATATAGTAGGCCTACTTCGTTACATTTCAAAGGTAGCGTACAGTTTTTTCATTCCCTCGTGCTACCTCGTGTCAGTAGTAGGGTCGTAGGGGTTTCAGGCCACTTTTGATTAATTGAGATTAATTGATGAATTACCGTTTTGATTGAAAGGTATAGTCCTTAATCCAATATTAACCCGATGAAAATCGAAATGGTTAAATTTATTGAAAGTGTTAAATTTAATGAAAGGTTTAAATTGACTGAAAGGGTTAATTTTTAATCCATTCAAATTTTTTTGTTGCTGTACTTTCTTTCTTTTTGGGTTGGGGTAGCAGAAGCTCTGTATGATGTTGATGCTGTGCTTCCTGGGGGCGACTGACTAGAGTGGTGGGTTGCAATGTGTTATTAGGTATTATAGTTGAGTGCAACAGTGTGCTAAGGGTCATTTCTCTTTTCTTTTTTTTCTAATTTTGATTTTTAGGGATATTTGTGGTAGGTAGACAATTTTTATGGATATATTTAACACATAAGAGAATTTCTGTTTTTTGTGCATATGAATAAATTATATGCATAGAATCGCACATTTTAAAGAATATGTGAATAATAGGTGCATTTACTCCAGTATAGAATTTAACTTTACGTGTGCCTCGAGCTTAGAAATATAGGTTACATGAGTGAGAATTTTAACTATGTGAATAACATCTGGTGTTGACAAGTGCAAACTCACTAAACTATGACAATTATGTTTGTGGAATTAACACTACAGCAAAGTGTCCCTATAAATTAAATGAACAAGATATATATATGACGCCTCTCTCACATACCATACACATCCATCTGCCTGCGAGACTAGCATGTAGGAACGTGATCCACATGTAAAAAGAAATTGATTAACATGCATCATAAAATTACACCTCTCCCAAAACACGTCTGTCCGGCTGCAAACTCAGTGAAGCACTGGGTCGATCTTATGTCCAGAGCCTGACAAAAGTTTATTATTGTATGTTAAATAATAATTAGTTCCAAATTTATTTGCGAAAGGGAGTCGACTACATCTACGTGTTTTTATAAAAGATATGGGAACGAGTCATTCTAAAACCTAGTGGACAATACCAGGTAACAGATAGCCGAGAATTGAGTGTGTCTAGGGAGCGAGCGAAATTTAGATTTCGAGAGCAGATGAGGGTGACCTGCGTGCGGAGCTGGGGCAGAAAACACAGTAAAGGAAAGATTGGGTCGCGTGGCCGGGAGATATGCACAGAACGGAGCAGTTGAGGCAGTGGTTCACTAAACTGTTACTGCCCATGCTGTATGCCACTAGCTCACTAAATTTTACTTTTGTGAGAGGAAAATTCTATTAATTTTTTTATGGTGTAAACAATTTTACGGTGTACATGTCTTTAGCTATGTAGTATTAAAAATATATATATTCTTGCATAAAAAGTTTTTAGCATTGGGAATAGTATTTTACTCTTTTAGACCTAACCAATTTCAAAGAACTCGATCGCTACAAGCAAAGAAACATAACATATGTCAACAAATTTATAAAACCCAGAAAATTATTCCGATAAAGTAACTATGCTAATCCAATCAACAAGATGATTTATTACACTTAAAATTATACATCCAATTCCCATTCAGAGGTTTATGAAATGAAATAAAAAACGCAAATATTATTTAAAAAAAAAAAAAAGGTTTTATTTAGTATTATAATTTTACGAACATTGTATTTCAATATTTTGTATTGATTCTTAACCCACACATCTTGTACTTTTGAGAAACTGCTCCATCGAACCGAGGACATACCTTTTTCCTTTTAATGATTTTATCAACCAAATATTCATTTGGAGAAGTAACTTTTTGCAATTCATGTTCGTAAAATCCTCCTTTTGTTGATTCTATATCATATGTTTCTAGGTAATACATTCTGGGATGTGTTTGTCTAATTAATATAATTTTAAATATTTCAGAAGACCAATTCACCGTAAATTTCTTCCCAAAAATTCCTTTCTGCTTCGAGATATGTATAAATTCCCCAACTTTAACATTATTATAAACAGTTTTCATTAAACTTTTATCGATTACTTGTTTAGGAACCATCTTGATAATTCTATGATATCTGGAATTATAAAATTGAAATATTTCAGGCAAAATGTGAACCAATTTGTAACTCCCCCTCAATGTCAAATGTTTAATAGATTTGTTGTAACATTCCGTAACACTGGCTTTAATCTCCAAATACGTTGTGTAGTGATTAATACCATATTCGGTCATTAGTTTCCGGAATGGTGTAGAGAAAATTCAGATCCTCTGTCGGTTTGGACGAATTAGGTGTTCTATCTTTCAAAATGATCTTCATTGCATCACTAACCTGTTTACCAGTTTCGTTCTGCAAAGGTATACCCCAACCATATTTCGAATAAATGTCTATTACAGTTAAAATATATTTGTATCCCTTATTGTATGTGGAATGCAATGTCATTTAACACAAATCGGCTTGAAAAAGATCATTTAAACCATGAGTTATAACTATTATTCTAGGATATCTTATCTGTGCAGGAGTGTGAAGCTCTTGAGCAATCTTACTAAACTTCATTCTTCTATCAACTCTTCAGTAATAGAAACAATTTCGTTCGTATGTGAATTATTCTCTCACTCACTCTCTCTTCCATTTATCTCTCTATCTCATCCATTTCTTTCTCTCTCTCATCCATTTCTCTCTCTTCTATTTTAATTATCAAAGCGGTTTCATTAGGTTTCTTCAACACAGAATGCAACAAATCCATTCTACTCGTAACAGGTTTAAACATTTCTTCATTTAAAACATCCCATTCCATGCAAGCGCTTTTGTCTTGTAAATATTTTTCCTTCACAGCAGATATAACGTTATGTAATTCTAAAACAGAGGCCGAAATATTTTGGTTATATTACATTAAATTCAATCTATTTATATATTAATTCACTGCTTTTCTTATTGATGTAGTAGGTCGATTACTTTGAGCTTTTTCATTCTTATCGACTTTACTTATAACATCTAATTTTGTTATAGATTTAGCTTTCAAACCATTTATAAAATAATTTGTGTTTTCAAATGATTTTGTTTTGTCAGATCTGTGTGTGTAACAAAACCAAATATTTTATTAATCTCTTATGTATTGCATTATTTGTTTAATTCCTGTTTCAAGTAGTTTTGTAATAGTATGGTTTACCACTTCATTAATTAAAACTCTTACATTTTCTTGCATTTCTGCAAGTTCTGTTGTAAAAACTATGTTTGTCATATTATTAAAAGCCTTATTAAAGCCATTTAAACATTCTTCTATTCTGAATTCATTACTATGCAAATCAGTGCTAATATTGCTTAAAATGGTTGCAATTACACTCATGTAGTTATGAACATCATTCAAATCAAATAACTTTATTAATTTCTCTTTAATATTGTTTGATTGTGATTTAAACATATTTAGCACAATAGTGATAACTTTTCCACGTAACCTTTATTTACCGCATCACTATCTTTCACAGCCATACCCATATTATGTAATATATGTCCATTGAAATCACAATTCCCATCATGATTTTTGTTTAAACAACAATTGTTATGATTGTGTTTTATATTGCTATGTCCAAACTTTGAAATACTCTTTGTTCTTTGCCTGGAATTTAAAATATTGTCAAAACCAGACCTACATATGCTTTATATAGGGGAAGTGGTGGTATAATCACTGTAAAAACACACATGTTTGTAAATCTCATATCACCTAAAATATGATTATTGTAAATAAGTTGCAGATTTATTAATTTTAAACACAATTACCATATTAGCATTAGCACATAAATTATAATTTGGTATACGTGCGTAACTTTGCGATAGATAAAATAATCAATGTTTGAATGTTGACCAAAACTGAAATATTACTGTATTTCATCCTGCAGTTTACGCCAAACATCGTCAAAAATGAACACTGAATTGGGCAATGCTTCATTCGGAGGCACTATATCTTCTTTATTCGTAAATGATAAATATTACATTCCTTCAATTAACAACAAAATGGTCGCTAACCGTTGATACTTCTCTTTTTGTATTGTTTTAGAAAACGGATACATTTGCAAATTTAATTCCATTCAGATGCTCCAACAGCAACATAACACAATTTTTCCACATTAAGGAGGACCGCTTATTATACAACGTATATTTGATGGTAAAAGAATACAATGTTTCTGTTCAATTATGTTATTGACATTTAAAATTACCAGTAGATGTACATTTTGTTTTATAACCTTAATATGTTAAGGAATACTGTGTAATTGTGTAGAAATTAACATAAAACTATAAATGTGGATCTATTTATAGGCTAGCATTCAGATGAAAACAATGCCTCATACTAAACATATCAAAAAAGGATGTGGTGTACTGAATACATTAATTAATAAATTAACAAATTAATTACATTTACTGAAATACAATTATTGCGGACCAGGCACTAAACTTGCAAAATGTTTGGCACGGAACGATCAAGGTATATACTTTTTGGATAACACACGCAAAGAACACACTATCGATAAAGATCGAACAAACTATTTGAAAGAAACACAGGTAGTGGATACAATTCTAGCAGATAAAGCAGCAAATATGAGGAAGAATCCATCTACATTACATCTACAGGCAATGAGTTTGGAGCTTGGGTTTAAGATAAAGTTATGCATGTCAATCTGAAGAGAGGCATGGGCTTAAAACTCAAAATCAAACGAAAATCAAAGAAATGAGGAATCATTCCATCCCTATTTCCAGCATTAACAGCTCTTGGATCAATCCTCGGAGGGGTTTCAGCAATTAGTGGAGCATTTAAATCAAAATGTAAAGGATTGTTTTTGAAACCTTAGAAAGTTGGACAAGTAAGATAAAACTCCAAACATGTAAAAAAAAATGCAGAAAGTTCTTAAATAATCTTCCAATTATGTGCATTAACAAAGATATTAATGTATGTGTATTTGTAAAGAGACTGGATATTCCCTATTTCTGAGGTGTGTATATGAGAGATTATTTATCAAAGGAACCAATCTTTGTGAATGTATGATTGTTAATTTATATTCCAAAAAAATGAAGGAATGCATTGTGTTGCATTAATTAAAGCATAACTCAATCATTGTATTACATCAGTTTTGGCAATTTATGTGCTGCAATTGAAATATGCAATTATTTTAAAAATACGAAATTAAGGTATTATTATAAAATGGAGCAATTATCAAAACTAATCACTTTTGGTCATTTGTGTGTACATTTTTTTGTATCAATGGGATACATAAGTAAGTATAATTGTAAACAGAAATGGCAATATGTTCATTATGTTGATATTAAGTGGAAATTCGTTACAGTTGCTTGTAGTATACTTCCCTGCTTCGAATTTGATGGGCGAATGGCAAATACGTCTAATCGAATTCGTAATATACAACAGCATACCAAACATTGATATGAATAACCAATTATTTACAGCTAATATTGGTGAAAAAACATACAAGATTGTGATACCGATATGATCTTATGAGTTGGATGAGATTGAAACATTCATTAAAGCAGCATACCTGAAGATGTGCATTTTCAATTACTTGGAAATCCAAATACGTTAACTAGTGTGATATATAGTAACATCGATATCGATTTCTCAATTACACGAATAATGAAAATAGGTTAATATATTATTGGTGAAAGTATGTCGTATAAATGTTGTAGGTAGTTAATGTTTGAATGGAAAACCGACAAATATACAATAATTCATGTGTGCTGTAGCTCTATGATATTAAATTATTGAAAAACCTAATACATTGATATATCGTACAGTAACAGTGAATCACGTAGATGAAATAGTTCTGACAACTGTCTATCAAGACGGTAAACTTATTGATTTTAGAAACAAAGTAATTACCAATTGTTTACTTTAAAAAATCTATATAAACTGTTGTAGTCTGTTGTGCATTACAATCATAATGGGTATTGTGTACAATATTAAATTTGGACTTAAAGTAGGTGGTCGTTTTTAAAAATGTCATTAAGGAAAATATTTCGAAGAAAGGAAGTACAAAAAGATGTAAATGTCAAGAAAAATTGCTCACTTCAAATAAGATACCCGTGAAGTTAACACAAGGCAACAAATTGTGTTTAAAAGAATTAGGATATTCTGTTAATAGAAATGGAAGACATACTTAATGTTAAAGAACCGATCAGCTATGGAAATGAAATCACCGATATGGAAATACATGTGTATGAACTGTTCCGAGCAGGTCCGTACACGTTTCCAACAGAAATAAGGTTTTCAATATAAGATCATGATATTTACACATTACTGTCGAAATCAAGTTTAGAGGGACAGTTAAAAAGACAGCTGATGCAAGTAGTCCAGCAACTACAAAAATAATAAGAAATGGAATACTTCATTTAATCTACAGAATTGCATATTTACTAAATGGAGTGGAAATCGATAGGAACACGACATGTTGGAATAAACTTCCAAAATAAAGAACTTATCTCTCAGGAACTGTAAACTATATTTATACAGGTCTTATGGCTGGGTGGAACAATGCTAGTGATTCTCAATACAAATATATCCAGGAAGAAAATACAAAGTTGTTATTCCATTAAGTATGATTTGGGCCTTGCTGAAGACTACAAAAATGTAATATCAAATGCCAAACAAGAATTAGTATTCTATTTGGCATAACACTTTTGAATGCTATATACGATACAGCTAATAACAAGGAAGATGTAACATTTGAATTAAGCAGTGTGGAATGTTTGATGCAGCATATTGAAATTAACACTTTTAAATGTGTAAAGTTTTTAAAATTTGTCGTCAAAGAGAAGAATCTAGACATTGTATTCAGATGGTGGGGTTTGGAGACATTTTCAACTCTACAGACATCAGAAAAAATAATTTCGAATGTGAAATAAATTTTTTCGTCATTTGTTTTAAATTAAAAATCGACAAAACAATTTAAAAGCTGAGATAAATATTTGATAATTGAGATATTAAATTTTTTTAACTGTATCTAAACTGTCAAGCTTACCCCTATGTGGATTTAAATTTGAACTTTGCCAATGGGGAATTCCTTATTTGTTATTATATGTATACAAAGTTTCAGGAAACATATTATTTCAAAATCAGTTGGCTGATACTAGAACTCGAATCATTTAAAACAGAGGAATGTTATTTGTGTTTGATGTAAGCAATTCGGACGACAGAATTACAAATGGGGTAATTGATTCACAAATTGAAATTATTGCATACACAATTTATAGCAAATATGAGATCTTATGGTCTTGATAATTCAAGATATATTAGCAAGTTACAACATAAGAGATTAGCTGGTGAAAATAATGGATTAAGTCAGTAGATGACAAACCACAGCTTTGATGAGATGTTTTGCAATGTGCAAGGATTTCAGTCTGCAAGGAAAAAAAAAGCAAAATAATTAGCTATCACTGATATGGAAGAATATACTACTGTATTCAGCTTCAAATCACAGTTTGACTGGAAATAACTATCTCCCAAATGCAATAAAACTAATAGATGGTTACTAAACACTACCACAGTTTAAAATGGGACAGTTGATGTTTGCAAATATCTTCAATATTCTCATACTCTGTACAATGCCTAAATAATTGTGAAATATATGTAGGTTAAGTTGAGCAAAAACACATTTTCGAAAGTGCATATAACGGAAAAGTAATAGATATTCGAAAATAATAAAATTGTCCTTCGTTCAAACAATTGCATAAAACATGTGGATCTAATTCAACATTCTTGCCTGCAGAGAAAAACTCAAAATTAATGCTAATTTAGGCAATGATCTCTGGCTAGGGTGAAACAGACTATGATGATTCTCCTCCCGAATCAACTGTGGATATTGTTCTTGTTATATGGCATTATTTAGGATGAGTGATATTTAATATAAAAGTATTAGATTGAATGTGTGTAATCCACTGTTTCTTAGAGATGGATCAACAAGGCAACGAAATCTCATGCTCATGTATACAGAAATCCAAATGTAAATTATATATCAGTAAGTTATTAGCATTTTGGAGGAAACCATTTAGTGTTTGTTTCGGAAAGAAATCATTGGTTAATATGTTTTGTAACATCCTGTATTTGTTTGTGTTAAAAAAAAATGTAAATATATTGTGAATTCACTTGTTGTTTAGCATGGAAATGCTTGGAGCAGAATTTCTACATCCTTAAATATGTTTTATAAGTAATTTATGCTTTCTCAGTGTTAAAATTATTATTTTTTAACAGCGTGTGTTTATATATATATATATATATATATATATATATATATATATATATATATATATATATATATATATATATAGGGTAAATAAATATGATGTAAAACTAATCCCTTTCGTACATTTATTTAACCTATTACCTATTAAAAGTGAACTTGTTTTGGTAAGAAATATATTTTCTCCCCAGAGAGAGAAGGAAAAGTTCTAAAAGTGAGCAGTCTAACCTCTTCTATAAATAAGTAAATAATATACGATATTGGGTAAGATTTGGTTAATATAAGTTGGGTTCGAGTCTCAGTTAGGTTACGTATGATTGTAAAATGGGAAAACGGTATAACGAACATAACTCTGTTAATTGAACTAATATAAATTTGTTCGTGCCCGTGAAAAGGGTAGACATGTTCAACTGTATATATGTTTAAACTTATGTGAATAATGTGGTATTTTTCCGATTAAATGTTATTAACTTTGTAATTCATACTCACATCGAAGTATTATATTTGTAGCATTTACGAATATCTCAAGATGTAAAAAAACAGTTATGTTTAGAGATCTAGGGTCTGAGCAGTGTGACTGCTCCCTGTCCAGAGTCATAAACATTCAAGGTTAAATTTCAACATTTTTTCCAATAGTAGAAACTAAAGAAACCAAGATTTCAGAGGTTGCCAGGGTGAGTCCAACAAACCCCCGCAGAACGCATTTTGGTTTTATTATACCCTGGTGACATCCGAGGCACCTAGCTTTTCACAAAGGAAGCAGCCAAGGATATCCCCATCCCTGGTGAGGAAGGCAGTTCAAGCAACGATTTTAACCATTAAGAATAGCAAGGTTAAAACATCTTTCTAGCTGCTTGAAATCTCTCGAGGAAAATATTGTGTCTTCTATTTAATAAAATTAAGATCCTCCATTACGCAGGAAAAAAAATACACAAGACATATTAAAAATGAGCAAATATGTATGAAAAAAGTTTTTATTTCCCCATAGTCACCAATCTTAACAAATTATTTTAAAAGTCTCATAAAACATAATTTTTTCACAATATTTAAATCATGTTAGGGTACATTAATGGAAATTTTCCAGATATGGTTGACGTAAATGTGATTAACTATGTACTAAGAGAACAGGAACATATTAACTGAGATTTGATTGTAACACATCTTTATTTTATAAGATATATTGCATATGAAAAATATTTCCTTTAAAAAATTATAGTAATCTTAGAGAATCTTAAAAAGGGATTATAGCAAGCATGAATGGTTTTTATGGATAATATTACTTGTTATTAAATTACAGGTCTTTTTTTAATACACTGAGTTCTAATACATTGCTTATCATTTTAGTGGAATATTAATTAAACCATATTTTTTATATGATTCAGAAGATATTTTTTTTGATAGATAAATGTTATTCATTTCTTCAAGCAAGAAATTTAGCAAAGAGGTTTGTCTGTGAGGTTGGGGGTGCTGACTTGAAGATATTTCAAAGGCTTTGGTGCAGGAAGCGAGGGGAATGGGTGTTTGGACTTCTGACATGTGGTTGGAGGAGTGAAATCAGGTTTCTCGAGCGTTTTACCTATGCGATGTCGAGCTCATATGAAGTTTACTTTTGTATTTCAGCAGAGAACTCGAAGATTTTAATTTGAATAATTTCTATTTATTGAATGGACCAGATGCTTTGGCAAAAGAAGTATTTGATTTTTTGGATGTCAACGAAAAAAATGGCTCTAGTCTATAGCCATTACTCTTGTCAACACCTCCAATGTCGAGAGCAGTGATGTCTACGCTGATTACTTCAACAGTGACGCCTTCGACGTTGAAATCAAGTATATTGAAAGCTGCACTAACAAGACTGATAGTCACGCCTTCCACGTTGAGGTCTGCAACAACGTTGAGGTCTGAACAATGTCGGGGTCTGCAACAAGGTCAATCTCTATGCCTGCGATGCTGAGGGCTACAGTGGCACCTGCTACATCGAGGACCGCAGCGGCGCCAGCAACACCGAGGACCGCAGCGGCGCCAGCAACACCGAGGACCGCAGCGGCGCCAGCAACACCGAGGACCGCAGCGGCGCCAGCAACACCGAGGACCGCAGCGGCGCCAGCAACACCGAGGACCGCAGCGGCGCCAGCAACACCGAGGACCGCAGCGGCGCCTGCGATGCGTAGGACGCAGTAGCTCCTGTGACTGCAGCGGCACCTGCGTCGCCGACTTCAACACCTTCGACATTGATATTGGAACCTCTAGATTTATCATCAGTTATCAAAAGAGAGCAGATGCGTATACAAAAACCAGCAATGTGTTCCTGCTGCAATCCACTCAATTTAACCTCGAATAATATGTGGGAAGATATTTCAAACAACCAGTTATACCAAGATTTGGAAGAGATTTTGGAGATGAATATTTTTTTATTTCACTTGAGTCAAGTTTACCATCTCCTGAATTATTACCGTCTCTTGAATCACTGCAGCATAAATAAATTACCCCATCCCCACATACTTTCATACCTTCACCTCAGGAAATTATTTATACTCCTTTAATATCATCAATAAGATCACCACGAAAGCCTGTTGTTCCGGCAAAGAAATGAAAATGCAGTTTATCTCTTAACTCTAAACATAAATTGAAAGTGTAATTTTGTAACGATTTCAAAGACTAATCATTCAATTTGATAAAAAGTCCTTTCAGGTCTTAACAATTTTAGTAAAAGTTTAACAAAATTTATTATAATTTTTAACGACTGTATGAAACATTTAATGATTTATCATGTAAATGTTGGAAAGTTTAATAAACTTTATGATTTCAATCATAAAATGACTAATGCTTTTCTGTCTTAACATACTCTGTAGTGACAATTTTTTTTTTTTTTTTAAGTTTTATTATGTGAAATTGTGTTTTTGTTTAAAGATCTTGTATGACTTTCATTACTACCATGTTTAAGGTGAATATGTAAAAATATTGTTTTACGAATGTTAAGTAAGCTGTGTGTTATGAATAATGTTTTTGAAAGAGTATTTTTTTCATGTTAAAAATTAGTAGCATGTGTGTCTTTTTTTTTTTTAATATCTCATGCCACTAGCTTTTTTCAATTATATCTAAACTTTGATGGTAAAAGGCTAAGTATATGTCACGAAAGAAACCTGCACTGGAATGATTAATTTTTTTTGCAAAGAAACAAGGCAGCATTTACTCAGACTGCTTGAATTCAATATTGTTGTAGGAGACACAATACCAGTGGGACATGCCAGTGGGACATATTGAAAGTGAGCTCCCAATACCTTTACACAGGCAGGTTCAAAAATACCTCTTGACTGTAATTGTCTACAAGAAAGTTTCTCCAGCTAAATCTTTTACATCTGCATTCACTAGGAATATGTCAACCTCTTGCATCTCGAAATATATTAATAAATTAATGTTCGAGCGAAAATAACAGTTTGTAGGGAGGATGGGAAATAGCCCAGGTAAATTCCAAATCCGCTACTGCCTCCCTAGGGAAACCGTTGCCTTGACCTTGAAGCAAGCCTCTGTTCATTGCCGAGGCAGCGCTCTTTTGATGAAGGAAGGGGGAATGGTCAGTTCCCGAGATATCCGAAAAACGCGTCACTTGAGTATTATAAGGGGAGGGGGGTAGTGCGCGGCTTTGAAACAATGGCGCCCTACGTGGACGGAGGTAGTCAACCGAAAAAATGCTTATGACCTTGAGGAGGGCGGGTATAAGCACCACGTTGGAAGGGACAGTTCTTGGGTGGTGTGGCCGGAGAGAGTGTTTGCTGCTAAACAGGTTCTTGCAGTGTTGAATCGATACCAAGTTGCGTGTCACTGAGCTTTGGAAACAAACTCTGCATTGGAGGGTGGAGAAGATGCGGTTATTGACGAGGGCTGGGGTTCGTGGACTGACCATTTCTCCGCACACACACACTGGCGAGGGGTGGAGCAGTTGACCTTGGGCAGAGCGACGCAGAGGTTTCTCGAGGGCTTCCACCATCTTAGTGCTTCGCCAATCCTCATTCTGCATGGACACAACACTGGATCTTACCAGGCTTTGGAGTGTGGTAGGCGCGATTAAAATTTTATAATATACGTGTTTTCATAAAAAACTATTTTATCGGGAAAAATATATAAATTTTTGTGTGATAGTGCGTTTATCGTGTAAGCACCGTTTCTGTGTTCGGTAAACGAAACTTGGTATGATTTTCACCTCACGATTGTGTTAACAAGTGCTCTCTATTTACCAGATTTTGGTGAAAAAAAATTTCTAGTACGTACGTTATTTTTTTAAAATAATTCACTTTTATACATTCACATACGTGTAGGACGAATCAAACTGTTAATATTGGGAAAATACATTGTATCAGTATTAAATTTGAACTCGATTGCCTTAAAGACTCGGCCACGCTACATGTATATAAGCAGGCGCATCTCATACGGTACACTCTATCATCGAGTGACTTCCGATGTGGACAGATGTGTTGTCGGGAAGCTCCTGCTGTCATTTCATTGTTTTTTTCTATTGTGTCTGTTTAAAATTCAACTACTTATAATTTATGTATTAATATGTGCGTTGTAAAAATAATTTATATCCATTTGTCACGTAAATCGTATTCACATTTATTTCCGAATAGCTGAAACCTTAGTTGTTTGTCAGCCTCCGAACGCGCTCCACGTATATATTGTCCGGCTCTCGACGTAAGATCGACTCAGTGCTTCACCGAGCTCGCAGCCGGACGTACATGTTTTGGGAGTGGTGTAATTTTATTATGCATGTTAATCAATTTATTTATTTTTACATGTGGATTATGTCCTACATGCCAGTGTCAGGCAGACGGACGGTTAAGGTATGTGCGAGAGACGCAATATATATCTTGTTTAACTTATAAACATTTTGCTGTAGATCATAAATTTCACACTCGCGTAATTGTCATAGTTCAGTTAATTTGCACTTGTCGGCACCAGATGTTATTCACGTAGTTAAAATTCTCTCTCGTGTAAATTATATTTCTAAACTCGAGACTCACGTCAAGTTAAATCCTATACTGGAGTAATTGCACTTTTTATTCATGTAGTCGTTTGAAATTTGGGATTAGATGTGTGTAATTTATTCATACGTACATCACTCTGAAATTATCTAACGTTTAATTGCATTCAGAAACAGCCGTCAATTGTTTGTCATTACTAGCACGTAAATCACATCTTCCAAAGTCGCCGTCTCCCACCACCATCCACGAGCAATATCCCCCCCCCCCCCAAAAAAAACATAACATTTATAGTTAGGCCACTCTTAGAAATTGTTTGAACACTGTGAAATTCTCTCGTGTGATAAATGTATACGTAAACATCGCCTATTTACCACCAATATCCCTACTAACACATAAAAATTAGAAAAAAAAATTAGAAAAATGACCATTAGCACACTCTTGCACTCAATGCAACACCTATATAACACATTGCAACCCACCACTGGTCAGTCGCCTATAGGACCACATCGTCAAATCGTACAGAGCTCCTGCTACCCCCTCCCAAAAAGAAAGAAAGAAGTACAACAAGAAAAAATAAAAAATTTGATCCGATTAAAAATTAACTCTTTCAATCCATTTAACCCTTTCAATAAATTTTACCCTTTAAATTTTCATCGGATTAAAATCGGATTAAGGATTAACCCTTTCAATCAAATTGATAATCCATCAATTAATCGCAATTAATTCAAGGTGCCCTGAAACCCCTACTCGTGTCTTGCGTAATCGGATACACTCAAATCTCTCTATTCTCACAGTGGGATACAGTTTCAAAGTCCCTGATAACACATTATGTGTGAACTACTGTAATTATGCATGCCAAGTAAACAGATAAATGGAAGTTTTAACTTTAATCACTAAAGTACTATTCACATTATTATTTTTTCTCTGTTTTCTCATTATATCCTTCGCCTCTAGCCTGAAAAAGCATAAAAATTCTTCCTTTCATTTTTCTGCCCCTACCGCCATTCTGTTTTGCTAAGCGTTTAAAGCCTTGGTCACGTGTGTAATCGTTAGTGCCATACTGGTGATTTTCCATTAATTTCTTGTGCAGACGTTTCTTTTGCAGTGAAGATTCCTGAATGTTGCTAAAGGAACGGATCAGTTTTACGATCTCGAAAAGTTCAAATTATTGAAAACCAATTAAATTACGAATTGGTCGAAAGGGGCGAATCACAAAGAATGACGACTCGCGTATGTGTACTGGCAAGGTCGCTAGTTTAATTCCACGTGAGGCGACCTCCACCGCCAAGGTCATTAATAAGGAATTGAACAGTGAGGTACCGGGTTCAAATTCCAGTTAGGCCTAAGCTAACAAAATTTAACGGCTTTACTCCCTACCTCTCCCCGTTGTCTGTTTGTAATAATGGCTGGCTCGTTTGGAAACACGCCGAACAAGGATTCTTTCACCTGCGGGTATAGGCTGTTCACGGTGAAGTGAGCATTTTTTAAGGACCTTATAAATTTTTCTTTTCACCCAATTTCTATCTTTCTGCTGCTTTTTAATATAAAACTTGCAATGTGACCAATAAACACAGTGTATACATTTCACTACTCACAGAATTTAATACCTAAGGTTGCAATAAGATTTATTTATTAGTGGTTAGTGCCTGTTGGGAGGGTCTTAAAAAGTGCTCACTTTACTGTGAATAGTCTATAGTGCGATGGACGGTACCGTACCATGCAGGGGTTTGTCCCAGAGTTCTATATATTCCTCCTGGGGCTACGGGGGCGTAGCGGCTAGAGCGCGCGCCTCCCGCAGAGGCTAACCTGGTTCCATTTCCGGCGGGGTCGCTCCCGGATATTCGCACGTAGCAATCGTGCGGGACGATTCCGCTGGTTGGCGGGTTTTCTCGGATATCTCCCGTTTTCCCCGCCCCTGCATTCCGACGCTGCTCTACACACTCCTCGCTCCACCCTCTTCGGCTCCCAAGACCTCGATGTTAAGAGCCGTCAAAATCTCTAGGTTCACTTGCTCTTTCTCGCTCTCTTTCCTTCCTGTCTCCTTTCTCTCTCTTATCTCTCTCGCTATTGCAATACCTACACTTTTTAAGGCGCGTGTGTATGTATGTGTGTATATATATATATACACACACACACACACACACGCAAGATTGCAAAATGACAAGCAGAGAAAATGATTCCATTGTTGCTTGAATTCTTGGCCGGCCGCGGATCCCACGTTATGCGCATTCCTCCTGGTCGGCGTTTCACTTCATGTCGACACACGTGTGCGCCATATTTACTGGCACGACTACCAGCGCTCCTTTGAGCAGCGGTGGCGCCGCGTGTAAACACAACGTGTTTGCACATGTTCCGAACCCGAGCGTGCGTAAACCTGGGCGTGCGTGCAGCATCTTCAACGGTGCTCGCTGCCTCTGTCAACAGCCGCGCGTGAGTGCGTTCTCAAGGCAGAAACATGTCCAGTACGGACATAGCGATCTATACGTAATAGATCGTAAGTGTAGTTTTCCAAGTTGCCGAACTATTTTGTCAAGAATTTTAGTACTTTAAAATGTTGCAATTTTACTAGTTATATTTTAACTATCAAAAATGTATAGTCAGTTGTAAAAAACTTAATTAAAATTACCATACTCGTCTTGTCTGGATGTGTTTATGTTGGTAACCACGACCAAAATTCTTGAAAACCCAATATTATTTGAAAAGAAAAAAAGTACCGTATTAGCAAATGAACTATTTATTAATAGGCATTACCAACATACCTATTCTCGTTCAGTTTTTATTCATACTGATTATAAGTGAATATTATAATTCATAAATAAAACGTAAGTGTATATAAGTTTAACAAAATATAAGTTATCTTCATTTTAACATGATTATAAAATACTTGTGAAACGTGGTATTTAGTAAACAGCAATTTTCAGTTCGTTTCGCCGCGTCTCATAACTTCCGTGTAGTATAACTTTTGACTAGGAGAAGATGCGACGCCCGTTTAGGTTTCAATCGACAGCTCTCGTCAAGATCAATCGATTGTTTGCATAAGAACATTTGTGTGGCGTGGTTATGGTGAAATTGTACGAGTTTAAAGTAAAAAGTTAAGAAAACTTAACAAAATGTTGGCCTATACTCGTCAAAAAGCGAAGTCGAAATACATATATAGTATATGTTTGGAAAGAGAATCTCAAAAGGCAATCCAGTGATACCCATAAAACCGGATATGATCGAGTGAAGCGGTGCCGGGAACTAAAAAAATCAAGGCGCCTGAGCGCGTCAACGTAGACGTATTCATGCAAAACAAACGGCCGTGTCCCCAACACAGCCAAACCAAATTTTTAAACGAGTGGGTACGACTGCAGGTATCATGTAAAATCCTTAACATGCTTGTCTATAAAGAATTGTGAATAAAAATATAGTCTGTTCATGCCTGGAACAGACTTTTGAACACCACCTTAGTCAGCTGCATGCATCGTTACTACAAACGGTGACTGGCGCAGGTACAATTAGTTTGGCAGCATAGAGAGAGAATATAGTTTGAATATTCAAACGTATTTTTTCTTTTATCTATTGCTTAAAAATGGGAGTAAGAAAGATTCCGAGAAAGCCTGTTCCAGTCGCGAACGGTCTATATATACCGCCCCCCCCCCCTCCTCACCTTACGCGAGGCGATTCCAGGTTTCTAGGAGTACTACGACTTTACACCACTCTGAAATAAGATGCTGTGAAAGCAGGTTTTATTTAGTAAGAACAAAACTGATAATGATTAGTATTCGATATAATACGGGGTTTATATTGTGTTCAAGAGTTAATTCTAGAGTGAATTTATCGCGATCGTCATTTAAAAACATTTTATATTGGAGCCGTTCCAGGTGTCGGTTTTGTGAAGGCACGGTTAGCCCACGTCACTGTTAGTATGGTATTATATTCAGTTGCTTATTAAAGCTTTAATTTTTTTTCCTGAAAAGTGGCATCCAACCCATTCTGTTGCTGTGTACCAGTTTTTTTGTCATTTTTATAGCAACATTCCAATTATTCCCGTGGCCCAATGGAAAAAGTATTCGGGTATATTTTGTAGGTTTATAAATGACGTTATTTGGGAATATATTATTAATGGAGTACGTTGATAACATTTTCGACTGTGGCAATACGGCTTCCATTCTGCCAGCAATTTAGACAACCGGGTATTAACTTCGACAGCCATGGCAAACCGAAACACATCCGTCCAGGAATAACTAAGCTCCAAATCAGTACATCCTTCCTTCCGCTAGAATGAAGCGAGTTTTAATTTTAATTTTTAAAATGGGCTTTCGCAACTTTTATACACTTATAACTAAATTTTTAACTTATTTGGGGTGTAACATTTTTCCGATTCATTTCTGAATTATAAAACTAATTTGCCAAAAAAAAATGTTTACTTTCTGGGAAATATTATTGTGAACTTGGCAAAGATTAATTTTTAAGCGCGGACCGCGTCTCTTAGATATAAAAGCAATATTTATTTACGAAATAATAAACTTTAGAACAGTCTCGTTTCAACACACAGGCAAATTTACTCATTAAGTTAGTTTACACGATTAAAAACTAAAGCGTTAAGACTTGAGGAGCAGAGCGTAGGAAATTTTCCATTCCCTTGTTTGGAACAAGAGACTAGCCAATCGCAGAGGCATACTTAACACTAACACGCGTTTTCTATTACTATTTCGATCAACGAAATGTAATATTTTCTTATATTTCATTATTAAACAAATACAAACGTAAAAAATACTGCCAAATTCACACTGATTTCACTATTGATTTCAAACAGCATACGCCCTACTTGTAATTTTTTTCTTTCATTGAGAAATTAGATTGATGTTGTGTACGCTAAACGGTGATAGTACAAACTAATGCAAGGGTCTGCTGCTTACTGCTTAAATTTTTAATTGTGTAAACCGCCAACGACCCTCTATTTTTCATAGACTAGCGATGAATTTTTGTCATCTGAGGCGTATCACGTCTCTGTTCAATGTGTGGGAAGGCTGTTGAAGTATCGGAAAGGAGTAACAAATTGTTTGGCGTTTCGGTACCCGCCGAACGACGCAGTGGTGTTTAGCAGAAGTAAAGGCAAGCAGATGAGAGATACGGGCATTGCAGCTCGGACCAAGAGAACATTCTTCCTTCGTGGGGACCAAGGCCTTGAAAATTAATTGATCCGAACATGATCAAACTGTCGCAGGACCACTCTTGTCCTGGGGTCGATTCAAATTAAGGACTTGCTAGTTTAAAAAACACTTTGCTTAAACCGTAATCATCTATGCCTATTTTAAATTCTCTCAAGACCTCGCTGTTGAGAGCCGCCCAAATCCCTTCACTCCTATTTCCAATTAACTAAAACGAAACACAACGCAGGATTAGTCTATGCATTACTGTAGCGGAACATAAGAATATACATAATCGTCCAGAAAAGATAAACTTAAAAGAAAAAGGAAGTGTATTTTAAAATTGAACATAAGACTCGTGAAATAAATGGGATAGCTCAGAAGTTCGTGATCGGTATCTTGAAACAACAGTAATATATCGAAATTATTATATTAAATCAATAATACATCGATATTAATCATCTTTTTCCAGTTATTGCAAATAAATATTTCTAAAATGCACTTTTTAAAAGCTCTGTTTTGAATACAAAAATTGAATTAAAAAATCACTGTTTACTTTTGTCAACATGTACCAAAAAGAGGCGCCATTTCTGTATGACGTTGCTGTCCACGAAACTGGGCGGATACTGCACTACTATTGGGGAATATCTTAATATCCTGCTCAGGGTTGATCAAACCAGGGCTCGCATGGATTTGGCGGATAACTTTTTATATAGGCTATTCATGCTGAAGTGAGAACTTTTAAAGCACTCTCATTTGAAATAATAGTCAATAAATATATTTTATTTTACCCTGTGTGGTTAACTTCTGAGTGCGGTTGAATCTAAACACTGTGATTATTAGTTACACGGTAATATTTATTTGAAAAGATATTTAATGAATTAAATAATGGCTGAAACAAAACAGTAATTAGGGCCTCAAAAGTGCTCATTTTACCATGAACAGCTATAGTTGTCAGTTACAAGGTTTTCATATTTTAATTTTTCTATGGTAGTCCCTGTAATACAATAACTTGCCTGGAATGGAACGTATAATAACTAACGACAAGATTTTATGGTTTTGTTCTTAAATAAATTTAATTTTTAAAATGTCCGACTTCGGCGTTTTTATCTAATTTTTGTAAAAGCTCTAAATAGTTAACAAACGTATATATTTAAACACATCTTCGTATAAAATTTATAATACGTCGCTTATAACTGTATAATAAAAGTAAGCATTTGATCTAAAATAAAATAAAAACATACATTCCAGGTTATTAAATATTTTCTGGTACAAACGAAGTTTCTAGACATGTAGATATTCCCTTTGGTCAGTCGGAATATATTATAAAAGGAATAATTAATGTATTTATTACTGATGAGTATTTTTGCTTGTTTAGTTACATTTCTTGCCTTAAATTAAATTAGGGTGTTATGCGATGTATTAACATGCATTTAAGTGCTATTTCGGTTTTATCGTTATTTATCATATAATATTGGCTAACACATGGGAGGTGGAAATAAATTTAATTTCTATTTGCCTGTGATAGGAATGGGAATCACTCGCGAAAATTTACTGTAAATGTAGTCTGTCGTTTTGGAACCCACGACCTTCGGAATGCAGGTCGGTCAACGGTCAAGCTATCGCATGATCAGAAGACAAGCTGGGCAAAGTGGCTTGCGGCCTCCTGGAAATATTTCGTAAATCGTCATAAACATTTCTTCGGCGGAAACAGTGAATCAAGAATAAGTTTACCTACTCTGATGTCGGAAAGGACATAGAAATTTAATACAGTGATTATCAAAAGTTCATTTTCTCGGCAAATTTTCAGACTTATTTCAGGAAAATACCGGTGCATTTTTCCAGTGTTAGCTTTTCGCATTACTCAGCCACTGTAATCCTGACTAGCCTCGTATTGAGCTAGAACACTTGCAGCTCTCCTGGGAGCACCCCGATGTAACCCAGGAAATTAATCAACCCTAGGCAACTCTGCTACATATGTCATCATTTTACTTCCTAGATACGAAACTGTGGTAATTCCTTTCTACCTAACATATTAGAGAAAAGACTACCTCCCGTGGCGCAGTCGGCTGGTGCGCCACTGATCTAGGGTGCGAGAGGCTCTGGGTTCGAATACCGGGTAAGGCATGGGTGTTAATTTAAGTTAGGTTATAAGTTAGTCTGTAAGCTATCCCCTGCTTAGCTTTCAACCATAAAACCGGGGGGCGTTGAAAATCCCTATTCTATACAATATCGGAGAAAAGGCCGTATAGAAAATGTAGATAGAAGAGAGATTATCTGGACGCAGTTTACAAGATAGTTACCAAGTCGGCGACAGCAGCGGACACAGTATTTACGTCACAAAAGTGTTAAATTTCGAGTGCTGCTCGTCGGCATGAACGCACATAAATAGTGTGTGACGTTGTATATGTGGCGTGACTCACCACTGGCAAGTGCCGAGGTCGCTCGCTCCAGGTTTCCCCAGGCCTACGGAAGTGCATTAACAGATGAGTTTGTACTCCGGAACATCTGGTCCCTTCATCTCCACTTCGTCCCCCGTAGAAACAATTGGCGGTAGGGGGAGAAGTATGGCTAGCACTTTGCCTCGTCTGGTTGAGTTTTTATAGCATGCAGGCCGTAAAATAAAGTTGACGTAGGCATGCTCCAAATTGCGTACCATTTGCCCATAACTGCCAATAATACTGGCAGAACTATGTGATTAAACAGGTTTGTAACGTTTATTTATGTTTGTTAAAGTTTTACCTTTCACATTGGTCAACTGTCTCTTATTTCGAGGTTCCGTGTCTTTTATTTTTCCTGCTGCTTCCTCTTTTTTTCTTCCAAAATTTTTTCCCTGAGTGCAATAAGGGTATATTATCTAAATTTTATTTCCTCTGTTTTTCTTGAGTAACGATCTACCTATTCCCCGTTAAATCTTTCATCTCTCTGTACGAATGTAGATTTACCACAGCGGAAAAAAAAATTGTTTTTTTGGTAATTTACACAGTATATCTAGTTCCTACAATATTACTTTTTAAATGGCATAGCAATGCCAGGTGCTCACACGATCCCGTTATAAGTTTTGTTTTGTTGACTTGTATATAAGCTGATCACGGTAAAGTGACAACTTTTGAAAGTTCTGTCATTTGGAAGAACAGTCAATAAATGTATTTTATTTTAGCCTTCGACGTCAACTTCAGAGTGCGGTGGAATACACACATTTTGTTTATTACTTAAATGGCTATATTTATTTTAAAGAGTGGTTAATGGAAAAAAAAATGGCTGAAAGAAAAAGTAACCAGGACCTCAATAGTGCTCACTTTTTACCGTGAACAGCCTATAATGCGTTTGACCAGATAGATTTAGGTATTCGGTTTCTACCACATCGGTACACTCCCCCCCCCCCCAAACTACCAATTTATGGCGCCACCTTAATTGGTTAACCTCGTTTCCAAGAACACAAGCACGGCTTCCCTAAGTGCATTCAAGTACAGGTAACTGTCCAGCGGTTCGTCAACACTAGAATCCCCAGTCCGTAGTCCCTACATCGGCTCTCAAAACCATGGCGTTTTAAGAGCCGCCCAAATCTCTGCACCTATGTCAGTACACGTTCTACCATTTGTCTCTTCTTCTCTTCATTGATTTTTTTTGTGGCCATAGCCATCATGTAAGTATCCGGAAATATCAGACAACACTTAAGGGTTTCTGATGATATCTAACATACGTAGTAGGCCTATAGTGTCTTGTATTTGGGGAGGGGGGACTACGCGACCATATGTTACTCCTGTGTATCCATGGAGTACTCAATTGCCCCGGTTCTGGATCAGTTTCCACTGAAAATGTAAAATTTAATATCAAGAAAAAGAACAACCAAAGGGAGTTTTTTTTCTAAACAGAATACCTGCCATGTATGTAAAATTGCAGAAGATAATTTTCAAACTATGAAAATCAACTTATGACGTGCGACAAAATATTTTTAGGGCACACCACTGAAGAAGGGTTAACAACACATTGAGGTCTGCTCACATTTACTGGCTCTTACAAATTAGAAGTGAGTCGCCTATATCCACTACTGCAAGAACAGCGGTTCTGTTGGTGTCTGTGTTAGACCTCACCATTAGTAGCGATATCATTGTTACTGCGCTGTGGATATGTTGTGAGGTCATGTTAAACACTAGCCGAACAAAGACTGCACATCCATGCGAGTTTTGTTCTGAACAACAAAGAAATTTTCAAATTAGCTTTGCTCGTACTACACTCTAAACCTACGGTGCAGTTTAATCCGCGGTCCCGTTATGTTAAAGCGAGAAAAAAAAAGGGGGGGGAGAAAGGATAAGGTCCGAGAGAACCTGATTCAGGTACCTCATCCAAGCTTGATCAGTGTTGGCTTGTAGCTTGCACCTGGTCCCACACAGCACACCCCGGGCGACCATCTCCATCCTTGGTTAGTGAAGATGGCGGAGGGGGATTGGTCGGGGTCCATGCTTGCAGCTGCCTGCGCGTGGCCTTGGGAATGTCCGCCCGCTTTTTCCTTTCTCCAGCCCGGCTGGCAGGAAGAAAACAACACGCTGTTTGCCAGCTGTCGGGCTCAGGCGGGCAGAGTACTGTTTTCCTGGTTCCTTTTTTTACTGATGTGTCCCTCGCTGGTTGCAGGTGTGTTGTCGAAACTCTGTGGCCTCGCCATCTTGGAATTACGGATTTCTCGCCGCACCATAGAAAGTAGTGTTGGGAAAATCGCGCAAATTTGTAATTCGAATGAATCGATTATAATTTTAATCGAGTTAATAATCTGTAAAAACAATAGATCGTCTTGTTCTAATCCACACACAAAAAATTACCGCAAATGCTGTATATTTCGATAAATTTGTTTAAAACCATTTCTGCAAAAAAATTTGGTTTATTTTTAATAATTTCTGTTGTAAAAAATTGTTTCAAAATTATGTTTAAAAAAAAAGTGAAACATTTAGGTATCGGGAATGTTTTGTTTTGTTTAAGTATAAACAGCTGAAAATCGCGAGTAGTCGAATTGTTTTAAAATAATCGACGAATCGATCATATTTAAATAATCAACTAATCAATTATTTTACCAGCGATTATCCCATCACTAATATCAATGGAGATTTCGAATTAAGAAGGCTGATCACCAAAAATTCGTTATTTTATATTTCCGCGAAAAAACTGTTAAACTTGCAAACATGACTTACAAGTAATATTCCCCTGTACCAAAATAAAAACACAGCATTTTTTGTATAATTTCATGCCAAAATCACAGTTTTTGTGTTTTTGTGATGTACATATAAAACAACTAACACACTTAACGAAATGAGATACATCATATTAAAATAAGGTACCATAAGTTGCTGCAATAAATATCTAAAATCTCAAAAAAATGTTTTCGTAATTTTTTTTATAAATATTTCCAAATAAGAAATTTCGCACGTGTTTTATTTGTAGCAGTCCGTGATCATTTGTAAAATATAATTGACACATGCTTTAAATTTGACTCATAATAGGAAATTACCTAGTCACCCTAGTCAAATTTTCTGTAAATGTTATAGTTTATATCATTGATATGTTTCGTATCCATTAAAATCATTATTTTGACATGCCACGTTGCAAAACTACCTGATGTAACTTTTTTGTGCGAGGACCATTTGTGTTATAAGCGAACATCTCCTGAGGGATTGCTTGGGCGTTAGGTTAAGGAATGAAATACAGTAAAGCCGACTATGCTTTATAGTTGCTAGGGTAACTTTGAACCACAAAATTGTTTGTTTTGGCGTCATTTGATGAAGTACCTAACATTACCTTGGTAGTTGATATCAAAAATTTTAAATATACAATTACATTTAGTTGTCCTTTTGCCAAATAAAACTAAAACAAAAGTTGCGTGTGCTTCAGAATTACCCCAGCAGGTACAAAGAAACCCGGTGTACGACTAAACCTCTCTGTGCCGCGCACTAAGCAATTTCAAAGCTTGGATTAGATGTATGGCTCTAAGGTTGTTTACCGTCATTGGTGAAGTGAGTAGTAAGAGGTTACAAAGTGTAGAGCCAGTTATAATTACTTGGTACCAGAGAAAAAGCGGTAAAAGGAACTGCAATAAATTTAAGGTCTGGTATCTATGGTATTGTTACCGGTTGCAGCTGGCACCGGCCGCCAGCGTCGGTTGGCTGACGTCACAGCCACTCTCCCGTGCTGTAGATGCCGACAAATGTAGCGACGGCGCGAGAATATTCTGTCGTGACTGGCTGGCGTCACAAGCCATCCTCCTCCCCGCTGAAGAAACTGACACCTATAGGAGGCGCAAGAATATTTTGAGAATTAGGACGCTCGGCGCAGCGCGCGGCAGAGAATTCTGGATGACGGCCTACGGCACTATATATACTGTCGTGGTCCAACGGCCAGCAGTCTTTGGCGAAGGCCATCTAGTTGAGTGAATGGACGAGAGGGCATGAAACCCGGCGATTGAAGCCTACTGTGTGTGTGTGGGCGCTCGGAGAACTCTAGAACATTGTGGACTGGCAGGAAATGGACTAAATTGAGGTGGGACTGAGTGGTCATGTAATATGGATTTTATTGTAAATACTGGGACTTTCAAATATGGACACATAATTGATAAAATAATTGAATAAGTTATACAGTGTGTATTGGTATTGATTCTTAATTATTTAATGTCATTGATTTATTTGCATTAATTCAATTCATTGATTGTAGACAGTAAGTGATATCAATTTTTTAGTTGATGAGTTGAGAGAATTTAGTTTGTAGTTATTGTAAATAAAATTTGAAAATTATAATTACCTCTTTAATTTAATAAAGACCTCCATCCCTTAATGAACTTCGTTTAGCCCACTGAAATTCGAGAGAGAAATGGTAACATTACTAACCCTCCGCAAATGCGTATTTTTCTCGGTTTTAGGAAATTAAGCGCATAGGATTTGAAGCAGTGACTTCTGATAATATATACTCTGTGGCGTATAATATATTAGAATTTGTTTAAAATGGCACACATGTGCAGAAACTGTTCTGAAAATTACAAAATAAACTGGACATCATTTCGTCGTGACACACAAATGAGATAATTGCGCTGTATTAATGAAATTCTGGTCTATGTTATTATTGAGGCTTCCAAATTTAACTATTTTTTTGTAGCGCAGAAACTGATTTGATCATAAAATATCGGTAGACGTGATGCTACATTTAAACTCGTAAGGTGTACCACAAACTCTTTTGGGGCGTGCATTTGAAGAGCATTTGTCCATGTCGCTTCCCTCGGAAGAAACAGCAAGCGAAGGCTCCCTCGAGTCGTTTGTCCGGGTCGCCCGTTGACACCATCGGGGCGACAAGCCGTCCCCATGCCGACATGACAGCTAATCGATCTATAAAGCTGTCAGAATCGATCCGGCAAGATCACGGAAGTTACGGTCGTCCGTGCGAGCAGCGTTGGTCGAACACTGCATTTGATCGCTCTATAAGCTGTTGCAGTCTATGCAACAAGGACGGAGTGCTGTTACGGTGTGCAGTGGGTCACATCGAAATACAATGTACGTCAAGTCACATTTTCATAGATGTCGGTACTAACTACCTCAAATTCCCCGCAAATATTTGGTTCTCCAATCTAGCATAGTCTTACGTAACTCTGGACAAAAGCGGGAGGTCTGTATTTTCTGATAGTAGGGAAACAATACATGTTCTAGTCCTTCCTAGCAGAGAGAATAAATCGTATGTTGATTGTGATAAGAATACTGGGTAGGCCTAAATCGGCATTTCCCGTGACTGTGGGTGGAAAAATCACTTGGGGAAAACACCGCCCTCTATTGCAGTCGGGTGTGTCTGAACCCGTGATATGGCCATTGAGATTCCTTGCTGCTTATGCAAAGACGTGAGAAATTAATTGAGGGATAGTATTATCGTTGTAGGAACTACACAGGAAATTTCTACCTTTATATACTGTTGTAAGAGAGTAATTTTCCGTACTTCAAGAAATTCATCAGTACCGTATATGTTACGCTGTAAAACTGTGTCTGTAACGTACCGATGTTACATATCAGTAAGTATAAACTTCTCAACACTTTCGGATAATAACCCTGTAGATAATAGTGTTTCAACTATTTCGTTAATTTCTTGCAGTAATAAACATTAGCTTACGAAATTGTTTTGATTGGGATTTATGTTATTGCACTGGTAAGTCTTCACGTACCTTACCAAATATTCTTACTCTGGTCACCACACACACTATTTCGTACATTCGAAAACATCTGCTGTAGCAACAAACGGACTAATTATCGGCAAACTTGTGTAATAGTTGGCAGGGGGAATTTGTCGTCGGTCACTCTCGGACGTCGTTATGTTGTCTCTTCATCTCATAGCACAGTAGTAACGCATGTTTTCAACAGACATATTTTTATGGCTTGCGTACAGGGGAAAGTTACTGTTTATTCCAAAATCAGTCCATAAACTGGCACTGACTCGCCACAGAAAAGGAAGTCCGTTCTGCCGCCGGACAGTGAGGGGGAAAACGGAAAGCCTCCTGCCTAGCTGAAATCAAAAGTCATCTGTTAATTGAAAGCTTGCCACTTTTCAATCTCTGTTTCGGGCCTTCTATAGTTATGTACGGAATTCCTTAAGCAATTGAATGAACAATCTGAATTTTACGAAGGACGTAGGGTAGCAAAATCACTACCTGAAAAACATGCTATACACCCACAGGTTTGATTTAGAAAAGAGAAAGTTGGGTGGAAAGTGGAGAGATTTGGGCGGCTCTTAACATCGAGGCCTTGAGAGCCGGTGACGGCGTATTAAGGTGAGTGTGGAGCAGCGCCGCAATGCAAGGGTGGAGGAAACGGGAGATCCCAGAGAAAACCCGCCGACCAGCTACGTCGATCCGGCACGATTCCAACATGCGAAAATCCAAGAGTGACGCCGCCGGGAATCGAACCCGGTTCGCCTAGGTTGGAAGTGAGTAGTCTAACCACTTTACCACCGCGGTCCTCAAGGAGAAAGTTGCATTTGAAACGTCAGGCATCTTAAGACACAAAATACACATAGAAATTAAGGATTTTATTATTTAATTAATGTTCATGTTATACACATTGTCGGAATAATAAAATGTTGAATTTTTGGGACCTGTGGCCGTCAAGGGCATTTGTCTCCTTTCCTACCCCTCCTCTTTTTCCAAGCACCCTTTCCAGTGTGAAATGGCAATGTCAGCATACAGAGTATGCGCCAGTACTGTATCTGATTTCAACGGTGACGGGGACAGGTTCCGTTAGTCGCTGCTTTTTGAAACACGTAGTTCGCACAAGTTTAAGTACGGATTTAACAAGATAACTATGAGTAGTGTATATCTGGCTGAAGCAAGCACGATAAATTGTTGGGCCATTGACCTTAAGGTGGAGTACTAGTTAGGAGCAGTCAACGATACTGACAAATGTCCGCATCTAGACGCAAGTAGTTCAGATATCTTCCACTTCATAGCAACATCGTCGAAGCAGCAATGGCACCATTTTGTCTGCTGGTGTCCTACACTCTGGCCGTGGAACATGGGTATATGGAGGCGGGGGTGGGGATTTGTCTACCTGCTTTTCTTAATCCGATCAGACCACTCGGGGGCCCATTAGCGAGTGTGGTCAGATGGCAGATAACAGGCCAGCATAACAAGACTTCCGACGATAAAGACTCTTCCTCGTGTTCGTTGCCGATTATAAAAGAGCAATAAACACTCTTTTTCAATATTGCAAATTTATTACAATTTCAAATGAATTTCAAGGGGGGAGAGGGGGGCTGCACGGTTAAGGTATGTATTCCCAGCGCCTATTTAACTCGTCTTAAAAAAAGTTTAGTGACCCTTCTTAGCCTTGGGCCATCCTGGGGTTTTTGTAGTCTCTTGTTGGGACGTTCAGGAGCGCGTCCACCCTCGGACCAAGGTCCTCGCCGTCCCACTCCACCTTTCATCCCTCAGATCATTCTCATCGGTGGCCACCTGTCACCTGGTCTGTGTTTCTTCAGTGTTTGGGAGAACTATCCACTACCATCACGGATACCTGGGCATATAGTCCAGGCACTCCACACTGCCAGCACGAGTCCTTCCTCAATCTGACCTCTGGGTGCCAGAGGGAGTGAGTTTGGTTCAGGGAAACAGCCCCTTTCTTCAGGACTGCTCCTCCCACCCCCTCCAGGTAAGGAAACCTCTACAGGGAACGTGAGGTCAGCCCGTGCTACTCCCTCCTTTTCTCGGGGTTCTCCACCTCGGCGGGCTAATGCCCCGTCCTGATGATGGTCCGTTAGCTTTTGGGCCCCTGTGACCGTAAAGGAGTCGACCCGCCCGTCACTATGAACCACCATCATGACTACCCATGATTCAAGCTTTTCATAGGTGACAGTTACTCCCTTCAGTAAACATTGTATAGGGACCGCCCGGGAGTTTCCCACTTTTGCTAACCTCTATACAGAGGTTACCAAGCGGTACCACAAGGAGGTAGTGGGTACCCTTGGTCTAGGAGAGGCTATAGGAGACTCTTCACATGCCCTTTCTGATTCACACGCCAGCTTTCTCTCCGTTACTAGAGCTGGCAATAGCTCCGACACTTCTCAGATCACCTGTTCTCGAGTGCGACCGGTCACGAGCCACGACTTTCAGAGCAGATAGAGGGAGTAAGCTTCCTTATCAATCAACAAAACTCCCACCAGGTCTTCAGCAGCCCAGCAATATCGGCAGAGACAGGGATGGACAAGGAATAGGTTTCCCGTAGCTAACCATATCCCAACCAGGTCTTTGCGAGTGGCACTCCGGCGTCCCCGAACAGGGCGGAGAGTAGTAGTGCTTCCAGTAGTCAACACTAACCCCACCAGGCAAAACCTTACACCCATTACAGGCTATTCCTCCGCCCCATTCCTAGTCCTCTATCGTGTCACCCCTACAACTTACACCCATTACAGGCGTGTCCCACTGCATCCATTGGCCGTTTCCGACTCCTAGTTAACAGCTGCGAGGTCTGTGAATCCTCCCGCCAGTTTTAAACGAGAAAATAGGCAGTCTAATTTACTGTGGCAAACTGAAAATGTCATTCCGTTCGTTAATAAAGAAAAGGGATTAATGATTACTGCCATGTTGATTTAATTGAACTTTTCATTTACATACTGAATACGTATTTAATTATTTAGCATATAATGGTTGGCGAATAAAGTAATTTCTGGTTTTCATATAGTTACCTACAGAGTTTTTCTGTAGCCGCCATCAATGACGGTTCGGAATTTTTGAACCTCTGCGTCGGGGTTACTTCTGCTACGGGTTGGGGAGATCAATGTTAAAAGTTGGTAACCAAAAATTCTCGCCACTAGGTAAGCGCTAGTGTTGCATGTGTATAGGCTGTTCACAGTAAAGTGAGCACTTTCGAAAGCCCTGCTCAAGATGTACTTGCAAACACGTCGTTAATTCTTCCGCCTTATCTAAAATTAACATTGCTATGGGCCTCTTCACTTTATCCATGCGTCGGTCAAGTGAAATTGTGGTAAAATTATTATGAAAGTAAATACTTAACAAATATGCTTATTTTTACGCTTCAGTGCATTAAAAAACAATTTGAAATAAGAATTTAAGTTATCACAGATGGTTACCTAACATTTTTTATTCGACGTTAAGATATGGAACTACGTTCCCTTTATAGTTACCAACTTTACTGGGCACAAGTCACTTAGTGCGCCCGTTCGTATATATGCAGGTAGAAGAAACGAATTATTCCTAAGGTTTATTTCAAAAGTGCTCACTTTATTGTGAACGCTCTTTACCAAATAGTCTAAATTTTCTATGTTAAACAGGATGATTGCAATTACAAATATTTTTTTTTCTTTTATATTCAGGTAGCTTAAAATGTTAATTAGTTACCTTTTGGAACACTGCGCACCTAGCGCCGAAAATTTTACCGATGCCAAACTCTCCCGTAAGATCTCATTTGTTCCCAACCTGAGTAGAATAAACTTTAATGTGGCCATTAAAGAAGGATGGATGTAAAAAATAGCAAAATGAGAAAAAAAGGAGGGGTTCCAGAGCTTATGGCGCATTAGTCTGTGTAAAATACTGGGGCAGACTGCAATTGTTTCCAGCGACGAGACTTCGCCTCGAACAGGCCGCAGTTGTCGGCGAGTTATTCTCCAGCGCCACGTGCTGCGGTCTCTTCCCGTGTTGCCAGATTGCCACCGCCATGTCTCCTCCCCATACCCTCCTCCATTTAAACGTGCTCCGGGGTCATGCTGGTCGGGTCTCGTGTTCATGCCCCCCCCCCCCCCCACACCAGAAGTCTGGACATTCCAGTATGCTCTTTACCGGTCTTTCCGTTCTTTCGTCTCGCTCTCATTCCGGCACATGAACGTAGTATACCGCACGCATAGGCTGCTCACGGTAAAGTGTGAACTTTTGAATACATCTGAAAATAAAATTACTGCCCATAGCTACGTGTAGGCTGCCGTACTCCGTTAAGTTGGCAGCGAATTATTAAACCTATTTCCAAGTCTTTGATGTAACATTGTGAATGAAATGTTTAAATTTATAGCAAAGCAAGCTGGTATTTTGTTTCTTTACATACATTGGAGTACGTATATCGGTTCCTTCCTGTCTTATTTCACGTCTTCACTTGACTTTGACATGAATAAAGTGGTAATGTGTATCTTTCTTATGGCGGAATGATATAAACTGAGGAGAAAAGTAGATCATAACGCAGGGCTTTTAAAAGTCCTCAATTAACCGTTAAAAGCCTTTACCCGCTTTTAGATATGTGAATCTGCATTTAGCGCAATGTGAATAACCGTGAGTACAGATATGTAACGCAAAACAGTTAGCTCGTAATTTTCTAGTTAAATGACGTGGTAGTAAACGCAAACGGTAAGTACGAATGCTCCTCTCGTGGAACTGAGCGTCTGTCATGCTGCGCCTTTCACGAGGGTAATCTCCAGTCGTAAGACCGCCTACGAGCAGAAGTATATTTCACCACTTAAATACTATATTTAAACTAAATATCATTTGAGTTATTAAAATTAACATAAACTACGCAGAAATTATAATTATCATCATGGTGTGTGCATTACTGTGTTTGCACGAATCTGTTAAATTTTGCAGTTTACTAAGCATTGCCAGGTTCGTGTAGGAAGAAAGTCTTAATTAAATAAATTACCTAAATGTAATGTCCGTATTTATTTCGACGAAACGCCTGCTTGGTGATACGCAACGAAACCGATGAACTGTTGCAGTGTGTTCTAGATATGATTAGCAACAAAAAATACACGCACTCAACACACACACACACACTCAACACACACACACACACACACACACACTCAACACACACACACACACTCAACACACACACACACACTCAACACACACACACACACTCAACACACACACTCAACACACACACACACACTCAACACACACACACAACACACACACACACTCAACACACACACACACACTCAACACACACACACACACTCACTCAACACACACACACTCAACACACACGCACTCAACACACGCACTCAACACTCAACACACACGCACTCAACACTCAACACACACGCACTCAACACTCAACACACACGCACTCAACACTCAACACACACGCACTCACTAACACTCAATACACACACAAAAACTCACACAAGCTGTGAAGTCCCGTTTCAGAGTGACAGTGACGGAGATGCAATGACACAACACGTGGAATTACGTACTGTATTGATATAGACTACACATACATACCGTCCGCGCGCCAGCTCTGAAACCGCGTGGTATGAGGAAAGGGGAAGGCAAGACAGTGAGTCACAGCGTGGAGTGGGGAGTGTGTGCACGCATGTACTATCCGTAGTAACACATTTAGCTCCGAAGTGTCGTGAACATCGCCGCTGCGAGTGTTATGTCTGTCCTGATGAAAAACACCGTCATGCATTCTGAGGGCCGGAGAATAGTAAGATAATTGCTAAGCGTGATGAAGAGGCGAAACAAAAACGTTATGCGTTCACAGAAAACCAGGCGACAGCAAGAGCTGCAGATTACGCTGGAGTGTGGCAGACGTTAGTAAAAAGGATACGGAAGGAACAGAAAGAACTAGATAACAGTGGGGAGGGCGGTAGCTTGCACACGCCGGGTAAACGACGGAAAACTAGGCCGGAAAATACTCTCGTGAATATTGATGACTTTGATCTATGTGTAATTCGGCGGGAGATACAGGATTTCTATAATCAGGAAAAACGTGTCCCTACCATTACAAAATTACTGCCCGTGGCAAAGGAGAAAATAGACTTTCCGTGGTCGCATACTTCGTTGCGTAAGGTGGTAAAACAACTAGGATTTCGGCGAGTCACAGGAAGATATTAATTGACAGACCTCGCATCGTATCTTGGCGCCACGACTATCTAGTTGAAACGGCACAGACAACGTGGGAAACAAATTATCTACATAGACATGACATGGATAGACGGTAATTTAACGTTTGGTAAATGTTGGCATCATGAAGAGGTGTTTGGCGTACAAGCTAATGTGAATTTGGGTAACTGATTAATTGTAGTACACGCTGGGGGTATTAACGTATTTATCGAAAATGCTCTCCTTGTATATGAAGCCGGCACTGCCAGTGGCGGCTATCACGGCCAAATGAACAGTGTTATTTTCATAAAGTAGGTTACCAAGAAGCTTGCTCCTTAACTCCCGCAGTCATATATAGGACAATGTAACGAAGACCGACTGGGAAGGGTACAGTGGTCACGTACAGAAGCCTGAGACTGAATACTGGGGAAAAGACGGTGTTGTATCAGATGTAATTGACAGTTATTATTCCTCCAGTGCATCAGGCGCGTGCAGTTCAAGCAGTGAACAAAAAAATCCGTGTTCACCATTAGCGACCCCGCTGCCTTGAGTTGAGTGAACGTTTTCTTTGTACGATAGTACAGTCGTATAGCGTGGCCGACCTATCGTTCCAAGGTCGCATTCCTGCCAGGGTTTCAGAGCTGGCGCGCGGACAGTATGTTCGTGGCTGTTTCATACTAGCTGCTCAGCGTGCTCCAGCTCACCATAAGCAGACTGCGATACGTTGCATCGCGGCTTGTGGGTACGAGTGTGCGTGTGTTTGTGTGTCAGGATCGAGTGGTGGTGTACATATGGGAAGCATTCTACTCCTTCACTGAGCATTGTTGTGTGGCCGGTGTGGTACAGTTTCATGGCTGGCGCGGTCTTTTGACCTGTCCCCATTGGACTTTTTCTTCTGAGGCCGGCTGAAGAGTAGTAGCCCATTTCGAATTGCTTTTGTGAGACCTCCAACATAGTCAATGTAGATGCTAAGGAATTACGCTTAATTTTATTACATTTCCGTCACTGTCACTGTGGTAAGGGATGCCTGGTCTACTGTACACGTGTGTATAAGTTTTGTTGCCAATGAACTGACGCAGTTTGTCGGTTTTGTGGCGGAATATCATGTATGTGCAACTTATTCTTTTTTTTTTTTTTTTTCAGTGTATAATCACTCACTGTATTGCAATCCTACGTTGTCCTATATCTTATGACAGCTCGTCAAATAATTAAAGCTCCTCTATTAAAAATAAATTTAAATCAATGGGTGTATATTTATTTATTTTCAGTCTCATGAAGTACCTCCCCCCCCCCCCCCTCTCCGTTCCGATGCCCAGGTGGGCCCCAGAACTCCTTGGCAGTCATTTCGGAGTACTGCGATGACTTCTTAGCAGTAGCTTTTTTTTTTTTTTTTTTTTAACCGAAGTCGGTAATTCTAATATTTTTGATATTTTCCCCAGAAATAACAGCAATCCATGGTAAGAATTCGTTGTTTAGGTTTGTTGTTTTCATAAAACAGGTTAAAATTTCCACGCTGCCTGTAACTTGCCAGTCTCCCTTTCGATTCCGGAGCAAGTTCGCTCCCGGATTTTCTCCTGGATTTTCGCATGTGGAGATTGCGCAGGACGATACCGCTGGACGACGGGTTTTCTCGGGGATCTCTCGCTTCCCCCGCCCTTTCATTCCGGCGCCACTCCATACTCACTTCGCTTCGCCCTTCATCGGCTTTCAAGACCTCGCTGTTAAGAGCCGTCCAAATCTCTGAAACACCACTTGCCAGGCAACGTCGTTAAGTCTTCGGAAACTTGTCTTAAGGATTGGCGTAGGTATAAATAGACCCTTTTACTCCGCCGTCTGATATTATTCCCCAATGCGTGAAACTGTAGGATCCGTGAAGCCAGAAAAAAGCGGCAGCTGTGCATTTCCATCTCTATTTTACAGATTAAACTAATATAAAACTTTAAAATAAAAAAAAAATTAATTTGAAATGTGCGTTCGTAAAGGTTAGACACGCACGAAAAATAACAAACTTACGAAATTATAAAATACTATTACAGTCGACAGGGGCGTATCAGATTTCGTGAGGGACGGAAGTCTTGATAAAATAGTTAAATTTAATTTCTTAATTTATTTACAAAGTTAATAAATTGCATATTTGTAACAGTAAACTTCCTATCTTTATGACAAAGTAGGGTTAAATTAATAAGCAGGGGGGATGTTGATCACATAATCACATGGTAAGTAAGGCCAGGTACATTGGTGGGGTGAAAATGATCAGCAGGGGTGAGATTGCAAGCATGGCAGTTTTCTGTGGGCTTCATGTTTCTCAGGTACCATAACACTAATATTTATATAACATTTTCATGCATATCGATCTCACCTCTGCTGATCTTCTAATAATTGATTTCTTTATCGCGATCTTCATGCTAGAGTGCGTCTCACTCTTAGATTGCAGTAAGAGTGCATGACATGCGGCGTTTCCAGATGGCTAAAGTTGTCAACCAGCCAAGGAGTTATGCTATGTTGGCAGAATAAGTTCATACGTACAAAATTACGTAACAAAAATTGTCGAATTATATAGCAGTGTATAAATATAAAATTGTTTGATTAGCTACTCCACTGCAATGTAAGAGTGAGACGCGCTATAGATGAAATCACTTGATCCTAATTTATGTACCTACACATATATGATCGAACTGTCCATTGCCATACATTAACAACCATGCAAATGTTTACTACTCGCGTATCCAGTCTCTCCTTCCCACAGTCTAGCAGGCCAGTGTCGCACTACTCTCCCGATGCTTGCAGACTTCACTCGCCAGCACAACAGTTGCTCGTCGCTCTGATGGTATCACACATGGCACAAATACCGCACGGAACTCCAGACACTCGACACAGACACGTCGTGGTTATATAGCTCAGTCGCCCTGACCCAGAAATTCCTTCGCACCCCGGAGTCGCGTCGAGAGGGAAGTGCAAGATATCCGCGCAGCGACCATCTCGAGACATCCAACCCTCAAAGGACGGGGACGACACGTGTCCTGATAGCCTTATCGTGGCATGCGACAAGGCAGTGCGTTCACGCGCCTTTCTCCAGGTACCGGTGATCACATTTAAAAAAATTGCGCTTCGCACGTTCGAGGAGATGGGCAAGGAAAAGTATGCGGGGATGCTACAATTAACAATACAACTTCGTACACAGTATCAGGTCATGTACCCATTCCAATAAAATCTGTCAATTCGAACACTGCCTTAGTTACAGACCGGTCCTTGGCGAGCTACAGTTTGGCGAGCAGCAGGGAACTCGCGGGCGATCTGTACAGTTTTGTTTCAGGTGTTTTCTTCATCAAAATGTGTTTCGTCGGAACTTCACTGATTTCGTTATGAAATTAACGAAATCGTGGTTGAGAACTCGTCACACTCGCATTAGCTTTGAAAGTTCAAATTGTGAATAAGTATTCGAAGAAATCCATTACGTAAGCGCGATCACAGTGCCCTTTAAAGAAATCGATTATAAAAAAAGTTTTTCCTTGCGATTTATTGGTTACGAGAAAGAGACGAGGTAATCGGTAACTCTCGAAAAGCTTCCCTGCGGAACACACAGAGATGGTACGGCGTGCTATATGCTATTCACGGTAAAATGAGCACTTTTGAAAGCCCTATTTAGTATCTTCTTGTATGCATGTTGTGTATTATTCCGCCTTATGCAAGATAAATATTAACATTGTCATGGGTCTTATCACTTAATTCGTCCGTCGGTCAAGTGAAACTGAAATTATTAGAAAAGTAAATATTTTACAAATCCGCTCATTTTTACTATTCGATGCATTAAAAAAAAATACAGAAAGCGAAACAATTAATTTAAATCATCAAAAATTGTCACCTAACACTTCTTATTCGGCGTTAAGATACGGAACTACAAGGTTGATTTCAAAAGTGCTCGCATTAATAGTTTTTTTTTTTTTTTTTGCTCGCGTCGCAGCTCACGGCGCCCGCAGATATGCAGGACGGCGCAGCGGAGCGGACGCGGTATGAGGAAGACCCAGGTCGAAACCATCTTCGCCGGCGATTCCTAGCTTCTGGACATGGAGGTTCTTGTCGATGGTGTGTGCCTGCCGAGGGGGTGACGGGGGTTGCTACGGGTTGTTTACGGGCCCGCGGAACCCAGGATTCTTGCGGGACAAGTATGCCGGGATTTGTGGTCGCGGGCAAGACGCCAAGCTCTCCACTTACGCCGCTGCAGGAATTTCAGCCAGCGGACCAGAAGCGCAGCAACGAAAAATTGTGGAATATTTCTGTGCTATAGCATTTTTAAATATTTTCTTTCTTCTTTGGAGTCGCGAGGAATTTTGTGGTGCTTTCATTCCCCAGTAAGTAATGGAAGGTATTTTAAATAAACGCGCAATATCTGTTCAAGCTGAAGTTCTGGCGTCAAGATTTTTCGTAAATTAAAACTTATATTCAGTAATGATAAAAAAAAATGTAATTAATCTAAACGTAATAACGTTTCGCTATTGGGTATAACTTAAGACTGTTAATCGAACTCCAAACTAAGGTTAAAAAGACTAAAATTGAATTATTTTTATTGATTGAATAACTAACTATTGAAGAAAGGAAACGGTGCAATATTAAATAGTATCTCAAGTGGAAAACAAGATTTAAAGTCATAACACAGTTTATTTCTTTACAAAGGTGCGTGTAATGTGCAGTCGCTTTGAAATTGCAGAATTATATAACATTCCGGTGAAATGTGTAAGCAGGTAGCTGTAGGCTAAGATTTTTTAACTGCGGTGTTCAGAAACTTCGAAATATTAATACATAGCTTCCAGAAAAAATTCCGCCACCTTGACCTTCAAATTTGCCACTCGGCGGACTCGTAAGCATTCCGTACTATTGCTTTCCGCGCGTTGCGGAGTGTAAATATTTTGTTGTTCAGTGCATTGGAAAGACTCCAGGGCACGTACATGCTGCCTGTTTTTATTACGGTAGTGTGCAGACATCGCAACTTTCATTGCATCACGATGATTCTGAACGCAATTCAATTACGCGCACACGTTTGCCTAACGGCAAACTCTGCATGTCTTCCCGTATGTTAATAAAAGTAACACATAGTGGCGAAAATATTTTTTTTAGTAAAAACTTTGATTTGGGACTAATTTAATATTTCCCTGCTTAGCTTAGTATTACTTACCATGAACATCAACTATACTATCCGAGCATTTCTTAAGTCTAAGTGAGGTTATGCAATCGTAAAACATTAAACATATTTTCATTAGCTAATACTCAATACGTTGCGTGTAAAATGAATTAAAATTAATTGCACTTATTATCAGATTAAAAATCCAGGTTTTTATTATAGTTTACTACTCATATTACGTGCGCTATTCGAAATTTACGCTAAAGTGTATGCAGCTACGGACTTTCATATTGCGAGGTTGATTTCAATGTTGAACCAGGTTACATCAGGCATGATCAAGCTGTCTGTATGCAGCCTGCGAGCGTGTACTTGTTTTTACTAGTAAATATATTTTTTCGTACAGTCATATTATTGTGATTGTGATCTTACAGTGTTTATTGCAGTTTTGCGGTGTATGTTTATGTTGAGTTACGGTTCGTAGTATTAATGTCAGTCAAGTCTAAAAGTAAGGATTATGGGAAAACGATTTCTGTAAATGAGAATTTGTACATGCTATGCAGGTAGTAAATTTTAATTTCAGTGTGTGCTATGTGTAATTCATTTTGAGTTGATTATAATTATGTATAATAACAGGGTATTAATAACAAAAATAAATAAAAAATTACAGGCTAACCTTGGTGCACGAAAAATATATTTTTATAAGTGTGACATTTTTAAACTTGTTATATTAAGAGTTACCATAGAGCACTGCTCTTTTCCTTTAACCTGTTTGATGACTGTACGTCAAAGGGTTTAGTTTTCCACACCTTGAGTTTCCTTGGGTCGATGCAGGGGACGAGTGTGTTAGCTGCTGCCACGTCGAGGCGAATGCTGGTGCTCTCCGGGCGTTCCTATAAAATTCCCGGATGTCAACTAGCCGTCCTCTCGTGATGGTAACAGTATCCTAGTATGATTCAGTCGGCGCGTTAGTATTATCCCAATTCGTATAGTGAAGCTCTCATAACGCTGTGTGTTACTCATTGCAACTCTTGCAGTGGAAATATACACAACACGCAGGGAGAAATAGGCAAAGTTTTCACACGAAATACCCACGTACAGTGGGTACACGTGTGAATGATAATTAACATGGAGGATATTTCCAGAAAATGAATCTCGTTTGTATCTCTCCCCATGTGTTTGTGGTCGTGTTGGCTTTAACATTTCGCTCGTATGGTGCAGCAGGACAGATTGGAGACCACGATGAAACGAAATCTATATTAGCTAACAATTCTCTCAAAAGGATGGAGGGAAGAATGTTTCCTGAAATGTTACTACGTGTAGTATCACTTAAACCTCGAATGCCTTTCGTTCTTCAAGCATATATAACTATAGTTTTCTGGTTGAGTGATGTTCTGTTGCACATAAAACTGAAAAATTTATCGGCTGTCATTAAAATACGTTGAAACGGCCATATTTACGTGAATATTGCGATAAGAATTTAGTTGCTGACGTAATGAGAATAATGTCATGTTGTAGTTATCATCACGTCTCGACACTCGTCACTACATGCAACGCGTGTGTTCTCTTCTTACGGCGCTCGTCAAGTTTCTTTTATATTTGGCATATTTATATTTCTCTTGTTATATTTGACGGTAAAATTACCTTTGGTAACCGTGTTTTTAAACGAGATGCACTCGCATAACTATTGTACCCGTAACTATACACTATTCAGTGCGCAATGATGAAAGTGAAAAGTGTCCCCTATGCTGACGTCATGCGCACAAGTGGTCAAGTTTTGGCTGCCATAGTCCAACCCCCTCGTTATTAAATTCCTTGGTATTGTTACGTGCAGCTGCTTTGGATCGCGCGAGTGAGCGATGTGTGTGTGTGTGTATTAGAGAGTTATATTACATGCCGGCGGCGTTTACAAAGGCCAACTGATGTATTGCTGCCGCGATAAGCCTTTTCCCTCTCGCACGCTTCTGACCTTCAGCAGATCAATAATTTGTGTTTATCTGAAGGAATGTTCTGGTTTAAATGACTTGGTTTCTCTCAGCGTAATTCGGGGTGCGACGTGCGTCCGAGCTTACAGTTTATAACAGTCGGGAGTTTGGGCGATTGTACAGCCTTAAGCGATAGACGACGAGCCAGGAGAGCAACGATTGACGATGGAAGTGATCAGCGGGAGTAAAATCTGAGACTGCGAGCATCGGCGCAGTGAAGGTGCGACTGGCATGCGGAACTATTGGACTGAATGCGCGGATGTAAGACATTTCGAATTATGGCAACAAACAGATTAACACGTGTTAATGATGAGTGAGAGTTAACTTACTATAAGCCAGACAGATATTGAGAAGTACTTTAATCAAAATTGAGACATTTGATATTGCGCTCATTGAGAAATAAAAGGAGTAATAGCAGATATAGATAGTGTAAGGTTGTGAATAATAGCTGTGTGGATAAATAAAAAATAAAATTTTATTTTTTATTCGTTATTTTTACTAAGGCCTGCATACGTCACTAACTCGAATACGCACTTCAGGCGTCTTGTAACAGAAGAAAGTGTTTTGAAGCTCACTGTAATCAGGAGGTTCCTCATAGTGTGGCGCAAGACAAAAACTCGACCCCACCATCTTTTATTTTTCTTTCCCCGTCCACGGATATAAATATTTACGTCAGTAAAACCACGGTGTATCAATCGTCGCCCCGTGCCACACAGAGGTCGGAGGCATGGTAGTTTCAGCTGGGCTGGTTTACGGTCGGATTACTGTTTATCGAACGCGTTGTTTACTAGAGGAGTGCACAAGCGCGCGCGCGACTGTAGCGTAATGGGCTGAGGCCACTTCCGCGACTGTTTTGTGGCCACGCGACTGCCGTGTCACTATATCGCCGGCCGCTCGTAAATCAGCGGCTTTTCAGTCATGACTTTCGCCGTAAAAAAAATGCCCGGGTCTTCCTGCGGAATAACTCTCTGCTCTTCCCTGTACCCCTCGTCGTCATTCCGCGCGGGCCCACATTTTGGAAAGAGACGGTTGTGATTACACCCCGGCCGTAAAATGGTGCTGTAGTGGCAAGGATGCTGAAACTCAATGCTTTACTGAAGTAAACTTCGTGTAGTTCTTTTAAATGTGTTTTTTTTTTTCACTGGAAACCCTTTTTTCATAATTAATTCTTAAAAAATATCACTGCACCTAATTGGTGCAGTGGTTTAGCTGGCCCTTGAAATGCACAGCAGTGTGTTTTAAATACAAGTTTTCCTACAAAACTATTCAACTGTCATCCAATGTGCTAATCTGCGAAAAGGACCATGCACTTCAGAGGAAGCATGTTGAGTGCTTTTAAGAAGCCACGCACATTACATACACTGTAAAAAAAAAAGGTGTAAAAATACACGTACAACCGTTTGGTAATTTTAAATTTTCTGTGTGTAAGTTGTACAAACAAGTATAGTAAGCGTAAATTTACAGCAATGTACAACTTTTCATAACATAGTACATTGATATTATAAAAAACACAAATGTATTGTTATATTAACAACAAGAGGTGTGTAAATTTACAAATTTGAAAGTACGTGTCAGAATCCACGAACGTGACGTATTAAAACCCAAATCTGTGTATTTTTACAACTACACCAATGTTGTATTGAAACATGTTCATCGGTGTAAGAGTACGTTTTGTTTTTCTATTTCATTCATAAGGTAGTACAATCTTACTGTAAACAACACAAATGTACTGGTATATTGACATTAAAAAGGGCGTAAATTTACAAATGCGAAAGTATGTGTAAAAATACACTGATTCATGGTACTAAAACCCCAAGTCTGGGTTTTTTACAACCATGCCAATGTTGTATAAACTCGTACATCAGTGTAAAAGTACGTACATGTTTCCGACTTCACTCAAAACGTAGTACCATCTTACAGTAAAAATAAACAGAAGTGTACTGGTATATTGACATTAACAAGGGTGTAAAATTATAAATTGTAAATTATATGACCGAATATTTACACATACAAATTGACGGTAACTTTACATTTCTATGTGTAATTTCCTAAAAGGAGTACACTATTTGTAATTTTACACTAGTGTTCCTATGAATTTAAATATAACTACAAGTATTTGCTAAACACATGCGATATAGCGGTAGGGAGTAAAACTACTTAGAACTCTTTTTGTGTTCAAAAGAACATTTTAACTCCCACTGATGATATATGCTGACTTTTGTTTATAACTACCTATTCTTATCTAAAGTCAATCGTTATCTACATTTTGGAGATAACTTTTTATAACTCTATTAATGTACAGACATTTTGTAATTACAATTGCAGTGAATTTGCGATTTTACTTTTTTGTTAGTGAGAAAATACACATACACATTACTGAAATAACAATTGTGATGTGTGTGTAAATTTTCATAATGTGGATTGATATTGGTAACAAAAGTAAAATGACACATACAGAGTACGTGTAATTGAACATAATGATTAGTAAAAAGAATAACAAGTATAGTAAAATTACACTGACATTGTATTTGTAAATATACACGGGACACACAGTAAAAGTACACGTACACGTGTACGTGTAAAAATACACGAACATGTGTGCAGATTGTGCTGCCACGTACAATCGTGTAAAATTGCACAATTTTTTTTTACTGTGTACACCATTTCAGAGTACTCCAAAATTGCTAAACACGGCTTTTTTTAAGTACTGCATCACAAAGGGTGCGCGTCAGATACACACAACTGCTAAATGGCCCTTCGTTGGACCTCCTACCGACTTCCAATAATAAAATCGATAATCCTGCTCTGTAGACATTCCATAGTCGATTTGAGAATAATAATTATGTACCGTAGTCCCGCATTTCTGCTCAGACTGATTAGTTTCTTTTGGTTTTATGGCGATTGTCTTACAGCTACATTGCTTACCTTGCCTGTAGCTCGTCGAGTTCAAAGTTATTGTGAGCAGTAAATTATTTAGACGCAGCAGTAAATCACATAAAGTTGGGACCGCCCACTCCCGTGACTGTACCTGGAACTGCCCCACCCCCCCCCCCCCTTCCCCGAGAACGTCAAATTGTAGATTTATTTCTGTGTAAAAAAGTATTATAAATGTCACTTTGCTTACCCGAGTCGGTTGGAGTTTCTGTTAGCTGATTACTTGTGCCACTCTTCCACTTGGGGAAAAAATTGACTTCGAGGTCGTAAAATGTGAATGAATGCTACTGTGTGTATTAGAAACGCAGCATGTTATACTAGGACAACAATTTTTGTTCGCACATTCTTAAAACAGAAAAAAAAATTTCAGTAATTAGCAAAACAATTGACTGTGATTGCTATTCGTAATTAGCTGGCAAAGTTAGAAAATTTTTTTTAGCACAGATTGTTTATAAAATTAGTTTTTTTTTCTCCGGAGGTTGATTTCAAAAGTATATAGTATATTAACGTGAATGCACTGTAATAACACGATTAATGTAGTTAAGGAACGAATTTTCAAATGGATACGTTCTTTCACATGTATTGAATGGTATTGTTGAGTCTTCAGGTTTAAACGTTCACCAGTCTTGTTCAATTTAAAAAGAACCAGAAACATACTATAATCGAACAAAATTTATGTGTTGCCACGTACAGACAGTTCTCACTTTCAGCAGGAACATGTTCTCTGATAAACTGATGGCTCGCAGGTGTGATTCGGGATATCCATGAGGGTCCAACACACTTCACAAATTCCAGCAGTACAAATTACACTCAAAACAGACAAAATACTAGGGTATATACACTTGCGGAGAAAATAATGAGGATCGAGAGGATTGGCGAGTCGACGATACTCGGACCTTGTACGTGAGCCTAACGCTACGCCCTGTACAATTGTCGCGTGAAATAACGGTCTTAACAACAAAGCAATCTTCACCCGATCCCCGGCAAATCTGGTTCCATACGATAGCCGGCTGGTTTCACGAAGTGTCCTCGTTCCATCAGCATCGCCGATTTTATTTTAATTATTTTCTTCTTTCGTTCTTGTACAGTCGACCCGACGTGGAGTCAGATCTACGGATTACAGAACATGTGAAAAATGAATAATGTATTTCCATGTCCTAAATAGGTAACCACAGTAATTTTATAATGAAATGAAACCTTCAATTATCTTCACCGTAATGCATGGTACGTTAATTGGTCCTCGGTGGCTGTGCACCCCAAGATGCGGTGAAGAAACAGTGGGTCGTGTTGTAAGCCGTGCCGAGACTGCTACGCATTCTCAACGGATGGATTTTCATTTTTGTTATTTTCTCTGACTGCCGGTGGAGTGGGAGGATAATCAGTGGTCCGTATGCCAACAAAAGTAACGTGCACAAATAACTAATGTCGGCACCCACGATGGCTTATCCAAAATTCGAACCGGAAACCGTGTGGTGAAAAAGCACACTAACTATCGCGGCTACAGGTGTCTAATGATGAAGCGATGGCGTTTGCATGGTGAAGAACAGGCACTGGCTATACATTTATCTGCACACAATGAAGTACTTACTTGTACATATCTAGGGAACAATTTACAATATTATCATTACTTAAAAGTTAATAGCGCTGCACAATACACCTACGGCATGTACTTCGTCTGTATGTGTTGCAGCACCTGTTAACTGTGTAGGCGTGGGACGTTTACACACTGTAAAAATTTATTGTACTATTACAAGTGCGAGGCAGGGATGATTTATGGACGCGTGTGTTATCAGTTACAACCGGAGACCCAGCGGCTTTTTACAAAGGAATGTTTGCAAAGCGTGCCTGTTGTGCCTATCAGGGCACGTGCAACTTCCGACGTTGGGCATCAGGCGTATTTGAGTCATCATTGAAGGAATGTTCTAGTCATTACTAATGACCTAGTTGCTCTCTGCGTTATTCGGGGTGTGAAGAACATTCCAGATTGAGGCCATTGATAGTATGAAATTGCGACGGGCCTCCGAGATGGAAGTTTATGAGCCTCGGGAGTCTGGGCGATCTGCGACGTTAAGCGAGAGACGACGAGTGAGGAGATAAAAGTAGCGCTGAGATGATCAGCGGGAGGGAAAATCTGCAACTGCGAGAATAAAAGCTGTGAAGAGTAAGACTAGCAGGCTGGACTATTGGACTGTATGCATGGGTGAAAGACATCACGAATTATGGCATCCGACAGACTGAATGTGTGTTAATAATTATGGGTTAATTGAATATAACCAATCATGTATTATGAAGGACATTAGAGTTGGAATAGAAATTAAATTTTGTGCTCGCTAAGAAATAAGAAGAGTAAGTGAAGATAGATAATTTAATGGTGTAAATATTACCCGTGTTAATAAATTATATAGCATATTGAGTTATTTTAATTTTTATTAAGACCTCCATCCCTCATGAACTCAGGTACGCCCCTAGAGCATCTTGTAACATTACGTTCCTGAATTCCACTGTCCACAAAGTTTAGATACGAGTTCCGAGTAATACTTTAGAAACAACGTGGCACATTTCGTGGTGCATTACGTCACCGGTAGTGCAGCGTCAGGTCTGAAGTAACGTTTCGAAGTGTTGCCTGTCTGTGTTGACTTGCATCAGCATCATGAAGTATTTTGTGTCATTGTAAGTTTTCAGTTCTGGGAAGCGGCTTTTAGAGGAAAACAAACTGCTCTACCTGGCCGGATTACTTGCATGTACGTAACTCCCACATGAAGGTGGGTTCGCGGTTCTCAAGTGGTTAGAGTACTCGCCTTCCACCAATGCGAACCGGGTTGATTCCCGGATTTTACGCATGTGGGAATCGTACCGGATGATGCCGCTTGTCGGCGGGTTTTCTCTGGGATCTCCCGTTTCCCCGCCCTTTCATTTTGGCGCTGCCTCATACTCATCTCGTTTCACCCTCACCAGCTCTCATGATCTTGATGTGAAGAGCCGCCAAATTCTCTCCACTCCTTGCCACCCACACGATGGTCCGTTAGACAAACTTTCAAATTATTCCTTGGCGTTTTAAATGAACTCCGTTTAGGCCGTAAACGTCCCCTTGTAAATGTTCTAGAAATTGAAGACGCTGCGGTTACATAGCATGTGCGTCGACTCAGGATACAATAACGTACTCTACCTCTTCATTCAAGTTTCGTGTCGATTTTAATGTTTACTTTCTTTGCTTTTTAATGCTGAACATAATTTTGCTTTTACAATAAACTGCATTAGGTACGTTAAACTTACATAACCTGAAACTACCTCAAGAAGTTGGTATTAAGCAGTTCTAGTATGCAAGTTGGTAACGCGATGCTAGAGCTACTAGTTCAGAGAATGCAGTCAATTAGCACTGTTTAGCATTCGCTCATGTACGACCGTATATAAAGAATAGTCGCCAATTATCTTACTTTCGAAAAAAAAAAAATCCTTTACGTTCCGCTTTTCATTGCACTTATAGGCTGTTCATGGTAAAGTGGGCACTTTTTAATGCCCCGCGAGATTTTTTCTTTCAATTTCTGCGTTTCTGCTACTATTTAATGTAAACATTGTGATATGACTAATAAACAGACTGTATACAATTCATCACTATCAGAAGTTAACATCTGAGACTGCAATAAAATATATTTATTAGCGGTTAATATCGTTTGGGAGGGCCTTAGAAAGTGCTCACTTTACTGTGAATAGCCTATAGTTAACAGCTCTCGTACGAGGTCTCGGAGAATTGTATAGTAGAGCAGATAAAACTGAAATTATCGTGTTGTAATGGTTTTCATGAAGCACCATATGTGGTACGGGAAGATTTCCTCACTGGTGGAGTTTGAACCTATCATCGCTCTACAAAACTTTAGGTCCGAAAACACTGAATATTAAACCTAACAGAATCGATGAAAGTTGCATAAGGGGGAAAAAAAACTTTAATTTAGTTTTTCTTTTTGAATGAGTGGCTATTTTGCGAAGGAGCAAAGTGTCGGTAACCGCTGAAATCTTTTAAAGGGATTGGAATAATAAATAAAAAAACAGCTCTCTCTGTACTTTGAAACGAAGGCAGGCCTGTGGTAGATATTCCATACTGTACGGAATGAAACTATTATACTCGTAGGTATCGTTTTAAAGGCAAACTCAGTGGTCGTTATCTAGTCGTAAATTCTTTTATCTCCGGAGCTACCATGTTGAGTGTGGCTGCTGTAATAATTAGATTTTTGTATTTTTGTTTGTATTTTACATTATTATTGTAATGCAAGTTCGAAAGAAATGGAAATTTTTGCCAAAACATATATAACAGATTTATGATCTTTCAATCTTCTTATCTCTAAAAGTGCGTGTGGTAAATAAATGTATGATGTGTATGAGTGGACTTGTCCATATATCCTTACAAAAAAGAAAAATACTTGTATTATCAGTTTCCTAGTTCACATAAGCAGCCCAACTTTCGTTAACTGTCGTTTGTTGCAACAGCATAGGTAAAAGAACTAAAAAAAAAATATGTTAACTAATAGTTTAGTACTATGAGGCTGGCTTTGTGAAATTCTTTATTATAATTTTCTCAAAGATCAAGGTGAAAGACATTCCTGTTGACTCACTTCATCAACAGTTACAACCAATCACGACTTAATCATCTGGAACTGGAAACCGTAGTACATAACTACGACCAGAAATACACGAACACGCTCAATTTTATTATGATTAGTTTTACTAATACTAAAAAATCCATACTCTACATACAAAAGGAAACTCGAAACAATTGAAAGTTACGAAGGAATATAATGTACTGCGCAGTTAAGATTCAATGACTACAAAGGAAGTTATTCAATTAGTTTTCCACACCCCTCTTGCAACTGTGCAGTTAATAAAGAACATGAAATGCATGTTGTTTTTTTTTTCACTGGGAAACTAATTACACCAGCTAATTTTCGGAAAGCAGATCGACTTCTCAAGAAACTGGTTGTCCGTGCAGAATAATTAATATGATGCATAATTTTTTAAGTTTCCAGTTGAAATCACGCAATTACACAATCATACTGATATTGTTTGTATGGATAGCACCTTACTTCAGCCCGCGTCGGAGCTCTGAAGGCGTTTGGCATCGGTGGCGTTATACGTACTTACTTGCTCCATGTACCGTGTGTAATTACTCTCGGTAAATTGGTTACTCTCTCGGTACATTTATTTATTCATTACGTAATTATTCGTTACGTAATAGTTAAGTATGAACGTAATTACACCTAATTACCTTCGATGGGACTTCTTCGATGGTTCGAAAAAGAAACTTAAAAAGAAATGGCCTACAAATATATCGTCTGCGATTCTCACAATGAGTGCGCATGTAGTATAGGTCTACTGCTACTTAAAAATTCGATTACGTTGATCGGTGATAAATTATTAGCTGATATCAAACCTTGTTTTCAAGATAAACGTGAAGGGAAAATTCCATTCGGCCTGATGCCGAGAAAGATCCTAAAGTTGGTCCTGTTTGAGGCAGGGTCGACGTGGATGGGCCGACAAGGGAATGGCATCAAACTGAGTCGACTGTTAATACCCGAGGTACACGCTTGTCGTTTTCGGTCAGCCTAAATACCGAGTAAGGTGGGGAAGAATAGCCTGTGGAATGAATATGGAGGAGGAAACGAGAGCACCATGAGAAACCTGGGAGGCCAGTCACACTGCGTATTGCCGGGATGTGGGATCAAACCTGTAACCTCAACAGCAAGTGGCAGCCATGGTTACATTACGTTGAATGTCTTGACAGTTACTTTTTATGTCTCATTACACTCTCTTATTGCTAACCACGTAAAAACTCTTCCCTCCATCTTTATCCTACTACAAATTAATTTTAATAATTTTCTGACTGTTTGCGGTAACTGCTGGTGCTGTATTAAAGGGATTTGCATAACTTCACGTTTATTAGTTTTTCACAAATAGCTAGACATTTTTATTTAACTGTTACTGTTTTCGAGCTGTCCTCAGCAGAAAGAAGGTTTTGGGTTATAAATGTGGTTGGCTAGAATTCCAGTGTCCGGAAATTAACGATCACTTCCTGTGCGTCATGAAACTTTTCTGCGGACTACTTCGCTATCGAACGGGGCCATTCGGCGTTGTAAGTAAGGGCGATAACTGCATCAGTGGATTACGCAATGGGCCACTACAGTTAATGTCAACCCAGTGGCGCGTTCAGGGGGTAAGTTCGACGTGTCAGAGTAACTCGTAAGAAGACGCTCTAATTTTTTGTGCCAGAAAAGTGATTTCTGGGCTAACGGTCCTGTACATATAGGCTATTCACTGTAAAATGAGCACTTTTAAAAGCCCTGCTTAAAATATTCTTGTATGCACATTGTGCATTGTTCCACCTTACATAAGATTACCATCGTCGTGGGCCTCATTCATGCGTCGGTCAAGTGAAACTGTGAAATTATTAGAAAAGTGATATCTAACAAATCTATTCATTTTTACACTTCGATGCATTAAAAAATAACCAGAAAGCGAAAGAAATAATTTAATTGATCAGAAAGGGTTACATAAAACTTTTTATTCGATGTTAAGGTACGGAACTATGCATCCCATCTATCGTTGCCAACTTTACTGGACGCATTTCACTCAATGCTCCCGTCAAAATATATGCATGTAGATAGTGACTTATGTCTAAGGTTGATGTCAAAAGTGCTCACTTTATCGTGAACAGCAGTACTGGATGTGTCTACGTGACGGCCCCATCAGTTAGTTTCACCTTGCGTGGCCGGCTGCTGGAAGCGGCTTTTCAAAGGAAAAACAAGACAGTCGGCGACGTCTAGCAGGTGTGGGGATCGGCATTTGCTGGCGAGTGTTGTTTTCGTCTGCGGGCGATCTGCGTCGACAAGGCCGCGGACAACGGTCTACACCTGTCGCCTCTTCCCCCCCCCCCCCAATACCCCCTAGTTCCCTTCTTGTATACACACGCCCAGCCCGCATTTCACTGCCGCAACACGCCTTGATCAGCAGTTCTACTGCTGTCAACGACCACGCCTCAGCTGTTGCGTCATTGGTGTAGGCCGTTCACGGTAAAGTGAGCACTTTTGAGGTGCTAGTTACTTTGTCATTTCAGCCATTTCTTATCCTTTAACCACATTTTAAAATTAATATTGCCACGTAAGTAATAAACACAATGTACATATTCCACCGCAGTTAACGTCTACGGCTAAAATAAAAAAATTAAAAAAAAAGGACTAATTTCAAATGATAGGGCTTTCAAAAGTGCTCACTTTACCGTGAATAGTCTATACAAACCTGCAATTAAAGCTGTTGCTTACCCCGGCCGCCATGACTCCGTGGAAACTAAAACATTGTATGTATAGATATCTATAAATATGAAAAGGTTCATAATATGGCGCACAAACAGTCTTATTTAAAAAGAACTTAAAACTGTTTTAATATAGATAATTTTCTGGTTACAAATTTTACTAGCAAAAATACTCTTCCTTTTAAAATGTAAGGCACTGTTGTAATATGTGAGACTGGCGACTGATGGTAGCTCAAATTTTTACAAAAAAAGATTAACGTATTTGTTTAGTCCTCATCTGAGAAAAAGAGTTCATGCAATCAATCGTCCATAATCAATGTCTCGCAATTTGAATTTTTCGTAACTCTTTACAAAAAATTTTAAATATGATACAAACGCGCATTTTTTTTAAAGACTTTAGGCACTGTTAATGACATGGTTAATTCACTAGTTAACAAATTTTACTAACCAAAATACAACAGCACTGTAATTTATTTTAAAATCTAAGTTTATTTAATTTTGTTGGATTATTTTTCCAAAATTACCAATTTTTTCCTTCATAAAAAACCTTTTTTTAGGCACATAAATTTTCTGGAAAATATGCACATCTACTTAAAATGCTCTACGCGAATATTTGCGAAGCTTATAAAGCATAGGTACTTGTCAACACTTTGAATGCTGGCTGTGCAACATCAGGTTACGTGAACTTGATTAGAACTGCTGGCGAATTAACATTATGCTGCCTGAACTTAAGTGTGTGGTACCTAGTTTACCGAGGTATTACGACCGGTCCATATTCTTTGAAAACTTCGTGACGTGATACTAAGTTGCCAGAAATTTTAGTGAATTCAACTGCAACGTAACACTTGTTTGCAGCACAAGAAGTGTTAATTTTGTTTCAAATTTCGTGCCGTCAAAACTGCAGGTTCTTCCTCGTAAAGTAGTATACAGCCCAACGAAGAGACTCAACACTACTTCATATCCTTGATTATGGAAGCTGTGTACGCTCCTGCCGTTAACCTTGACTCCGGCCTTCAAAGAAACAATGCAATTTTCGGCAGCAAGAGGTATAAGTGTTCCCCGTATCTTTCGAAAGTTATAAAGTCGGCAACAAAATTCATACACTTTTGTTAACGCGTGTGTCTGTTTGCTGTGTGTGCGTATATAGAGCAAAATGAAGTATAAGTCGCCAGAAGTAGCTATTACGGGTTTTAACACGCTGCAACTGCAAACATGTTAATGTGATCACTAGACTACAGATAATACTACAGATCAGTTGAAGCCGTAACATATTTTCACCCACTCGCTATTTTTTTTTTTGAGCTAGTTTCCCTTCCCGACAGTTTTTTTGCAACGTAGTAGTTCTGTATTCTCTTCGGTTTGCAATGTGCGCCATCTCGCAGCACGTATGCAATTAGTGTATTCTTTCGCCATATGTAAAATTATCATTGCCATGGACCTCATTACTTTATTCATACATCGGTCAAGTGTAACTGTGAAATTATTATGAAAGGAAATATTTTACAAATATACTTAATTTTACTCTTCCATGCATTAAAAAAAAAACAGAAAGAGAAACAAATGATTTAAGTTAACAGGAATGATTACCCAACACTTTTTATTCGGCGATAAGGCATGGAACTACTTTCCATACATCGTTACCAACTTTACTGGGCGAACGTCACCCCGTGCGCCCATTAAAATATACGCAGGCAGGGGTTGTGACTTTTTCTAAAGTTAATTAAAAAGTGGTCACTTTATTGCGAAAGGCCTTTAGCATAATCTTCCGGTCGGAGAGCTTTGCACTGCATCTGCGTTATCTGCACTGTCTCCGCGGAAGAAGTCAAGAGCCAGTGTCCGAAATGGCAGTTTTTGTTGACAAAATGATCACGTGACCAGATTTTGCACACAAAAAATTATTGATTTATCTATTTGGTAATTTGGTATTTCGTATCTAGCGGATGTTAAACAAAAGTACAAAATTACAAAATCATCGCTATATTTGGTTTTTACCTTCAAAACACATGCGCAAATGCGTAAGTTTTTTTTTTTTATATCTGTTAATAAAATACATTAGGTATGTTTTGAAAAGCAAGTAAGTGCTGTACTTTGTTTATATATTTAGCAATAAATTATTTTTAAAGTCATTGCATAATTTATTTTCTTGCTTATTAACGTATTCGCAGCATTCCAGTGACGATTGTAGAAATATTTCGTCCATTTTAAGCATTAAATCGAGATAAAATTATTTTTCACGATTGATGCAAAAATGTGTTGCCACAATCGCTAAACAAGCGACTCTTGACAACGTCCGAATTGAAACTTGCGAAATGACAAATTACAAAATAACGAATTTGTCATTTCGGACACGGCCTGGGCTGACATCAACATAATCTGCGTTAGACCGCGCTGATATCACAGGCAATTTCGTACGCGGTGTCGAATGCGTACAAAATGGCTGCCAACGCAGACTGTGTTTAGAGGTTTAAGGCTAATAAATCATGAAGGAAAAACGGTCTTTGTGGCGTGCGTCGGAAACTATGTACAAATGGAAAGATCAGTATGAAATATATTAGTGGGCAGTACCTGCATCCTCGTATTCAGCTAATTTTAAAAATGAACGAAAACTCGCGGGCTGGCAGCCGACAGGGAAACCAAAAGTGCTTAGAATTATGGGTGCACTCATAACGCAGAAATTCCGGGTGATGTTAGTGTCTCTCGCTGAAATCCCCTAAATTATGTCTGACTAGCGTCATATGCGATCGTTTGGATCTGCGTTATAGTGTTTTCCCGTATTCTTCAAACTTTTTTAAATAAAATCTCCGAAAATTCCTCATATGATGTTCTTGGTTGTTTTTTTAAATATTGTGTGTAACAAGTGTTGTATACGTGTGTTTGAACAATAATTTCAATTTTATCCATACGTTATAATATTTTATTTGTTTGTAATAAGAATAAAACTGTGAAAAAATAGCCGTGTTGGTAATTCCCAGTCAGAAAAAGTTCTTATGGGAAATGTTATTACACTGATAGCGCAATAATTTAGTTCATTGTCCTTTTTTGTAATTTTTTAAACTCTGTTAAGCTTAGTTTGCATGAGGCGTAGGAATGTCGTGGAAGTAGAACTTTAGCAGGACTTCAGAAAAGTTTGGAGTGACTGTGAATCGACTATAAAGGTAGGATTTGGATTGGAATTGGATTGGAAAGGGCTTATTAACGTCCCCCTGTTTTATTCCTGGAGGCTTATTAGAGGGGCGGCTTACAAACTAACCTAACTTTAACTAACATCCATCCTTACTTGGGTTTCAAACCCAGAACCTCCTGCACCTCAGACGGGCGGCACACCTACAGACTGCGTCACGAGAGGTTGGCTTGTAAGGTAGGAGAGGGTTAAAATTGGACACTTCTGTCGACTGTACAGCATGCAAAACACGCATACGTCAGGATGGGTTGTGAAAAGGGGGGGGGGGGGAGAAGAGAGAGCGAGAAAGAAAGACATTGCTATCATATTTATCTCATTTACCTCATTCACCACACGATGACGGAATGGGCGAAGTGAAGATGATTCAAATATACAGTATGCCCAAAAACACGGATAAATTGTTTCGTTTTATTCCATCTGTATAATAATATTTACATTAAAATTTAAAAATAGCAGGTAAGAGCCGTAATATAGATCCATTCATTTGTTGCAGGTTTTTCCTCTCCGGGTAATGAAGATACCGATATTCTCTAAACGTGACGCGTTCTGAGAAATGGTACCTTATGGTACCATTTGCGGGTTGTGGGCTGTATGTAGACGATTCTGCGAGAAATTCAGTGAAACAAGTTCCCTTGTAGTGTTTATTCACTCAGCATGTTCGGTTCATATTTCGAAAACGATAATTTTTTTATTTGCAACCTTTGTTTGTGCCTCCTGAAAAAAATGTAAGTTTTCACTCTGAGGTACCTTTTCTGAGAACGCTTCACAGATGTAAGAAGTTTAGCAGTAAATTTCAAAGGCGCATGTTAATAGTTTTGCTCGCGTCTTTCAAGCGGTGAATGTTATTAGCGAATTCAATGAACAGGCTCGGTAACTGTGGAATATTTGTATATTGAGATTCCGCTTTGAGCAATAGTTGTTTTTAGTGGAATAATCAAAGAACCTGAAAGAAAATCAACCGCAACGGTAAAACTATCCCCTAAGTAATTTGGATTTGTGGAAGTAATTATTTATACCTGTAGCTCCAATAAATAATCAGAAAACAGCACAGTGGTTTTATACATTCCAGTTTTCCTCCACTGCATTTGGGACTTTCCCCAGTGCTTGGAAAATACGGGAAGCCTGGGAAAATCCAGCAATTCCTCGCGAAATTGCAGAACTCGGTTCTATTTTCAGAGCGTTGGTTGGAAAGGAGTGGCGTGTTTTTATTTTATTGCTGTGCATAATTCTCGTGAACTCCGTAGAACGTGCGCAATGCAAGGAAACTTGTAGCGAAAGTAATGCTAAAGGCTGTCCACGATAAAGTCACTGCCTCTAACTGCATATAATTTAACGGGCGCCATGAATGACGTATCTCCAGTAAATTGTTAACGATGGAGGGGAAAGTAGTCCCATATATCTTAACGTCGAACAAAAAGTGTTGGGTAACCATTTGTGGTAACTGAAATTTTATCTCTCGCTTTCTGTAATTTTTAATACGTCGAAGTGTAAAAATGAGCATATTTGTACAATATTTACTTTTTTAATAATTTTACAGTTTCACTTGACCGACGCATGACTAAAGTGATGAGGCCCATGCGTTGTTAATTTTACATAAGGTGGAAGAACACAGAAATTGTATACAAGTAGATCTTACGCAGGGCTTTGAAAAGTGCTCAGTTTACCGTGAACAGCCTATACGTTGTAGGCGTACTTTCGGAACTTGCTTTATAAAAACACAATAAGAAAAAAACCATCAATCTAATATGACAAGGGATGGTCCCCTTTAAAGAGATGGCAGAAACTTTCATTCTTGCACCACACATTTTCCTATTTACTTCAGACTGTGATTAAATATCGAATAAAGTGTCCAGCATGTGTGAAATATCGCGATGGGTATGGTTGCAAAAAAATTAATTCATTTCGATTATTGTTAGTTGGAACTGTTTTTGTGCTCCTTTTCTATCGGTCGAAAAAAAAAAAAAAAAACAATTTTCCTAACGAGAACGCCGTTAAAATTCTGCTTGTTGATAACATTAATTTTATGCAAATGTAAGAATTTAGAAGTTCAGAAAATTATTTCGATTCTCCGGCAGACTCTTAGCACAGGACTCCTGGGATGTGGAAAGAAATGAAAGTTGAGCTTTGCAAATAAAAATACAGACTCACTATATATAGACTTGGTTCTCTTGATGCACTTCGTTTCCCTTCACTAACATCCAAAAAAATCGTACTATAGGCTGTTCACGGTAAAGTGAACACTTTTGAGGTCCTAGTTACTTTTTCCTTTCGGCCATTTCTTATTCTTGAGCCGCCTTTGTAAATAAATATTGCCATTGAAGTAACAAACGCAGTGTGTATAATCCACCGCACCCGGAAGTTAACCTCTATGGCTAAAATTATATTTATAAACTATTATTCCATATGAGGTGGCTTTCAAAAGTGCTCACTTTACCATGAATATCCTATAGCTACCCGCCTCGGCCTCGCTCGGGTGCGATTTACAAATATAGCTTTGTTTAGGTTCACAGCAAGTGTGTACAATAAATGCTTAAGGTAACTAACATAGTGTTAGTACTCTGTTGTTCAAAAAGTCTTCGTAAGTGAGCTTTAAACGACAAAAAAATGGCTACTGTGGGTCATCATTAGATAAACAAATGCTGTCGCGGGCTTTTTGTAGACCTTTTTGAGATCTACAATTCTGTAGTATATCAAGTTGGTGTATCTCTTACGGTTTAGTCAGCGTAAGCCATGCAAGTGCCAGAAAAGCGGCTTTCTCCGAATTGACTAGAATACGTCATTTCTCTACTATCGTTACACTAAATATTAATGAATTTTATATTTAAACTTCCCTCGAGAAATTCTTTAAACGATGGTGAAAACCGCATCAAAATCCATCTAGTAGTTTAGAAGTCTTAGCGGAATACACAGAAACACGCGGCCGGGCGACTTTGTTTTATACTTCATAGGCTACCGGTAGTACAGCTGTTGCCTCAAGCGCTGTCTTGGACTGCTCGTTTCTGGATTACGATCACTGACTGACTTGAAAACGCATTTCACAAGCGATATAACTATACCGTCCGTTTATTGAAACTCTTGGACAATTTACAAATGGGAAATAGCTGGATATTATGTACGGCTATCAGCTAACGAGAATCCCAGCAAAAAATTAATTCGTGATGGGGGGGGGGGGGAGGAAGAATCTTGGTTTACGTAAAGCAATGCGAATGGAAAACACAAACGAGAGATTATCTGTAGCGTCGCGCACAGCGATAAGGGCGACAATAACACGCAAGCCCAGCGTCCCATCGCTTCTAAGCGCAAGGCGCCGAATCGGCGTGAAGTTCTTCCATTGTTACGCTTCTCTGGAAAGTTATGTCTGCAACGATGGAATTTTATTGCACGTGATAAAAGTTCATATATTAAACTACTGTTGTAGGTCACCGGCTTTACTTCCCTTCTATCTCGCAAGGGAATTCTGCAAGAAAGCTCCAAAAAATGCGTTTCTCCCCTCCCACCATTTTCCTGTTATCACGTTTTATTTCAAAATGCAACTAATGTTACAAAAATGAAAATGTACTGGCTAAGTTTTTTTTTCTCTCTCTTTTCTGGCGAAGAGTTGTGCAACTAGGGGATTTATTCTTTAAAATAAACGTTAAAGGAGCAAATATCGAATCTACAGAAAATATGCCCGGATTGCTAACTCTTTAAGACGAATTACTTGCGTATCTTCGGGAACGACGCGGTATCAGACAGATTGAAAACGATGTTCCGTTGTATTTTAATTTGTTACACGCGCTCTTTAACGACTACTTGTCATGTGTTGCAAGCTAGACACGTAGAGCGAGCCGCCCTAATGACGTCGTAGGCTTACATTGTCACGCGTCCACGTACGTCTCTCCGCCAAGACGTGCAATCGACTTCACGCATAATGTGGTCGCGTGCCGCGAGGAACATATCAATGCTGTCGTACACCTGCGAAACTAAGCCGTGCCTCGTAATCCGCGTAAAGTGCGGCTGCCGGCGGCTACCGGTTTGGATCCAGGCTAGTTACTTTATAACGTCATTCAATAAAGTATTGTTACATTCCTGCTGCTGCGTTGCTCCACTCTCCTCGTCCCGCGCGAACGAGCGAAACTGTCCCTAGGGCCGAGTGATAACGTGAGAACTGCGCGGTGATTTAGAAAAGCAAACCGCCATGCGTGTGGAAAATAAGCCAATCGGGGTATGTGTTGAGTTGAGAGATTTGGGCGGCTCTTAACATCGGGGTATTGAGGGCAGATGATAACTTAATGAGGTGAGAATGGAGCAGAGCTGGGATGCAAGAGCGGGGGAAACGGGAGATATCCGAAATCACTCTGACCAGCGGCATCTTTCGAAACGATTCCCACTTGCGAAAATCCGGGAGTGACCCGGCTGGAGATTGAACGTGGTTCGCCTTGGTGGAAGGCGAGCAGTCTAACCTCTGTCACCGCAGTCCCCGGGACATGGGCGCTCTTGACTATTGGCCGATTGAATTTTTGGGGTTATCTTTGAAAGAATGTTCTTGTTTGTGCCGTAGCCCCTCTTAGCGTAACTAGGGGTGCGGAGAAACCTACTATATCGCGCCAGCGAGACTACTGAGCCACGACGGGCCTGCGAGCAGACAGTTTACCGTTTGGAGGATTGTGTGACATTAAGGATCCCGTATACCTGCTGCTGGAATTACGTTGCGGAGTGTTTGAAATACTAGTTTTTCTACGAAACTATTAAGCGTGCGTTCAGCGCCCCAATCTACGAAAACGAAAAGATCACCAGAATTCAGACGAGGGCGGTTGAGCGCTTTAAAGCACATTAGAAAAACATCATTTCGGAGTACTCCAAAATGGGCAAAAACTGTATTTTCGAAGCGCTGTATCTCAAAATATACACTGGAAAAAATATTTTGTGGCGGCCACAAAATATTTTTTTCCAGTGTACCCATCAGATACATACAAATTACTCAAGGGTCCTGCACTGAACCTGCTTACCAGATTTTCGCCAATAAAATGATAGGGTCTCCACTGAAAGTCCGATAGGTACACGCAGAGTGAGAACACTGCACGCCAGTTCAGAGGCGATGACGTACCCTTATCGCACCCGCTCCTCTCATCCTCAAACGCGAGAAAAGCGCTAGTAGGCAAGAGTCTTACGCGACAGTTGTGAGCGAAGCGACGAATGGCGGCGTGAGTGAAGTCTGCTAACAGCGAGCTTCGGTCCAGTGGAGACCATAGAACTGTATGCGCGAGTAACACAAATTTGAAAGGATAGCAAAAGACAGTGTGTGAATTGACTGTAACCAATACAGAGAAATCGACGAGGATTTTGATTAGAATTATAGTAGACATTAAATGCTGTGCGCACAGAGAATAACAAGATAGTATTGGAGATATGTAGTTTAATGTTGTAAATAGTAGTTGTGTGAATAAATTAAAAATAAAATTTAGTTATTTTTTTACTAAGATTACTAAGATCTCCATCCTCGCTCTGGCGTCCTGCAACTATGTATTATTGTTGCGATCGTGTTAACAAGACCGTCGAACTGCCACAGTTAGTACCAGGTACTTCCGAAACTACTTGAACGAATTGAAGACAGCCAGTAGTCAGACACTGTTCACTTCCTCTGCAAACTCCATGTGCTATTGCGTTTGGCTCTGCTTCTCTTTACAGGAGCGTTGATTTGTAGTGCTTTTCGCGTAACACTTTCACGTAAGACGGCTATACCTTGACCAGCGTGTGTCCAATGAGATGTTTCACAATCGTGTCACACAAAATTGAACGTACGGTCACGTAAAGAAAATCTTGACAATGTCGACCTACACCGTGATAACTTTATCGTGACTTTGTACCACGAGATATTGCTAGCCAGTCACGTTTGAGACGGGTGTTTTATCCTTACATTTTTTATAGCCTTGTCTACTTATATATTTACCTAGCGCAGATTAACATTCCCTTCTGGAATTAAATAATCTAATTAGGGTTTTTTTGTAATTTTCTTAAAAATATATAGAGGTTTTCAGCATTGTCGTAATTTTTTTACGTCACTCAGAAGTATAAACATTATTGCTGCTTGCGTGAAAGGCAGAATGATTATCATTACGTTTGCATTATACAGTACTTAGGAAACAGTTCAATTTTATCAAGCAGACTATTTCTTCCCATATTAAGGAAAAACATGCGTGCATTATGGTAATTTTTTTTTCTCTTTTCTGTCTCCACGGTTCGAGCATAAAACGGACGTAAAAGGCACGCAATCTAATCGTAGTCACATAAATGTTATGTTAAAAGACGCCAGTAGCGTATCCGAGTTTGTTACGGATGGAGGTCTTAATAAAACAAAATATCTAAATTTAATTTTTCATTTATTAATAGTGTCATAAATATTCACACGGTTCTTATTTACAATGTTAAACTACTATCTCCACGGTTATTATTGTTGTAGGTGAGCGCAATATTTAACTTTCTCAATTTTAATTAAAGACCTTATTACTGTCTCTATGCTGGTTGGCCATGTAATTCACTCTCATTATTTGCACAAGTTCATTATGTCTATTTAGATCACTCCTAATGTATAACCACTCACGTATCCAGTGCAATAGTCCCGCCCACCAGGCTCTCTCTTCACTCTACTGATACTCGCAATCGCATTCTTCACTTCCGCCGGTCACTTTCGAATAAATTTTGCTCAATTGTGGGATTTGTACGAAAAAGTATATAAACTAAAATTCTTATTCCTGGTTTTATTCAATTTTTAAAATCAATCTCGCTCGATTTTTACTTTTTTTCATCAGACTGTAATTTAGTACCATATCGGAAAACACAAGATGTTGAAAATGTAGAAAATAATTTTAGGACACTTCAACACCCTTAAAGCAGCATATTTAGGACTCGTGGTCCTAAATACGACAGCCTGTCCGTTAGAAGCGAAAAAAAAGGGTTGCGGAGAGGGTGGGGCGATGAACTCCTCTGGGGTGAACAAAGGTAGAAATCCTTAGTCGAACACGTATACGTACGTAAGCACCGAGCTTACAGACTGCGTGCTGCCGAAATTATTTTCTGACGTTTTTATTGGAAAAAAGTTTCTCTTAGAGAGCGAGAGACTCCCTACCTAGCCCTCGTGCGTTTTACGTGCTGCTCGTAATTAGGGCTGGGATTTAATTGGCCCGTAGGTCTGCTAGGGCAATAATCGGATTAAAAAAGTCCTGTTCAGCCATCCTTTTTCGTCGTATTTACCGATCCGTGAAGAACCCAGCCACTCTCCTCCACCCGCTTACTTCATGCCAGTGCTTTTCATGGAGCGGTGCGTGAAGGAGCCTTCAAGAAAAGTAGCAGCGAAGGGGCCTTTTCGTCTAAGTACGGGGCACATATAAGTGTGTGGCGGAAACCGCCTTTGATACAGGATACATTTTTTTTAGAGGTTGGATTTGACTACGCAAGTCCAACCAGGCGTAAGACCCATTTATCCTGGCGGAAAGGTTCTCGGACTTTCGGCAGCATGTTGGCGGTTTGAGGGTCTCTCTTTACCCAGTCGGAGATCACATTACCGCCTCCAAATCTCATGCGGGTGTTGATCTATTAACCATGACATATATTTCCTCTTATCTTCTTTTGTGGCAGCAGGCCATCAACTTGGCGTGTTATGGTGCAAGTGAAAGGGAGGAAATTTAAAAGGCGATGGTTCAATTAAATGCTTATAGCAAAAGATAACGTTTTGCACTTTTTAAAATTTTTTCTGTCTCTTCGCATGAGTGTCCCAGAAAGGCTAGTATCTTTACCTCCCTTCACAGCGTATAAATTCTCACCCTCTTCACCGCCACTTTTTCTCTTCCCCTTCCATTATTTCATTTCACCTCCAGATTTTCTATTTCGTCTCCCTCGTTTCACCTCCAATGTTTCTACCTTCTCTCTCGTTCCACCTTCAGTTATTTTCTTCTCTCTCGCGTTTCGCCTCCAATTTGTGACTCTTCTTTCGTTAATCGAGCACTTACTGCCCTCACAGCAGACATAATAATCAAAAAGTTATAGATTTTATTGTGGCCTTGGACGTTAACTTTTGAGAACTCTTGCACAAATACACAACGTTTATTAGTCGCAAGGCAATTTTAATTTAACAATTGTCTAAATGAAACAAATAAGCTAAAGTAATTTTTAATAAAGGCATTAAATTTTCTCACTTTAACGTGAACAGCCTATAACTTTTTGTACGTTGCCATTTTCGTGAATTTTCCCTATGACAAAAAACGAAGCGCCATAGTCGGTTTTAAAAACCTAATAACTCCATAATATGTTAGACCTGGTTACAGTACGCATAGATGATTTTCGCATACTTACTACCAATAAATTTCCAATTACCGTTACACAATTGTGTTTCGTTGCTGATTCTTGTGCAGCCCCCTTTACCGATATTGTATACTAGGTAACCCAGCCCGTGACCTTTCTTTTTTTGTATTGTTGCCATACAAATTGTTATCATACAAAGAATGAAAAAAAAATATGACATAGATATATGTAGGTAATAATGAAATTATGTGAAATTAATTCAACATTGAAGCGACTGCCACTGCGGCCCCACTTAACATAGTTCTATCGACTGCGCCACTAAGGTCCCACTTGGAATCGCTCCATCCATTGAGCAACTAAGGCCCCATTTGACATATATCTATCCACTGAGCCATTGTGTCCCCAATTAGAATCGCTCTATCCACTGGGCCACTGTGGCCCCACTTGGAAATTAACTCGACATTGAAGCGAGACATTAAACAAAAATGACATTCCATTAACTTCATATCTGTATGCAATAATCTCTATGCATTAATACAAAACACTTGTATAGAAAAAAAAGTAATTAAAAATGATTTCGTAATCTGATATTGCTTAAATTCGAACTTGAGCTGTATTTGACCCTGGGGATTCGCTCTGCAAAATTTGAAGAACTTCTGTTGAGTTTCAAAAGACTTAGAAGCATTAAAGACAGACTGGCAGACGGAGACCGTCTCATTATATAGGATTCAAAATTTTTCTCACCTTTGTTCCCTTTCCCTGTGCCAAGATTTCCCACGACCACTTTCCGGGTGTTTCTTAGTTGACGCAATGGAGAATGCACAGGTAAATTCTCGATGTATTTCAGAAGTAAAAAAAAATATTCCAACGTAACAAGTGGTCGAATGAAATGCGGGTGCAGTAATTTTGCGGATATGTTCTGAAGAAAGTGCGCCAGTGTCTGTGCTCGTGAAGGAATGTCTTGTGTATTGTTTGCTTCTGAAGCTGACGTCTTTTGCTGCAGGAAATAAATGTTTGCACCGCACGGCTGCTTCGGTGTTATCGCGACCGAGCGCCATTGTTTACGAAGCAGCAGGAAATTGCGAAAGATGCAAATGCACCGTGTCCGTAAAGGTTCTTACGTTATAGGCTGTTCACGATAAAGTGAGCACTTTTGAAATGAACCTTCGAAAAAAATCGCTGCCCCTGAGCGCATATATTTTAATGGGCGCACGGAGTGATATTTGCTCAGTAAAGGTGGTTACGATCAGTGGAAAATAGTTTCATATCTTGACGTCGAATAAAAATTGTCAGGTAACCATTTGTGATAACTTATATTATTTCTTTCGCTTTCGGTTTTTTTTAATGCATCGAGGTGTGAAAATGAGCAGATTTGTGTAATATTTACGTTCCTAAAAATGTCGCAGTTTTACCTGACCGATGCATGAATAAAGTGACGAGGCCCATGGCAATGTTAATTTTACACAAGGCGGAAGAATACATAACGTGCATACAACTAGATCTTAAGCAGGGCTATCAAAAGTGCTCTTTTTACCGCGAACAGTGTTACAAACATGACTTGCTGTTGCCACGGATCGTGGGTTTCAAGATTTCCTGCCACGTAGCTTACGGTATTTAGGAATAAAAATATGAGTTTGAATAACGAAACTGAGGACGTCAGTTCTCGCTTGTTGCATTTCCGTTGCGTGAGAAAGTACGGTGATTTTCCGTCACGCCCAATGAACGTATGCGCGCGCGCGCACACACGCACACACACGCACACACTTGGTGTTCGATATGGCTTGTGTTAGCTGTATGCACAGCAATTCGACGTCAGGCCCGAACTTGGATGTTATATTTTCCAGCTTAAAGGCTTAAGTGCTCGCGATGACGTAAAAGTGGGCCTTGCTAATGTCCTGACCGGACAGGGCATCTTCAAATCGGCACTCGGCCGTCCTTGAAATCGAGCCCAGCAACTTCCACGTTCGCGTTTGATGTCGCTTATCGAGTGAGCTAACGCTGTGATCACTGTGAAAATCATCCGATCCCGGGTCTTGGGGTTTGGTGGTAGGCGTGCCCGGGGGGGGGGGGGGGCTGCAGGTTTGCAAAGACAGTTTTGCCCTACCCGTCTACCTCTACTGATTATAATTTTATTAGTCCACTGTCTTAAACCCCTTAAAACACGATACACGATATGTCTACGTTTTTTATTTCATTGCGTAATTGTTAATGGAACTATGGCAGATTTTAAACACAATTTTTATGTAGCAGAAACACTATCGCCCATGTGCCTACATATAATTTACTGCATAACTACAAGTTTAAATATCGAAAAATTAAATTGTGGCGAAACGAAGTCAAAATTGCAGTTGTCACTACTTATTCGTAAAGAGAGACAGTTTAAGTTTGCCACCATATCCTCATTAATTGTGTCCGGCTGTCACAGTACGTAAAACTTCAATCAACGAAGAACATAAGTTTCCTTCCAAGGCAATTCTTCCATTACTGGTTTTAACAGAGCTTCGTACTTTCCGCGATATATTTCTCTTTCCCTTTCCTACGATGTCAAAATTGTAAGTGCAATTTGGAGTTCGTTTCGCCGCATCTCGTAACTTCCGCGTAGTATAACTTTTGACTAGGAGAAGATGCGACGCTCGTTTAAGTTTCAATCGACAGCTCCCATCAAGGTCAATAGATTCCGTGTATAAAACATTTGTGTGGCGAGGCTATGGTGAAATTGTATGAGTTTAATGTAAAAAATTAAGAAAACTTGCACAATTTCGGCCTATACTCGTCAAAAAGCCAAGTCGAAATACAGAAATCGTATACGGTCGGAAAGAGCATCTCAAACGCAACCCAGTGATAAAAAAAAAACATATGATCAATTGAAGCGGTGCCGGGAACGTAAAAAAAAAAACCCCCAGACGTCCGAGCGTGTCAACGTAGACGTATTCACGCAAAACAAACGGTCGTGTCCCCAACACGGCCAACCCCACTTTTCTTTGGGTAGGGTCTGGGCGTCCTCTATCTTGCATTTTCAGATGATCCAATAGGTTTTCTATCGGATTCATATCGGGGTTACTTGGGGATCCCGTCAAGAAGTACTGTGAACGTGGGTTGCCGTACCCCGGAGAAGCATTCAGAATTTGTACGACAGGTTACATGCCAGAATTACTGCATGTGTAGCCGTTCTATAAGAGCGGCTCACTCTTAGATTGCAGTGTGCGGTGTAATGGACATTCACTATCTCTTTCCAATACATGGTTTCTGTCATTAACTCTGTTCTTGTTCCTGCGTGCACTGTTGTCTGATGTTCTCTTTATCCAGCCTTTAAAAAAAATGCTATTTTCGTTGCTTGCTCGTCATGCAATCACAATGACAGGGTTTCTCACAGGTTTCAGCTTCAAAGGAGCCGCTTAGCTTTGCGTCGCAGGATTGGATTCCTTTACGAGTTGGCAGGGAGGTAAACAGATAAAATTATCTTAATCAGAGCGTTTCCGTCACCGCCCATTTATTTCTCAACCTGCCAGTTATCGTCGCAAAGCTGAAGCAGTCTGGCATCAGTGAGTGCCATAAGCCCTGTACTGCACTTCTTATAAGGCTATTCTAGATTAAGTGAGCACTTTTTAAGGATCTGCAAAATTTTTCCTTTTAGTCAATTTCCATCTACCCACGAATTTTTAATATAAACACTGGCATGTGACTAATAAACATAGCGTATAGGATTCAGCACTCTGAAAAGTTAACGTGTGATGCTGCAATCAAATATAATTATTAATGGTTAATGCCTGTTGGCAGGACCTTAAAAAGTGCCGACTTTACCGTGAACGGCCTATATTAAGGTATCTACTGTAAGTGGTGCACTTTAGAAATTCTTTTGTAGTTTTACAAAGAAAAAACCCTTGAAACCCTGTTGCTATGAAAATCCTTTGTAAATCTAAGAGTTTTCTTGTAAAATCTTATAAAACATTTATTTGTAATATTAGAAATTATAGCCTCGTATTACACTTTATTGAGAATTGTATATAAAATTACTTTTTTTTTCTTGTACAAAACAAATGTGATACTTTAATAACACAGAATAACTCTTCGAAATATAATTCACAAAAAAAAAAAAACTATTACACTTTCACAGCACGAGGACTAGAACCAACACCCCTTCATTGGCTGGCACACGTAAACTTAAGACTAGCTTGACTTAAGAGCTTAAAAATTATTTATACGGTAAATATAACATCAAGTACCTGCAAAATATCAATGAAATTATTTGGTTAACACAAATAGCTACATTAATTCCATTTTAAGAGTTATGTTATTGAGTTAAGATTTTCGGATGGCTCTTAACATTTCGCAGCGGTCAGCGGGTAGGCAGTGGCATTAAATGAGGCAATGAGAGTCGATGATTATGAAGTGAGGCGATACGGAGCAGCGCCGGAAATGCAAGAGCGGGCGAAACGGGAGATCCTCCAGTCCAGAACCGACCAACTTGTAGCATCGTCCGGCGTAATTCCCACTTGCACCCTACAGGATGTTCTTAAATGTATTTCTACCAGGGTATTCTTCAAAGGTTTCCGCGTATTTATTTATAATGTTTTCTATTTTGTTGTATTTCTTGGGTGACTTTTCACAGTGTATCGAAATTATTTTAAGGCCACGATCCTTCATTTCGACAGCTTTTGCAAGAATTAATTCTTTTACTCAAACAGAGCCGATATTGTATGATCCTCTTACAGTTTTGTTACAAATTGTTTTTATTATGTAGTCTAATGTTTCCAACACAAAAAGTGTATACTTTTATCCAATTAATTAATTAACGAAAATATTGTTTATTTAATATTTAGTTAAAATTATATGGTTTTTTGTGTTGAAAAAATTAGACTACATAATATAAACAATCTGTAACATAATTGTAATAGGATTTTACAATATCGGCTCCCGTTTGGGTACAAAAAATTATTATCGCAAAAGCTGTAGAAATGAAGGATCGTGGCCTTAAACAGTTGAATGCGCACTGTTACATGGGCGAGAAGTAATAAAAATTTTTTCCCAGAAATAGAAGTTATCTAAACGTATAAATGATATGAGACAGGTCGCTCCTGGAATAGTTAATACCCAACGGCGCTAACAGTATGTGCTACCTGTGCTAGGTACGTCTGCAGGGGTTTCCATTCTGCAGCGCTCCTTTCATGAGCGCCAAATCAAGCTCGGCATTCGCTTTGTGAAAGGAGGGGCTGTAATCAGCGAGCGCGCGCACGGCGGATCGCAGACAAATTTGTCGTGAAAGGGACGCGGCCCTTGGAGGGTTGGTACGGGACGCGGTCTCGTAGGCCATTGGCCAAGGCCAGTTTGGAAGGGGAATATTAGAGTTGGCCACCTGCTGGGACAGGGCTGCTTTATACAGGCCGCCACCTGTCTGGAACTAGGCTCGCTGCTCTATAGGGCCTGTTGACGTCGCGCTCGGTCAAATGGCCGGAGAAGGGAGAGCGCGGTACATAGTACACACCATGCAAGAAATCGAGTCGGGCCACGGCCATGTGCAAAGTCTGCGTTGACGGGTGATATTTCCTTTGGGATATGATAATCAAATTAAAGTATAGGCCGTTCACGGTGAAATTAGCGCTTTTCAAAGTTCTGCTTGAGATCTACTTGTGTATACACATTGGGTATTCTTCCGCCTTATGTAAAATTAATATTATCATGGGGCCTTGTCACTTTATTCATGCGTCGGTCAAGTGAAACTGTGAAATTATTAGAAAAGTTAGTGTAACAAATCTGCTCGTTTTTACACTTCGGTGCAATAGAAAAACAAAGCGAAATAAATAATTTTAAGTTATCAGAAGTGGTTTCCTATCACGTTTTATTCGACGTTAAGATACGGAACTGCTTCCCATCCATCGTTGCCAACTTTACTGGGCGCATGCCACTAAGCGCGCCTGTTAAAATACATGCAGGTAGGGTAATTGACTATCCCCTAAGGTTGATTTCAAATGTGCTCAATTTATTCTGAACATTATTTTTACCACAGCAGTCCCAACACGAAGACACAATTTCAACAGCCAATAGGAATCGCAGTCCGTCAAAACCGCAACCCAGTCAACATGACAGAAGTTGATTCTTTTTCTGTTTGTTGTGACAGGCTTGTCGGGGTGCGCGTAGAAAACCAATACAACATTACCAAAACAATGTTTTCGTGTATATTTTCCTTGTGTAGCCAATAATAAACTAACTTGTATCAAAAAACGTGTTCGGCTTGTTTTTAGATGAGTTACTCTCGTATGCATTAAAATCTTGTGAAAAGTAAAGAATTGTTCACTTTATCGAGTGTTTTATGCCGTCAATATTTGAGATTATGACTTGCCATTTTATGAATTCCCAACAGTCGAGTAAAACATTTGTGTGGCAGGTTATTGCACGGGTATTGTGAAATGAAAGATAAAAAATAATCCATCTCGGCAACTCTACACAATATTCTCTAATATAATTACTACATACAGAAAATCGATTGTGTCGGGCTGTCATTTCGTGTTTGTCGTGCTATAGTGTGTCTAGCATTAAAACTAACGTCTGTAGTGTTTCATGGTTGAAAATGTTTGAATTTCAGTCTTTGAGGTAAAAATGACTGCTCGTAACATTAGCTAACGCAGTGTGGGTACGTGAAGTAATGTTTGTAGCGTACTAGTGACAGTGTTGCTGTGCGCTAAATAGTCATAAAATAATGTAAGTAATGTTAAAATGGTAAAATTGTTCGGTTCTACTTCTCGGCGCAAGAATAAGGTAACAAATGACCTTAATGGCTACAGCAACATAAGGGCGGCACTTTACATGCACACAAATACTACACGCTGGGACCTGACACTTTCCTCTTTGTACTCCCGTTTTTTCCTCTCTTGCATTCCGTTGCTGCTCCATCTTCATTTTTCATCCCCCGTGGGCGTTAAAAACGTAGCTGTGAGGCGATTTACAAACGTGTCTTTGGACCACATACTGCCAATCGATACACATTCACTGCAGGAAGACACTAAGGGCGTGACAATATCTTGGTCCTTAGAAAGAACACTTTTTACAGGTTTTAACGTTTATTATTTTGACGTGTTACACCCGGCGTATCAAAGTTTATTCTTAATGATAAGGCAGGACGTCGTGTTAACATATGTTCTTTCAATATTAAAATAATGCTAAAATTTTATCGTAAAAGAACGTAATTATTTGGTCCCACATTTTCACCTCACAATACAACGTAACGCAGATTTAAATTCTGAAATACTTACTAACCCATTTAGCGAGTGCCCAGCCATAATCTGGTTTGCATGATGTTGAACACTAAATAACGTATCTTGTTTGCACGGTTGACAAGTATAACACGAACTGTACAAGAAGTAAGAAAGATAACAAGGTAGTATGTATTGGGTTGGGCTATCATGCATTTGCTAATACGACGTTTGTGTATTACGGCTTGTTAACACTAACAACTACTGTTAAAGTGCTGTTTAATTTCTCAAGTTTAATTTGTTTTTTTCTCGTTTTGTTTCAGAAGTCTGTTGGATTGTTTCCCCGTGGCCGCACAGCATCTTGAGGCAGCCACGAGATCTAGTGAGTGTTTTTAGTTGGTACTACGGAATGGCTGTCTTGCTGCAATTTAAATAGCATTGCTGTGGCCTTACTTAGGTAGGATCAGGTCACGCAAGATGGGGGATACGGATGGATAGAGCACTCAATACATAAAACACTACGTTTATTCACTCACAGCATCTATACAGTATTTGACATGACTCGCACACAGCGTTACTTTACAGTTATCAAGTATTGGCAACAAGATCTCTAACTACACGATTATAGTTAATATGATTAATGCGCTCATTGACTTAGAGGGAGTATGATGGAAGCCACGAGTATCCCTAACACGTCAGGATCTAGGGCTCCTGACTGGATTTATATTTACCCTGGCTATTCTCATCGTCGTCGACGTGCAGACCTCCTCGACGGTGGCAGTGGCTGGAATCGAAGCGAGACCACGGGTGTAGTGGTCCTCTCCGGGAGTTGTCCTGCAGTCGTCTGGATTCAAGATGGCCACGAGCCGCCATCGCCCCAGACTTATATAGGGCCGACCCCCGGCCTCAATACCTTTCCCTGGCGGGGGTGTTTTCAAAACAGCCGGGATGGCGCCATCCTGCGCTCTCGCACGTAACCTGCCAGTCCTGGCTACTAGTGACCACACCAGCATGCTTAAATGTGCTATTGCTTGGGACCACATGTTTCTCTCAGGGTTCTTATGGTCCTTGAATGTCCTTGAATTGTTTATTTTCAAGACCTAGTAAAATCCTTACTGGACGAAACTTTTTCCCTCCAATTTGGAGTCTTGGTTCTTCTATATTATGTTTAAAAGAAATTAAAAAAAAAAAAAAGTTTCCTCATAATCAACTAACAATAGCCTATACGCGATTTCATCACACTTTTTGAATCGACCTATGTGAAATCACCCTATGTATGACGTGTTTGGTTATTTCCTAAAAATGTCACGTATTAGAATTGTTTTATAAATGTGTTAACATAAAATCTTAGTTAAATTGAACTTCATTTATATTCGATATATAAAATACAAGATTTTATTTATAATTAATATGAATGAAAACATGGAGAACATATGTGTTTTGGTAATTCCTAGTAAGAAATAGTTCTTATGTAAAATAATTTTACACTGACTGCTCACGAATACGGTGCGCTGTCCCTTTGTTGCCATTTCCTAGCCTTTATCAAGCTTTGTTTGCATGAGGTGGAGGAATATTCTAGGAGTATAACTTCAGCAGGGCTTTAGAAATGTTTTAAGTACACGTGAATGGACTATATTGACCCTACACTGCAGTACAGGCAAGACAAGGGAGCTATGAACGTACAATTATGTAACAATATTAATTCTATCGAAATTTTGCAAAATCAATATTGTTACTTAAATAAGAGTTCGTAGTACAGTCGTTTTGTCTGTACTGCTGTCAAGTCAATAACTAGTTGGGTATAGGGACACGTATATTTCTTTAAAAAAAGAAATTCGTAAACAAGCTCGAAAAACCAAGTAGTAGGTGTAGGTTAATCACGAAAAAAGAAGTTCAAAACGTATATACGACATACGGTCTCAAATTAATTCTAAGGGAGGCACACGTTTTTAAAGTTGTAGTAGAAGAAAAAGTTTGTTACAGTACCACTGTAATGCACTTCTATGGAATTATCCCCTGCATTAAAAATAGCCGCAAAAGTGTGTTATTGGGTATTGTGCGCGCCCCACCTGCCAGGTATTGGTAAATATTATTTTGAAAGTAAAACACGAAAAACATTGAGGTTTAGGGTATTTACACAAGGTGATATTTTGTTAATTTTAACATGAGGATTAATAATTTATCCTTTAAATCCCGAATATGCTACCACGAGATGGATGATAGTTCGAGATAGGGGTAGTAACAGTAATTATTTACATAAAATAATTTTACGTCAGCGGCAAGTGCTGTGGTGTGCGAAGATCTTTGTTCAGTTAACCATTATCCAGACAATCGGTGTTCTGTCTTAAATATTATCGCCAATATTTGAAATACACGAGTGTGCCAGGTCCAACTTCAATGATGTGTACCATCCTTAGTATTCACTTCAGACCATAGGTTGGATACATGTTTTCAACTTTTCATGATCAACCTACAGCCGAATTTTGTCGGCCGAATTTGGATACATACTGTATATGGCGGCGGAAGGTTCGTCTTAAATTATTCATTTAGCTTTAAAAGGGCGCAGAGCGTTACTTATTATCTCTGTTCAATGAAAAGGAAGTCTTGCTTTCATGGCGTGTAAAGTGTGTGGGGCACTAAAGGCTGTTCACGGTAAAGTGAGCACTTTTGAAAGCCCTGCTTAAGATCTACTTGTGTGCACATTCCGTATACTTCCGCCATATGTAAAATTAACATTGTCATGGGTTTTATCTCTTTATTCATGCTTCGGTGAAGTGAAATTGTGAAATCATTGGAAAAGTAGAAATTTTACAATTTCGCTAATCTTGTCTCTTATGTGCATTAAAAATACAGAAAGTAAAATAAGTAATTTCAGTATGCTTAAATGTTTTTCCTAGTACTTTTAATTCGACGCTAAGACGCGGAACTACTTATATCTATCTCTCCGTCGTTGTCAACTTTCGGAGCCGTATGCGGGTAAGTGTTCCCGTTAAAATACATGCGGGTAGGGGCAATGACATTTTTCAAAGGTTGATTTCAGAAGTGCTCACTTTACCGTGAACAGTCTTTAAAGGCTCTTTCAACCCTGAGGAATGGCTGGTGCCAGAATGGCGTGAGAGCTGCGATATTAGGCTCCACCCCATTCTGTATTATTACTCCTTTATTCTCGTTTGTTTGATGTATCTTATAACAATTTCATAATAATTTATTGGTTTAGACATACACCCATGTATGCCAATATGGGAGTGAATATATATATATATATATATATATATATAATATATATACCTAAAAAATAGGTTTGCACCACCTGTGATTAGTTGCTTATATAAGGATGCTCGCCGGGATAGCAGGTGGTGCTAAACGTTTTAGAGAGAGAGAGAGAAAACAGAGAGATGAATTTGCTTGGTGAGGGAAGGAAATAAAAAATATATCTCGCGCAAAAATTTTTGGGGGCGATTAACCACCCCCTTTTTTTATCTCTCTCTCTCTCTCTCTCTCTCTCTCTCTCTTTCTTTCTTTCATTTTTATTTTTCTCTCTGTCTTTTTCTGCCCTTTGCTTCTCTGTTTTTCCCTTTTTCTTTTTCTGTCATTGTGTGCATAATAATTTTGAATATCGTTTTTGCATTTCCCTTTTTGAGAAGTTACTAACCTTTAAAACTTTTGTATCAGCACAGTGTACTATTATATTTAAAGATATGCTTGGTTTAGGCCACTGTCGGTTTAAAAGGAAAACTTTCACATCCACCGTCTTCCCTCCTAAAGACGAAATCCCGCACATGCCGCTGATAAGAAAACGCGTGGTTTCGTCCGACGTACGTGGTTCGTGCATGATTATGTGCCTCCTTCTCATTTCGTTACTGCCTATGGCCCATCTTGACGAGCCGTCCTCGCACAAGTGGATGGACCGTGCCTGGACCAATCACTTAACCCGCGCGCTCCGCGGATCTGAACCCACTCTGGTATTACCTGGAGGGGCTGCATTTCAAACCCCGGTCGTTTCCTCGTCATCCATTACCCACATTGGAATGCCTCGCTGGAGTGTGCTGCGAGGTTGCTGCTCTTCACATGCGAATAATGGCCTCGGCGATCGAGCGCCCTAAGAGACCAGCGATGCTTGTTTGCTTACCCAGACGCAGTGTTTCATTGGAATTTTTTTGTACTTTGTAGTGAAATATACACTTTAAACTGTTGGCACACAAACATAATCAGTATTACTGGGACGTGAAGAATATTGTTAAACGTGTCTGTGCGTGGTCAGGTTCGCGAGCGGCAGGGGTCTTGAATTGCACAATAATAGATATAAAATGCGGATGTTGGCACACTTTAATAAATCTCGTAAAATTAACAAAATATCAAGAAACTAAAATTCTCAAATTTAACAAAAAATTCTAAGAAACTGAAATTCAAAACAATTGCACTAAATATTACAGAACTAATAATCTATTAAACTATAAAATATAAAAATAAAAAGTATAAATTTAAAATCACAAAAGAATATTAATTGGAAATTTAAATATGCAATAACTGATCTTCTTTAGTTTCTACTTTTCCTTTATAACAAAGAATGTAACCATTTTTATTCATAATTTTAAATCCTTATGTTCCATAGTTTTAATGCATCTGTTAGGTAAAATAATTTTAAAACTTTCATACAAAACAAGTGAGTATTTATTACCATACATTGTGTCCATAATTTCAAATTATATGTTTTATATTTTTTATTTAATAAAAACTCGTTTAGTTTTATAAACTCGTTAGAATTAGTTAAGTTGCTGAGAATTGTAAACATCTTTATTAATAATAAATAAAAATAACATAGAATAAAAAATAACAATTTATTTTAAAAATATTTTGAGAGCGAGAAAACTTTCATGAATCTCAAAAATTTAACAAGATATCGACAAAATAATATTCTCATGGTGGCAAAATTTGTAGATTACTTTACATTCAACAACTTAGTTTACTAATACCAATTACATTCTTTTTTAGAATTATTTTAGAGACAGTTAAGATTATTTTTACATTCGAACCATTTTTCATCTCTACAGCTTAATTTTTAATTTTTTACTCAAATTTTATTTTGAATGAATGAAAGATAAAAAATAACCCATCTCGGCAACTCTACACAATATTCTCTAATATAATTACTACATACAGAAAATTGAAATGAAAATCAATCTTGTTACAAATATTGGAAATATAATTTATACAAATTGGGAAGAAAAATTAAAAGAATTGAAACGAATTACAGAACCATTTTCCGATAATACTAGGGTTGTTCAAGTAATATATTTTATAAATTTTAAAAGAAAGTAAAAGAAGGAAAAATATTTAGTTAAAAAAATACTTGTAATAGTTTTAATAATTTTCTTAGACCTAGATTTTTTATTTTAATTTATTAAAACACAGAGTAAGAATGCCACATTAATTAACTTCTAATATTACAGCCATTAATATTGTAAAACAAATGAGAAAATGTATAAATATTATAGCGAGCAAATATAAAAATTATATTGCTATTCCTTATAAAATTATACTAGCAGATGTAAAATTAAATACTTTGTTAGAAGAATTACCAAAAATATTTAATTATTTAAATAAAGAATGCTATTATTTATCAAATTGAGATAAACACAAGATTTTTCTGTAATTTTTAACAATGTAGTAATAAGCTAATATTTAATTAAATATTTTAACTTTCAGATACAAGGGGAATATAAAGATAATTGTAATAAAAATGTTAATAATGATAAAACTGTTGATAAAGATTGATTAACATGGTTAAATTGCATTTCTAGATTAAAAATTTGTAGTAAATTTATTTGTCAATAATAAGTCCTGGAGGCAATGGAAATCTTGGAAACCATATTATATTAGATTTTTTAAATTTTCCAGATCAAACATTTAGCAATACATTCGCGTCTAATTTGGCTAAAGAAAACGGATATGACAGATTAGAAGCTACAATTTTCAATTGTACTAAAGATGATAGATTTTTTATCTAATACAAAATTGTTTAGAAATAATAGAGAATAATAAAAAAAAAATTGAAAATGCGCTATTTTATTTTTTCCACTATCTATAATTTGGGGAAAATTAACAAATAGTTTAGAGAATAGTTAATGTTTTATTATAAAAATTTATTACAATATGTTTATTGGGAAAATAAAAATACAAAAAATTATCAGGTATACAAATAAGTAAATTGGCAGAAGAAAAAAGAGAGAAATAAATTTACAAATTATGTTTTATCTGCATTTACTTTAAATCTTTTACGATTCAACTATATAGAAGTTAAAAATTATGATACATATACATATATAAAGTTGAGACCAAATTATTTTATTAAGTCTGGGGAATCCTTTTTTTTTTTTTTTTTTTACGAAATTTGATAATTTATTTTCTACTATACCAAGTTATATAAATAGAGCAGAATTGGGATTAATAGAGCAAAGATTATTGCATTATTTATGAGAAAAAGAACAAAAATATTAAACTATCTTCTTATAAATTTACAGAAATAAATACAACTACTGCTTATTTACAAGTTACAAAAAATAGCAAGAAGGATAAAAAATTTATAAGAAAAAGAAAATATATAACAAGCTGACAAAGAGGTAATAGATTATTTTACAAAAGAATGGAAACATTTCGAAAACACCGATATTTATAAACTATATCCTTTTCTCGTAAATGATAAATGCAGATTTAATCATAATAGAGATCTAAGAGACAAATATTGTTTAAATCTGTTTATTAATGTTAATGCCATAATAAGAATCAATTTATTAATTTTGCTAATGGAGAATTGTATAAAAAAGAATTTAATTATATCAGATATAAATATTGAAGATAATTATTTACTATGCTAAGGATAAACTACTTATAGAAACCAGAACAACAGAATAACACGATTTTGAGGAAATAGTTTTCTAAAAATAGAGTACCTGCGAATGTTGGATATTTTTAAAGATAAAAATGATTTGTATTATAAAGAAGAAGATAAAGAATATAGTGATAATTTAAAAATAGAAGAAATAGTTGGAAATTTAAAATTAATTCATTTTAATGTATTAGAAGCAGTATTATATTCAGTTATTACACATTTAAATAAAAACATACTGTGGTATAAAGATAGATATATTTTAAGATTCCCAAATATAGACGAATGACGTTCTAATTATTTGTTAGAAAAAGTAATACATGATAGAACGTTACATTTAAATGTTAAGTTAATCATCAGATTGGTCAAGTTGAAGTAAATCCAAAATAAAAATTAAGATATATTTATGTTGCTTAATTATAAATATTTTATGATGTTTGTTTATATTAAACAAAATTTATTCCTCGACTTCACTATTAAACATGAATTAATAAAAAAGAAATACTTTATACGAAAATTATTTCTAAAAATGATTTAGTTAAAGAAGAATTATTTAAAAAATTATTTAATGATACTGCATATAACTGTTCTAATTATTTGTTAGAAACAGAAATACAATATAGATAGGTGGATTTAAATGTTAGGGTAAAAATGATAGTGAATAAGTTAAAATAAAAACCAAATAGAATCAAACAATCTTTATTGCTTAGTTATAAATATTTCTATTATGTTTCTTTAAATAAAATGTATTTCTTAACATCAACAATAATCTTGAATTAATAAAAAAAAATATTTCTATTAAAACTTATTATTGAATATAGTTATTAAAATTTTAAACAATTTCCCTTCTTTTTCTTCAAAAACTTTGAAATTTTTCTGATAGGATTATATTATCTTTAAAATATTCTAACAATAATTATTACAAATGTTTACGATTAAGTGCTTCCAAATTCATTACATATTTTCGAAAATGATGATCTCCAAATAATTACAATAGAACCAAATTATTATTTTCTCCTCTTTATTGTAAATTATATTGGTATTATAATTCTAAGAAAAGAGAGCAAAAATACCAATTTTTAAATCTATTATATAGTTTGTTATAAACATTTCGAAACTACCCTTTGGTTGACCCAGAACACTTACAAAAAATGTTTTACTTGCTGTTGACAGTTTCCCAAAACTGCAAAGCATCTTGCCATAGTAAACATTTTACTTGCTGTATTTTAGCGAGTAACTAAAGGTAAACTGAAAATGGCGGAAGTTGAGTATAATTAAAAAAATTGAAATGACATGTTGACATTCTGGTTAGGCACACGCGGGAAAATTACAAATGAGTGGTAAAGTTCGTATTTTTTTAAATCAAAAACTTGATTGGTTTAAAGTTAGCATTTTTTAAAGTTATTGTTATCGTTGTGTTGTGGCAAGAACTCTATTCATGTATGTTACTAATTTTATTTTTTGGAAAAGAAAGAAGTGTCTTTTGCAATTTACATTGCAGAACATATTTGTTAACACAGAATGTAATTTACATCATGCTCGTTCCAAAACCACGATTACTCTTGTTTACTTCAGCTGTTACTTTTTGTTACTTACTCCTATCGGAGTAACGATTTGGAACGCCGCCTTGCGTAGTAAAATTATTCCGGCTAACAAAGATAAACAGTCCATTTCTTTGGATCTGTAGGTTTCCTGTGTGCATGTCATCGTGAAATTAGGTTACTAAAATAACGTGTTATGTCAGTTATTTCTGTTGGGACTTTTCATGGGTACTGGTATAGACAATAATCCATTCACGGGTTACTTGAACTTTAGCAGGGCTTCAGAATAGTGACTACTTCCAGATATTCCTCCGCTTCGTGCAAGCAGTTTTATTTTAGTCTAAAAAATTACACCAAAAGTTAACGCACCGAATTCGTGAGCACTTAGTTGTAATGTTATTTTGCAGGAGACCTATTTTCTTATTAGACGCTACCAGTATACATGATTTTTTTTTTCACTGCTTTTCTTCATATTTATTACAATTGAATTATAATTTATAGATAAAATAAAGGTAAAACTTCAGTTTAAGGAAAAATAAGATACTTTCATGTTAAACGGTACAAAACGCTTGAGGTATGATATATTAGGAAATACCTGAAAAATCACCCCTTGTATGACTTTTTTTAAAGGTTTGATTAAAAAAAGTGTGAACAAACCGCTAATAGACTTTAGTGTCGGTGATTTAAGAACAGTTTTTACAGTTTCGACCTCAGAGTATAGCAGCCGCTTGTATACATAATGTTTTTTTTTTTTTTTCCCCACCGTGCGGAGGTGAAATGCGTGCGCGATGCTCTGCCGACAGCAGTACGTCACTAGCGCCATGGTTAAGCGACGGCCAGCGGGTGTTATCGAGAGATCAAACCACCCTCCCACTCCCACCCCCTCCTCCCACGACCACACTGCACGTCACCGCGAGGCCGGCCGTCATCGATCATCGTCGAGGGGCGTGGGCCTCGTTTCGCGCCCGCCGATAAGGTCGCCCTCCGCGGGCGCATCAGTCGCATCTCTCGCCTCTACGGTCGTCCTGCCGCTGTTGGGAGGGATTAACGCAAAAACGAACCCCGCCACTGGGTGGGGTCACCGTTCGACTGTGATCGCAGAAGGGACGATATTCACAACACTACGGAAACCGGCAGCCCAGACGTACTGCTTGTCGCTGATGACAAGCATTGTCGACCTTATTGCCGTCAGCGTGCGGGTTTTCCATGTCTCGCTGATAATTATGAGTGAGCTATATGAGGGGGGGGGGGGTGCATAATGTATAAATGTATATTATATAGATATACACAAAATTATAAATATACATGAGAAATTATAAACATTGTTACCTTGGCTGCCAAATTGTGTTTCCTGAGAACAGCTTTTCAAAAATTATCATTAAGAAACTTATCATGTGCATATATGTATAAGTTAGCCGATTCTTTGTCTACATGGATTTTCTGAAACTCTTACTGTCGCAGTCGATCCTGGGGGTGACGACTCCGGAACGGAATCTCCTCGTAACGGTTAAGGGACGAGTGCCACACATTTTTGTGTATTGTACTGTAAAGTGATGGGGTCACGTTGAAAGGCTCTTTTAAGAGCATTACCTTCTACTGCCTATTGTCTGCTATATATAAACTACTTTTACCTTGCGTGTAATCTGATGAGGCATGTGATTCTTATGCCTGTATTTGAAGCTTGTCCGTGAGACTTGTCCCTATATCATTCTTGATGCTTGTCCTTATATCACTCTTGGCTCTATAGAACCGGCGTTAATGCATCAAAGAAACTACCAATACTGTAGACTATGTGAATTCCGCAGCTGTTGCTAAAACGTGAAATTCACGGTACATGATTCTGCGTTTGAATCCCTGGTAAGCTAAGGGTGTCTGCCTTTTTACATGAAAGTTTAGTGTATTTACCAACTGTCGTTTTGAATATTTTTGGAACAACAACCGCTGCCTAATAGTTGGTATATTATATATATATATATATCATGTATAGACCAAATGTGGATTCCAATCAGAGTTATCTTGACTGTAAAACTCCTCTGCATTTCGGTTCCCTCTAAGCAAACATTATTTTTTGACAGCGGGCGATTGTCGTTGAAAACAGTGTCAGGTTGAGACTGATTATGATATATAGCGAATAGTGATTTTCTGATAAGCGTGGCATTGGATTTATTTGCTGTTTGGCACAGCTGTGGTGTGGGGTGATTTCTCCTCACATCTTAAGCTTATTAACACTTCTATTGCTTCACCACATCGACCCTTCTCTGGCGTGGAAGTTCATAGACTGCTTTCCAGATATCAGCTCGCGTCTTGCCGTTGTCATCGCTTTCTTTGTCGCCGGATAACTGATAACTAGGGTTGGTGGGAGGGGGGGGGGGACAGATCCACGTGGGTGAAACCACCCCTTCCCCTCCTGCTAGTGTTGTCTAAAACCCACAACCTCACAATTCCGACACCGCTATGGTATCACTTGGTTGAAAATACTGTTATGCGCTCCCTGCTACGCATACCGCGCGAGCGAGTTGATGTGAAGGACAGCAGTTATGATAGCGGTGGCGATGGCACCTCAGTGTACTGTTTTGAATGGCAGGCGAGCGAACCGCGTATCTTAACAAAAATTCGAGCCGACAAGATAATCCTTTTTTGCGGCGCAATGCTGCTGAGGTTTTATTGAGTTGTGCGTTTACTTGAATAATGGTCTAGATTACCGACCTCGTTCTCTCTGCTTGACACGGGGTACATTGAAACTTCCAGATGGTCAGGACGAAAGCTCTATAAGTGTTAAATGCCTCCGAGCCCAGTAGTTGATGAGTGAATGCGTGGCTAAGTTCCGAGCGATAGAAGGAGCGGCGAGAGAATTGACCAGTGAAAGGGAAGTCTGCGACTGCAGCTATCAAACGGTGAAGTGTGCGGCTGGCAGACTGGGCTATTGGACTAGATGCGCGAGTGAAATACATAAATGATGGCAACAGATAGACTGAATACGTCTTAATGATGAATGCGATTTAATTGACTGTAACCAGAGTGAGATATTAAGGACGTTAATTAGAGTTGAAATGAAGATTAAATATGGCGCTCGTTGTTACATAAAGAGTAATAGTGGAAACAGATGATTTAATGCAGTAAATAAATTATAAATCAAATTTGGTTCTTTTAATTTTACTAATCATGAACTCAGGCGTCTCATTCAACAATACTTTCTCTTTTCTTAGACTCCTAAAACTTGAGAAATGACATTGATAAACTTTCTTGCTGAGTTTTTTTTTACCAACCAATCTCCGAAAAATATCCATCAATTAACAAATTAAGTTGGAAATTACATCATAAATTTTTTACATCATTGGCGAGGCATGTAGTCTGCTGTCTTTCACAGAGACCAAGTAAACTTTTTTTTTGTGTAATGGGTCGTCTCGCTGAATTTTCCTCTTATGTCGAGGATACAGAGCCGTTGATTGTACCGGACCATTCGGAATGACAGAAATTTCACACCAATTCAAATTGGTGTGATGTCAATGTTCAGCCCCTTTTTGCGAAAACGACCAGACGCCAATTCTAACATATTAGAAACGGATGTTTCGTTAGCACTGTGTTTTAAGCGTTTATCTTGTTATAGATTGTTCGATGCGACGAAAGGAAGCTGTAGGATTAGGATACTCTGATTATGGTAATATAAAAGCGGCTGACTCAATAGATGGCATTTTTTTAAACCGGAAAATTTCTTTACTGAAATGTCTCTGTTAGTATCTAAGATTCACTTTTTTTCTGTGACTTTTAAAGTAAGTGACTTAGCCTCTTTCGAATTGCATTCTCCATGGAAGCTGTTTTTGTCCTTTATAGAGTAACCGAAAAATCTCATACAAAAACGATATTTATATTTGAAGTTTTTGCAGTTGTAATGCTTGATGTTATATAAAATACCGTAAAGCTCTAGTGCCTATAATTAGTAACCTCGGTTGATTTTTTTTTGTAAACTTTTGACCTCTTATTTTTTAAATAGCTGATAATTGGAAACCAGATATTTAGACACGAAGTGCGGATCACCTAAACGAGCCAGTTAACGTCGAATGTTTTAATTACCAAATTAGATATTAAATTTGGCATTAAATAGCAGCGGGTCTGTTCCAAAAAAATTCACCGCGAGTCATTGCCGTGTATTCTATTACGCAGTTTTGTGTAAATGTTTTACGTTGACGGTCCCTCGAAAATGCTTGTAGTAAAAGTGCATAATCTCTGCGGTCACAGCTTTCGTAAGTGACTTCCGAAGAATGTAGAATACTACTATTCCGCCAGTGTGCCAAGGATAATAAAGTATTTGTAAAACAAATAAATTTAATGTAATTATGGACAGCGTTCGAAGTGACCTGCGGGAATCCAGATGTTTCGGAAAGCCAGTGATAATGTTGTTGGGGGGGGGGGGGGGGGCAAAGTGGTGTGATGGCCAGACTGCTCGTACTCCGAAACGGCGAATCGGCATGATCACGCCAGGTTTATAATGTGTGGGGAACCTTGGCAAACCTTACCTTGGGTTCGGGGGTTTTTCCTGGTTACTTCCGCTTTCCCTTACTATTGCGTTCCGTCGTTGCTCATTTACACTTCTCTTCACACTCAGACGCTCAGATATCTCTTACTTACTATGGTAATTTTTGTTTCTGCGTACCTGATAAAGTTGATGCTCGGTACTACTTTGGCAACAGAAGGAAACCGAATAGTAAGCATTGTATATGGTCCATCAATGGTTTCTTCGGGTGTTGGAATACAAGCCATTGAAAAATCACCCCATTTATTACGTATTTAGTTATTTCCTAAATATGCCATGTACCAACTGTTTCATACCTCTGTAAACACAGGTGCATTTTAAGTTTTCGTTAAATTGAAGTTTTACATAATTTATTTATACATTATAATATATCTTTTATAATAAACACGAATAAAAACATGGAGAAAATATGTGTGTTGGTAAAGCGTAGTAAGAAATAGTTATGATGCGAAATAATGTAACAACTGAGTGCACAGGAAAGCGGTGCGTTGTCCTCTTGTGTAATTTTCTAGACTTAGTTAAGCTTAGTTTGCACGAGGCGGAGGAATATCCTAGACGTAGAACTTAAACAGGGCTTCAGAAAAGTGTTAAATAACCGTGAATGGATTATAGTAGAAATATTCTGTGCATATTGTTTACATATTTCTGGAAGGTAACGTCCTTAATTTTATTTGCGTGATTTTTATGCTCGTGTTACAAATCAGTGCTAAACGAGCTGTTAAGTTGGCGGGGAACTAGAAGATTAAAGGTAATTCTTCAGCATTCTCCTGGAAGCGAGATAGAATTTAACCCGTTAGAATACATCGAATGAAGCGAGCCGGGATACAGCCCACGGTATCGCCAAATGTGGGTCACGTGTATAATATCGCTTGTCAAAATACGCCCTACCGTCTAAAAAAAAATCATGTAAATTAGATACCAAATGCGCTCAGGTTATTCACTAATTTTTATACAAAACATACGTTAAGGAAAAGCAAATAAAATCCCATTAAACAATATTTCAGGGCATTTATTTTTAAATGCCAGTAGTAGGAGCGTTGTCGTCCTAGATCAAAGGGGATGCCACATTGATTAATTGTATTAACCCTTTGATATCAGACTAACAGTATTAAGGATTAATCTGATCTTAATCTGATCAAAAACATAATCATATTTTAATCAGATCGAAAATTTCGTTAATCCTTAATCCGATAATTATTTGGGTAATTTTGATTAGATAAAATTGTATTAAACTTTGATTGATTGATCCAATTAATTTAATTGAATTAATAAATATAATTAGCTGTGTGATAAGTGTATAGTTTAGTGCAAAGGTGTGCTACAGTACTTTATTTTTTGGGGGAGGGGAGAAGCTTTGGCATGTTCTTAACCTTGGAGCTCTTGCATTGTACTGAGGTGTGGTGTGTTGGAGAAGGGGTCGTATGTGTGTGTTGAGTGTTGTTTAAGAGTGTCATAAGTGTTGTTCTGGGTTTGGATGGGATATTGCTCTTAGATGTTGGTGGGAGATAGGAGACTTTGAAAGATAGTATTTATGCGGTGTATGTCACGATAATTCCGATATGAATGCCTTATAGTGTGTATTTATGGGAAATGAAAACTACTCCGTGTGATTAGATATGCATTTCGAAATTAATAAATAACTTAAACTGCTAACAAATGCAAGTACGCGACTTCCTCAAGGATAAGAAAGCGAGTTATCCTGTTTTTTTAATTAATTAAACTGTAAAGGGAGGAGAAACACACATGTCCGGCTGCAAGGTTGCTGAATGAATGATGATAGTGTACGATTTGCGGAGACATATAAGCACAATTTAAAATGTGGAGCGCAGCCCACATCTGACAGGCGACTAAGGTTATAGTTACTCGGAAAGAGATGTGAATACGATTTACATGACAAAATTAATGAAATTTCTGTAGGAATATATATATTACACTACTTGAATTAAATCAATGAAATCGCACAAAATACCTCACCCATAACATGTCTGTCCGGATTGGGAGGTCAGTCAAGGAACGAGATGTAGAACTTGCAGCCGAGTTGAAATTACAGCAAAAACATTGAATAATACTCACTAAACAAATTACAGAACCTAATTCCCTAGAAAACTCGTTTACCGCAATTTCAAGATGCAATAAAGCACACTTCCGAAATATGCAAACCTACTAAGAATTGATTTTAATACACTACAACACAAACAATTAAATATTTCCAAACTAGCATTTAGAGTTAAATTTTAACGAGAGACGATATTGTAACACACATACATGTATGTCTCCCTCTCATTTGTACTTGTGCTTTAAATAATTGTAAAACATTTCCATTTGTTATGGAGTCTGATGTAGGAATGAGTTGAGTGCACTACTTGCGTCAACTTATAAGCACGATTAGATACATGGAGCATGGTCAGCAGGCAACACAGTTGAAATTGTGGGAAAAACTCACAAATGAAGGAAACATTTTTAATGTTTATGAAATAGCAATAAAATAAAAAGAGTTGAACACACGCAACTACGTTTATGATGCATCTACTAATCTGTAAATTTCACTTCCTGGGCAAAAATAAATTTCAATATTGTAAGAACAAGAATATTAAGTGACAAAGTGAAATTAATTTTTAATGTAAGAAGTATTATTGTTTTTTACCACCAGATATCATAATGTTGGTTCCTCAGCAGTAGTAGTAATTTGTTTGGTGTGGCAAAACATTTCTGTTTAATGTTGGTGAACTCAAACTCTTACTGCTGTAGACATGAATGTATGTGGGAAACGTTGTTGGAGCTGTTGTGTGCTGAAAGGGGTTCTCTACCTGGCTCCTAAAAGGTATTTATGTCAGTTCATTTTCCCCCATTATTGTGTCCCCCCAGGGTCCTTCAAGTTGAGCTTTGTCGACGGAGGTTCCCTCGAGATTCTAAGAGTTCCCTCTCCTTTGGTTTCAAATTCATTCAGATGTCGGATTATTTTCTCCATCACTTCTGTAATTTCCACATCAGTCATTCAGAGTTTGTTTTTATTAATTTTCCTAAATGGCATTTCATATTTTAATTTATGATCATATTTTTCTCCTTCACAAATACTGTAGCAAGAAACTTGTATTTTCTCATGAAATCACCCAGTTACCAGGGTTTAAATTCAAACCAGATCTTGAAAGCGTACTGCTAGTGACTCGCTCTTTTCAAGTTTAACAATCATTTTCCTTTTTAACATGAAAAGATTAATATCCAGTCATATTCAAGTATTTCATCATTCACATAACAAAATATTAAAAGTTTGTGAGATGATAAATTAGAAGCTAATAAATAAAAAGATGTATTACCCCTTTTTAACATGAAAATTTCTTTTGTATTGCAAAATTTTCTTTTCAAAATTTATTCTTAAAAGGTAAATATTTACAATTGCTCATACAACAAATACTTGTTCAATCATTTTACTGTCCAAATAAAATTAATATATTTAACAAACATCTACACACTGACGGACATCATTTCACTTATTTTAAAACAAATGCATGAAGATAACTAAATTTACAACAAACATCTTACAAACTAAATTACCAATCATTTTTTCATGCACATTTATTAGGAAAAACTATTATATATTTAGAACAACATACCTATTACTATATTTACAATATCCAATTTCATAGTAATGTACATCTTAACATTACTACTGTATATTACAACAATTCCAAATATTCTTACACAGATTAAGCAAAAAAAACAATATCAAAAATCTATACAAAAATTAATAATAAAAAATTCACAATCATTCTACATAGATTAGGATGTTGTCTTTTACCTTTAACTGTCTATATACATTTAGTTTACAATTATATCGCACACATAAGGCATTCCTTTGTCTTGTCGAGGAATATATTTTCCAGACACCTACACACTCACACAGTTTCCAGAGGATGTTTTGTTAGACTGAATTTCTTTTTGATTTTATTATTATTTGACAAGGGGAGATTATATAGTAAACAATAGTATGCAGTAAGTTGATAATGTAGTTATATCATGCCTTACAGTTAGGCAAACAGGTTGTAGCAGCATTGATGGTTATGCAACACATGTTGCAAACAGTTGCAGATGAAATATTGACTGTGGAATAGGAGGTGCGGTGTGGTGCTGGCCGTTGTGGTGTCATGGGTGGGCTATATTTATTGTGGTGCTGTAACTTATTGGGGGAAAAATTATTTTGTTATTTTGTAGTGCCCTCAAGGTAAGGTAGATACTCCCATCTGCCTTAACATACTGATTATCGCCTATACCTGACAACAGTACCTTATTTAAGCATGCTGTGTAGATTTTTTGAGCATGCGAATGGAACTTATATTGGGTCCCCAAAAACCTTGTGCAATTTTCGTGGCAATCTTGATAATCCTCATACCCGAGTGATTGTAATGTGTTATGTTTTACAGTCTTCACCTTATGTCATTACTCATTCACAACAATGCATTTGTAAAGCATGGGATGTAAACCCACAAAGTGTGTGGTGATGCGACCTACATGTTCATCTTTCGTCACCCCTGTACTGCCTGTGTTCACGTGGGGGAATTTTTGCCGGTTTTCTAGTGCATAGTTGGATGTATCAAACCGTGCCTCACAATAGAGGAGGTGTAAGGCTGGTGAAGGAAATTTGGTACACACATGCTGTAAATGGAATTCGTAGAGGGTTAATTTTGAAAGATCAAGATGGCAACACCAGTGTACAAAGGTTTGTTGAACACAATAGAATGCTTTGACATGTTGATAAGGACCAAGCTTTCACAGATAATCTGCCTTGTGTGGAATGTTGAATGCCCTATCAGCTCTGCAGGCCCATAGATCGTCTCATACCTCGAAACCACTCTTATGTCCCTTTCCCAGCGGACATTATGCAATGTTTTTCCACAAGCAGAATTATTCACTAGTTTAAAACATGATTTTTCGAATTCGTTCGCATCCAGAGCACGTTTCTCAGTGTAAAATTCAATATGTCTTCTACTCAAAGCGCAAATCACGATGAACAGAGTCAAATTTGGCTCTGTATATCAAATAGTGCTTCAGTGTTTCCCAATTTCTTTATTTTAAATAAAATTTTATGGGTAAAATGTGTGTTTAAAAAGCAATGCGCTCACATAGTTTGAAGAGCGCGACATATTTACAAAAGATACGGGTGACAAAGCGAGGTAGTGGATGGCCGAGGGCTTGGGGGAGCTGTGTGAAAGTCAGGTTACAAGAGCTGAAGAAGGCGATTTGCAGAATGAAGGGGCAGCAGACTAGAGTTTAGGCTGTGCATGGTGATGGATACTTGGGCCGAGCACGAGCTAGAAGAAAGTATTAAATATGTTTCATAAAATTGCCTCTAGCGCCAGCAGGTGCCACTTTCCAGACTCAATTCCCTTTCCCCCGCTAGTACTCACCACGCAGACCCTGCAGCAACCTGTGCGCATGCACACCAGCAGGAGAAGTTCTTCACATCCCTTTCACCCCCTCCTCTCCATCGACTTCACTCTGCATTGTGAATTGTCGTCTCCTGTAGCTCTAGCTGCTATAAAATTCACCATAACCTGCGACCTGGCTTGCCTATCTTTCACAGCTTTTGTGCTTGGAGCAAGCAGACCACGTTTATAACATTTATTGCATTGGATTTTAAGCCCAGTTTTTTAAATAATTGGTTGAAAAAATTTTTACATCCTAAATGCACTTTTTTTTTTAAATTATATGAACTACTCTCAAACAGTCAATTATACTTTACACTGTAAATAATACTTCACACCAAAAATATTTTTGTGAAATTTATAATGGTTTTCATATGAAAAATTTATTAGCAAGGGAGTAACACTCTATCAATAATACTAACAAACTAAAACACTCCTAAAACTAAACTTTTTAGACGATCTGCTACTGTTACTACTACTTCTACTATTACTACTACTACTACTACTACTTAAACCTAACAATGTTTACTTAAATTTTAAAATTTTTCCAAAAATTACTTAAAACTAGTCAATTCTCTATCTATTCACAAAGATAGGGCAACTACTGACTTAGAAATTCTTGCACTACCATTCCCCTACACTCATACTCTGTCAAACACCTACTAATAATTTTTTTGTAAGCATATAGGTATTATATTTTATTTTTTGTAACATATTTTTTGAGTGTTTAACTGTTTAGAGAAGGCCTGGATTCATAATGTTGTTACAGCCTTCTCTCCGTTATAAAGATAATGGCGGTTATCCAGCATCTCCCTCTCTACTCCATTAAAGCATCTCAAATACACTTCAGGAATACACATAGAATTATTTAAAAACGCTCCCCCCCACACACACAAACACTCTGTCAGACTCGCACTTACTTCACAACTTTGAAAATATCTCTTAAAAACGACTTACAATTATAAACCCAATGCACACTATCACACATCAAAACATTTCATTTGTTAGAAATACTCAACAACTCATTCAGAATGAGCATGGGAGCTGAAGTTATGCACCCTCCTACCCTCACGCTGGGTGTAAGTGGCACAGTTATACCTTGTTTTAGCTGTTCCATATTTTATACATCAGTCATAATAAAAATCATCCTTAAATATCTCTTAAAACTACTTAAAATTACATTATATACCCTTTTCACCCCATCACACACCAAAACATTTTAGTTGTTAGAAGTACTCAATTTCCATTTATCCATCACTCTAACGTTCTTCACCAGATAACAACACACAGCAGAGAATAAAACTGAACTGTGTGCTCTCCAGATGCACTCTGCATAGCCTTCCATAGTTTCTCCTTTTGTTTTTCTCGTTGCATAATTCATACATCATACATACATCGCACCCTTGAATATCTCTTAAAAACAATTTAAATCATTTAAAAAGTAACTTAATAAACAAATATTGTAAATGATTGTACATAAGACTACTAAATTTTATGTATAAATATGAAGCAAAATTAATTAAATATTAAACAATTTTACAAAAAGTTATTAAATTGTAAATAATTCTAATTAAATTTTATTCAAATTGTAATGAAGTTAGTAAAATTTATTTCAAATTACAAAGATCCTTTCTATTACCGGATATGTTATACTAAAATTTTAATTAATATAAAACACCCTTTAATTTATGCCAAACTTATTAACTTACGTGAAGTCGAGTAGTGAAGCTGGTAGTTGTTGATGGAGATCTGAACCCAGGTCAGACAGCCTGAGCGTTATCCTGCTCCGATAGGCGAGTGTCGCTCTTTGTGCTCTGGTAGGCTGCCATATTCCCCACCGAGCGGTAAGCTGGTAGGGGGCTGAATGTATGATCTGCTAGTCCCTTGACCATACAACGCCGTCGTGGAAGACCCCGGCACAGTTAGGCTAGCGGCGAGTGGATTCTCGAGCACTAGCCTTTCACACCCTTATCTCTGTCCTGTACACCCTAAAGCAGCCCCGGTGTGTGGCGGTGAGGGTGAGGTTTATACCCCCACCACTCTCCCTTGTCACAAAATTTTATATTTCTTATTTTGCCTAAATGTACATCAAATAAATTAATTACGTATTTCAAATGTTTTTAGCTAAATTTTACCCAAATTTAATGCAATTAAATGATTTTGTGCATATTCTGAAACTTAGCTTGTACATATTGTAATGTAACATGCCATACATGTATTTATTTGCTTTTGAGCAATTAAATTGGAATTATGTTTTTATTTAATGAATTCGTATTTTAACAATTTTCATTCTGATATTAGCTTTTCCCAATTCAGGGTTTTTAACCCAGAATTTGATGTATTTTACTACGATTCAAAAAGGTTTGCACCCTATCATGTACGCTGATGAATTACATTTATTTATAATTTTTTTAATTGCATTATTCGTTCATTATTCATTTTATGTATTATAGTTATTGCCTTCCATTCATATATACCTTAGCCAGGACTCAAACCCAGAAACTAACTAATATTAACAATTCCCTCTCTGGGAGACGAACCCATAGCCTCCTATTAATGCATAAACTGATTATTCTTTCGCCAGCCTCTGTAGTGTAATCTCTTTTTTATGTATGTATGGTGTGTTGTAAAAATAATACTACATTTTACCATCAGACATCTATGCCAGAATACAGTTTCAAATATTTTTAGTTAAATACTACTTTCTCAAGTGAATAAGTTTGTTAGTTATCTGAATTGTCTTTACAACACTAGTATATGTTATTGCAACACAGTTTGATAGAAACCAAACAACTTTTAGAAATCTCTCTCTCTCTGTTATGTCATTTTAATTCCTTTTTAATTCATTTTTTTTCTCACTGTAGAGATAATTGTTTCGAAATACAGTTTGTTTCACAAATTGATGTACAATATTTTAATATACGAATCTCTCATATACTACATAGTGTTCCAAAACATAAATACATATAGGGTGACCCAAAACATAGGACATATTAGACAATTGTTTCGAAATATGTACAAACGCAGCTTGTTTCAGAAATGTATGTATAATATTTTAAAAAGACAAAGCACTCTCTGTTATACTACAGTGTTCCAAAACTTAGCATACATTATCATACATAATAAAACAAACAAGTACAGGTTGCACCAAAATTTATCTACAACATTTACACTAGCAAATATAGGATGTTTTATAACATATTAGACAATTGTTTCGAAAATATACACAAATATAGGTTGATCTAATATAATTTAGTTAGAACATCTTAACATAAGGCAAGTCAAGTTGATTAAAAATATATACAACATAGTTTCACAAATATAGTTATACAAATATTTTTATTAACTGTTAGCAACTTCTGTAAACAAGGTTTTCATGCATTTTCTTAAATTGGATCCAAATCGCCTTCTTGAACTCCAGTAGTGTTTCTTACGCCCTGGCTTTAACTTGTACTAGTCCACAAACATCTTTACATTCCGGAGAATGGTAATCGATGCTTTCAACTAAGTCAGGGTGTGTTTCAACATAATGTGATTGCTCATCGCCAATACTAGATAGAGTTGTTTGAGTTATGTGAAACACTGGACATTTTGTGCTATCACTGCATTTGATTAATTCATGGATTTTTTAGTTTCCTAGTGGAAAATAAATTACTTTGAAATGGAATACACTCTCATAAGTCTTGCCAAATACTTTGAGAAGCCTGTCACACCATATTGTGTAAGAAACATTAGACTTTTCTGGTTTGACACTGACATAATGCTTTCCAGGGTGAAAATTCGTCATATTACACATTTGCTATCCAACACTCGACTGAGAACAATTAGCAAGGAACAATGTATGTATATTGATAAAAACATTCTTTAACATTTTAAGTTAAACAGTGAATTAGGTGAAATTTTATTTTTGCTAATTTTATAGCACAATGCATGTGACACATTAATGAAACACACCCAGTACAAGACACATAACAAAACTTGTTTTTGCAATAATGATATAAAGTATAAAGATGATTATCACATTCTTCGAAATACTGTTAGGGTAAAACATTGTATTATAAATTAAATACTTCAAACGTTTTTCTTCCTCACAAATTGTTGTTATAATGCGCTCACCCTTAAGTTTACACTTTCGATCTACTCTGTGTGGTCTGTACCAGTTTACAAAGACATTTCGAACTGTTGAAATTACTTAAACTGAAATCAAAACTACTTGGTTTAGTATGTGCTGACAAATATTCAGACATACATACATACATTTGAAATGAATGTCCTACACACATTTCCTTAATCACTAAATTTGAATAAGCTATGCTAGAAGTTACAGAACACAAACCTTTATTAATAAGTTAATACTTGCATATCAGCAAGAACATTATTCAGAATTAGTAACTTCACATGCATATAAATTGCACATTCAAGGAAAAACTAAGCCTCCTTGTTCGAAAATAAGTTGTGGATGTCCCCATCACAGGTCTCCTTCCAACGAATGCTGATTCCCAGGTGAGGTCTGGTTAGTTGGGTGGCAATTACTCAATGTCCACAGTCTTCTTCTAGATCCTTGCTAAAACTGGCAATCATCAATCAAATGTTCTAATGTTGATGGTAAGTCACTGTCAGAGCTAAGATATCAGAGCACTATTGTTGCATACTATGCCTTCTCGAAAGGAAGGTGCAGAGACTTATCGAAAGTAGCAGCAATGTTCTATATCATTGCAGACTTGAACTTGTAAAATACCACCATATGGCTCGAAGAAGACTTCTGTGTCCAATTTGCAGGATTTTGTATATGTCTGTATGGTTGAAGATGCAAGCCATGATTCACAATTTATACTAAATGATCTCCTGTATATAGTCTGGGTTGCTATCATTTAAGTGTTCCTACTACGCCAAACTTCACAATTCCACATGCCACACAGTACTTAATTCTTGGTTTCTTATATACGTAAATCTTCCTTATTGTTATATTGTTCCCTCCATACTGAACTAAGAAACAACTACATTCCTTCTTCATGATGTATTTAATTTTCGTGTAGGATGCATGTTTCATGATGTGCACACTTTTGAGCTTCACATGCTAGTTGACTCTCCCTACAAGGTAGCTTGCTGCCAGGATGTAAATTATACAAAGGACAAAAACATCGCCCATAACAATTGTAGAAAACTTATTGTATAATCAATTCTAATTAATGAGAAATGCCAATGTTCATCTCCATTGCATCTCTGAATCTGTAGTGGAATATCTGTTCCTTCTATTCGAAACCACACTTGTCTGAATCCTGGAGTAACACTGGCATAAGGAAGTGATGAGTTGAACCTTTCCATCATAACTGAAGCTTTGGTGTATAGTGTTCTCTCTCTCTCTCTTTATATATTGAAATCTTCATCTAATTCGAAATGATATTAGTTCTTCAACAATAACTTGGTTTAATCAAATTTACAAACACAAATATTGCTGTTCCAAACCTCACATTCCCACATTCCACAAGGCGACCTTTGAAGGTGGCTACTGCCTTACATTTGTGTGATGTGTATCTTATTATTACATGTTTCAGTCCATGAGGTGAGGCTGTTGTAAAACTCTCTACTCAATTTATATTTCATTTTTCTAAATCCTGGTTCCTTGGTTATTTTTTCATTTCTATTTTTAAAACATTTTTCACAGGAAGACCATCACAGTTCGCTGTTGGGCCACATATTAAAAATCAGACAGTGATCTTCTTCATAACATAACACACTTTCTGTATATGTGATTCTTTCGAATCTTTTGCAAAGGTCCAGTGTTCATCTCTGGTTCACATCTGTATTTAGAAGTATATGTTGTTTAGAGACTGAACCATACTTTCTTGTATCCTCGAATAATGCTGCTGTACATCTTCTCCTGGTTGAATTTCTCAATTATTTTTTTTTCTATTTTTCTTAATTAATATATTTACACTTAGGTAGGATATTGGTACAAATATTCTCTTAAAGCTTCATTTTTGCTTTGTGAATAGAACATTTTCTTCTCATAGTGATTGGTATTATAGTGTTTAACTATTGAATTAATACTTGAACAGATGTTATATCTTCTGAAATGTGCACTTTCTACATTGGTTAAACTTTTAAAAATTTCCTTCTGCATTTCTTCAAGCACATATAATGGATAATGTTCGAGGAGCGGATTGTTTACATATTTGAAATGCACTTTGTAAGCTATAACACCAGAATCCCATTTAGGTCATGTATCTCGTAAGTTTGTTCCCAAAACATCATTTTAACTTCAGGTTTTAAAGTATACTAAGGTCTGGGAGATTCAAAGCATAGTACTTTAGAGTAATTAGCATTGGTTGCATAAGAAATAGCATGCTCCTTAATTACAAAGGAGTTATCTTGGTAGTTTTTGAAACTTTGCATGTAGCACATCATTTTTACATTATTTCTTTTGTCACTATATACAAAACTCTCCACTAATTTATTTTTAAAGTATCAGTAGTTGCCTTGGAATCCATTTTATCAACCCCGAAATCGTCCATTACTACATTTGGGATAATTCTGTCTTCAATTAGCTGTTCTAGCCTGCGCGACATACAGTCCCTCTGCATATGTTATTTTTATCGACAAAATATCCTCATCAGCTTGTAAGTGTTCAGGAATGGGCTGGATATATTAGCAATATTTTGTGTCCGACAAAAGCAGTATTAAACTCTTTTGGCAACACCCATAGTTTAGAGCAGTCTGAACTCAATAAGCTTTTCCCCTTCCCATATGCTAGCATAGCATTGAATACTTCAACACATTCCTCATGACAATTATCACAACAGTGGCCGTGATGCATTATACCTGGAGCAGACTGATGTGGACGGGTGACGATGTTGTAAGCATCTAGTATTGTAGTGGATAACTTGCATTGATACAGATTTTGTAGTAAGCATCTGGTATTGTAGTGGATGCCTGGTGTTGATATAGACCCTGTAGTAAGCATCTGGCATTCTCTGTGTTGATGCCTGGCGTTCTCAATGTAGACATCTGGCTTCATTCTCAGATCTATTGCAGACATCCAAGTCTCACTACTGTTAATGCAGTACACATGCACACATACTCACAAAGTGACCTTGGTAGTTGACAAAAGTTGTTCAAATACACACATTTTATGATACATGGTATAGTTTAAATTCTAGGCTGGGATGCTTTAGAATTGAAACTTTGGTTATAAGTAAATTTTATTGTTGTAAAGAAGTCTCCATGTAAAATACAGATTTTTCTTTGCTATACATGCACATCTAAAACAGATTGAATATGTATGCAAGTCTTGTGTCTTCCTTTGTAATAGCTGAAACTTAGGTATATGGAATGATGTTGGTTTGAAAAACGGTCTTCTTTAACTCACCTAAATTTTAGAGTGTGAAAATATCTTTTGTACGAAATATTTTTTTCATATATACCTGCATTTCATTAAACTTTAAATTAATAAGTTTTCTGGAAAACTGTATAAACTTAAAGTTTATGTGATAAACATTCATTTCTTGCAATTAAAATTCATTTTAACTTCAGGGAAATAATTTTATCATCATGACTTGGCTAGCATAATTTTATTTCGCTCGAAGTAAGCCAGGGTTTCGAGAATACCATAAACCTCCCTTTCTGAACATGTGAACAGAGAAACGAAAGTGAAAGTTTGGTGATCAGAAGGGGGAGGGGAACTTTAAAAGCAGGTCAACACTTTCAGGTGGATTCAAAATTAGCTGGTTTGAGGGGTGTCTGGCAAGTAGAGAGTCTCTGACGTGGTGCACAAATATGCACTCTGGGGTGGGGACGAAGGATGTATAACCAAAGCAGCTTTCATCTCGGAAGAACACGTGGTGTTGGCTAGGGTTTGGAGATGATGGGGGAATGTAGGTTTAGACAGGTTTTGTGGATCGTGGTGTTGGATTGATAGTGGGGGACAGGATCTCTCATCTTGTACAAAGACACATTCTGGACTGCGGAGTTGGTTTGCTGGAGGGGGTGGGGGCACATCACCAACACAGGTAGTGCTCCAGGTAACCAAAGAGGGGATGCAGGCAGGAACATCGTGAGCAGTTCATACTGACTGGTGCCATCTTTAGTTTGGCGACAAGTCTTGCTATGGATACAAGCATACATCACTATCTCCTCTGAAGCACCTCTTCTGACATCACTGGTCGTGGTGTCGTTTGGCATGGTCCTGTGTTTGGCAGGGCCACGGCCAGCAGGCTTCGGAGAGTCTAGGCATATCATACACCTGACTGTTAGCTGCGATTCTCATTAAGCTATAGTATCTGTTCTTGACTTCATATGTCATTTTAATATAAACATTTTTATAATTTTTAATTTATCGGGGAAAAAATGAGTAAGTCGATATAGTGTGTTCATTATTTTTAAATAATTCTACAATCGCTTATTGTGTAAATCCTGTTTCGGAGTGTGGTCAACGAAAGTTCATAGGATTGTCAACTATAATTTTGTTAACAAGTGCAGTTATTAAAAATAATTTTTCTTCGAGGATGTGCGATTGCTTGTTAAAAGTGAATTATTTAAAAATGCGGCTTCTTACGATAGGAACATTTATTTTTTCCATGGAAGTTAAATTTATAGATTAGTATGTGCATTTTTAACACAGTTGTGTGTGTGTTTAGCTCGCTTTTAATTTAATTGCTATTTAATTTATTTATCAGTTTTTTCCACAATTTCAACTCAGTTGCCTACCGAGCACATTCCATGTCTCTTATCATGCATATAAGTCGATATGAGTGGTGTGCTCAACTCATTCCTAAATCAGACTTCACAACTAACAGACATGTTTTAAAATAATTCAAGGTACGTGTACAAATGAGAGGGAGATGTACGTGTGTGTCTATTACGCTATTGTGTCTGGTTAAAATTTAACTGTAAATGCGAGTTTGGAAATATTTAACTGTCCATGTTGTTGTGTATTCAAATAAGTCCTTAGTAAGTTTGTGTATTTTGAATGTGTGCTTTATTGCATCTTTAAGTTATCAGAATAGGCTGTAAAAAATTTTTTCTAGGGAAATAGTTTCTATAATTCATTTAGTGAGTCATATTCATAGTTTTTGCTGTAATTTCAACTCGGCAGCAAGCTCCACATCTCGTTCCTTGACTGACCTCCCAGTCCAGACAGGCGTGTTTTGGGAGAGCTACTTGTGCAATTTCAGTGATTTAATTCAAGTAGTTTAATATATATATATATATTCCTACTGAAATTTCATAAATTTTGTCATGTAAATCTTATTCACATCTCTTTCCGAGTAGCTATAACCTTAGTCGCCTGTCAGATGTGGGCTGCACAGCACATTTCTAATTGTGCTTATATGTCTCCGCAAATCGTACACTAGCATCATTCATTTAGCGACCTTGCAGCCAGACATATGTGTTTCTCCTCCCTTTACAGTTTCATTAATTAAAAAAAAATAGGATAGTATGTTTCGTAATACTTGAGGGATAGTCACGTACTTGTGTTTGTTAGCAGTTTAATTAATTAATTTCGTAATGCATATCTAATCAGACGAAGTAGATTTCATTTCCCTGAAATACACACAGGATTCATTTGTAATTATCGTGACATACACAACATAAATACTTTCTTTCATAGTCGCCTATCTCCCACCAACATCTAAGAGCAATATCCCATCCAAACAAAAAAAAACATTTATGACACACTTACACAAAACAACACCCACATACGACCCCTTCCCCAACACACCACACCTCAGTACGACACCAGAGCTCGAAGGGTGAGGACGTACCAGAGCTGCTCCCCACCCCAAAAGAATAAGAAAAAAGTTGTGTCTTAGCACACTTTTGCACTAACTATACACTTATTACACAACAATTTTTGATTGACTTATTAATTAAAATTAATTGGATCAATGAATCAAAGTTTCATACCATTTTATCATATCAAAATTACCCAAAAATGGTCGGATTAAGGATTAACGGAATTTTTATCGGATTACGGCCGGATTAATCCTTAATCTGATTAATTTGATATCAAATGGTTAATCCGATTAATCGAAGTGGCACCCCCTTTGATCTAGGACGCCCACGCCCCTATTAGTAATGCGCATACTTCTCTGGCTTCTTAAATTATTCACATTCGTTAACAAATTTTTGTGATCTAAGCATGAACACTTGGCTTTTTTAGGGCCGTAGGTGTCTAGTTCAAACTCCTCCACTTTTTTTTCACGGGTATTTTCCAGTAATCCCGTCCCTCTTATTCCCCCTGGTATTTTTTCCCCAGATCGTTCCGCTCCCCCGTCCTGCGACAAAGATTTCGAAACGCGTTACGAATTTTGTAAAGGATGATGTGTAGGTCGCGAGCAGAGTTCATGATACATTCATTCTTTTAGAAGGTAAAATAGGGTTTCCTCAGGCAACTAATCATGATGGTTATCTGCTAGGGTGTCTGGGCTGGTACCTGCGGCGGCTAGTTATGCCAGCATAATTAACATCAATGTGCAGTCTGAACTGGGGAAGAGGAGGCCGTGAAAACATGGAAAAAACAAAAGGACATTTCTGAAACGGCCACATACGTAATGCTTCTAACAGTACTCGACCATACGATAGCATGCCAGTATCGCATTACGAAGTTTCATTCTGTGAATGCTTTTATCTCACTTTATATTATTTTATGACTCCGCGCCAGCAAACAGCCTCCCAGCACGGTTTATATATATATATATATATATATATATATATATATATATATATATATATATATATATATATATATATATATATCCGACGCAGTTCTCTTACAGCGTGCGTCGCACAATCACACTTTGATTTTTTGACGTCACTATGTCTTTTAATTTCCAACCATAGTGGGAGGCAATCCAGAAAATCCGATGATAACAAAATCGGGGGATACAGTTTGGCATTGCAGGTCCGAATCTATCATCTACATTCAAAATTCAAATACACAGCACTCGAATGCCAAAGGATCAAAGAATGTTACGTTGAGTAAGGATTGCGAAGCATTGCGCTAGGCGGAAGATGAGAAGTTGGGGGGGGGGGGGGGGGAGGCGCAATTTTGAGTTAGTTTCGCCGCTTCTCATAACTCCCGCGGAGTATAACTTTGACTAGGAGAAGCTACTATCGCGTTGTAAGTTTCAAATGACAGCTTTCGTCAATATCAATCGATTGCGTGTGTAAAAACATTTGTGTGGCGTGGTTATGGTGAAATTGTACGAGTTTAATGTAGAAAAATTAAGAAAACTTAACACAATGTCGTCCTATACTCGTCCAAAAGCCAAGTCGAAATACTTGGGAAAGAGCATCTCAAAAGCAGTCCAGTGATACACACAAAACCCCCATATGATCGAGTGAAGCGGTGCCGGGAACGTAAAATAAACATCAAGGTGTCCGAGTGCGTCAACGTAGACGTATTCACGCAAAACTAACGGCCGTGTCCCCAACACAGCCAAGTCCATTTTTTTTTCATCAGATAGCAGAACAATTATACTTAACCTGTGTGTTTTTCCTGATAAAGCGTTAATGGCTAGAGTTACAAGAACGCTGCTAATGTTTACTCATAATTTATTAAATTCTGAATTTGAAAGACCGTTTTTGATTGATATAACATGGTAGGTAGGTATATTGTGCAGAAATATATGTTCTGGCGTAATAGGAAAACCACTTCTGTTATTAATTATAAATTTTGCGCATACTGCTCTCATCGCCATCGCAGAACTTTTCGAATGATCAAACACCGCACATATTTATGGCGTGTGGAAGTACTGTGCGCATTTGTCATTGTCTCTCGTGTTTTCATACCGGAATACGTGTAAGCCTGTTACGAACCTCTCGATATACCCCTACCCAGTTTTCTTCTTTAAGTGTAACGACATTGCATAGTTTACACGAAAGTGCAATATTCTCTAATACCGATTAAAAGAAATGTGTTTTTTGTTTTCGTGTATAGAGAAACTGTATAATCGCCAGGGGACTGCTAGGTATAGTTTACTTCCATGTATATTGACTGTCAGCGAAAACAAATTTCCCCATCTATTCTACACGTTTGCCCGTGGCAGTCATTTCCGTCTTGTATCTATGTTTGACACCAATTTTACTTTGTGGTTATTAAGAAAATTCGGCGTCGTAACATTTTGTACAGAAAATATTTCAACATTTTTTCCTGTCTAACACAGTTTATTGTACTATTTGCGTAAGTGAAATGCCGTTTTTAGAAAAAAATATTGAAGTGCTATTTTATACCTTAAGAATTAAAAAGAAGTACTTGTGGAAATAAAGTATTTTAAATAAATATACATATCACATTTCCGAAATGTGATTAAATATACCTAGGAGTTAGTAAACTGAAGCAAAGTATTAATTAGTAGGTTATAGAGTTGCATTTCGTCATTTAATTATTGTTAATCTGCTCGAACGTGTACAACCAAACATTATTGAGCATACAGCTTTCCGTAAGTACCAGCTATTGCGGATTGTTTTCTTGACGGGATATAGCTATAAAGACATCACAAAGTTGAGAAATATCGCTTTCAGACATACAGCTTTCGTATTGTTTGTCAAGCCATGAGCTAGGAAATATTAAGTTAAGAAAATCAATAAAGCAGCCGCTTTCATGGCGCGTAGTTAGGATTTAGACTAAACGCGTTTAATAGACTAAACGCTTTCACACTTATATAAAACATTATCAGTATAGCTGAAAACTTGTTCATGTTCCTATACCTTAAAGTGTACTCGAATGAAGGATTGCTTTTGACACATGCTATTGGAGATCTTTGTTTGTTGCCGAAAATGAGAGTGTCATGACAGCACACACAAACCGCCGAAGGCAAGCCAAGATTGTTACCATGCACTTGATGAGCTTACCATATCGGTTATATTCTATTCGCGGTTTCTTCGCATGTTCAGAATTATAACTTTGAAAAAATCACCCAATGTATGACGTGTTTGGTTGTTTCTTAAATATGCCATTCATCACAAGCATTTTATAATTCGGTTAACGGAAAATTTATCTTATTGGTTATATTTAACTTTTGCTTATATTTTACCTATAAATTGTTTAATTCATAATAAACCCACCTGCTTGGTAAAGCAGCACGTCCGTTTACACCAGTAAATCACATAATCATATTAAATCTGGAGGAGTTTCGACGAGTTGGTGCTCAAACGAGCAGTGAATGCCAGAAGGACTAAGTAAAAATTAACACAATCGAAAGGACGGGTAGGCTAGATATCGCGCATGCGTGACCAAAGAGGAGGTAAAGAAATCCGAAGCACGGCGGAGTGGCGGCAAATTCAAAAACTTGGGAGAGTGCGCTGTGATGAGTGCATAGCTGGTTGTGAGCTGCTATTTGGAGAGTGGATTGCTATTTTGAGAGAAGCTAGTGTTGTATATTTGGCAAAATAATGTCAATAATTAACTGAACAATTTTTCCCAAATTAGATTTAACAATTATTAACAGAATTTTTATGCACATTTGTATTCATTCAAATAAAAATGAATTTTTTAGTGCGAAAATTTGACTCACTAACAAAAAAATTTGCAAGAACAGCTACGTGTTTTTCCATCTTAAAGCAAATGCTTTGCTTGCAGAAAAGAAAGAGTCTCCGAATATATGAGCCGTGTGTCAGCCAAACGCGACGAGGGGCGACATGTCGTCTCGGAAACAAATGTGGCGTTTTGCATGCGGTCGGCCTTCAGCTCATCTTCCGCCGAGCCGAGACCACGTACAGTACGTATCCCGGAGTTGGTTGGCTGCGAAAGTGAAGAACGCAGCTGCGTTTTCCCAACCGTTATCGCGTCGGTGCGTGGCCAACTTCATACATATCGCTTTGCCCGGTTTTCCACCGTAAAGATATTACAGTTGTTTCGACTTGTGTGGACTCCCCCCCTCCTTGTTTGCTTATAGGTCCGCTCCTCCGGCAGAACTTTCTCTAAAGTATGCTTCGCGCACCGGCGATGAAAAGTTGGGGGGGGGGGGGGGCGATTCTTTTGTTTTCCTAAGTTGCGGCCAAACGAGTGTGGGCGTATTAAAAGTTTCCGGAGAGGTGGACGCGGGGAGATTGGGAGGATAAAGATGATCGATGAAGAGGAACTTCAGGACGGGATTTAGGGACGTTAGGAAGCCACCAGTAGTCTTTCTTCTTGTTCTTTATTGGCGATCAGGAACCGCCGAGTTGGAGATTTCCTGAAAGAAGTAATCGGGGGCTTTTGTTTCGGTTTGGAACACGGCCGTTGGTTTATCACACACATCGGATTAAATTTCCTGCTGAAAGATTAAATTTTTCACTTGATTGTAAAATTGCCTTTTTTTTTTGTCACCGTCGTTAATAGTCGTTTTTGAGAAATGATACAATAAATTGGTTACCCATGAATGTTTACTTCAACAGCCGAGTCTCCTTTGTTTAATATTTTCCACTTCCCAGGAATGAATTTGATCAACAACTCCGCAAATGTGCCCTTCTTGACTATCGTGAGCTATTGATAATCAATTTACAGCATGTTCGCAAATAATTGCATTAATCTAGGATTGGATTGGAAAGAGCTTGTTAAGATAATTTTTTTTTTTTTTTTTAAATTTGGTTATCTGAGAGCGGTTTCGAAAAAATGCCCCCTTAATGCAGTTGTTGTCAACTCATAGTTTTCCAAATATAACACTCAAATTCCGACACAAGAGTGTTATAGGCAGGTTCAAAAATGTTAATTAGAGCCATAAGCGCGGCATACTGCATTTGTGTTACAAGCTACGAAAGGTACAAAAACAACTTTTCCTGTACAGTTTGTGGTTTAAAATTATTTATTAAATGAACGTTAACAGTCTCGCTTGAATGAACAAAAAAATATTTACAGACAAGTCTGACCCCTATTTCCAACAATATTCAGTGTGACAATACTCGCTTACCTGTTTAAAAATCACACTCATACTGAATCAGTATGGCCTGCACACCATACAGATTGCATTAAATGCAATTTGATTGGAAAAAATAGCCTAGTATGCTGCAGAATTCGGGAAATTGAGACTTTCGAGTGTTATATTTTGAAAACTATAATGATTTGATAACTAATAACTGCATTAAGGGGACACTTATCGAGAGCTATTTCATATAACCAAATAAAAAAAAGTGAAATATGGTCTTAACGTCTCCCGGTGTTATGCCTCAAGGCGTATCAGGGGGCGGCTTATAAACAAACCTATGACCTAACTTAAACTAACGCGTGTCTTACCTAAGATTCGAACTCGGAACCTCCCGCAGCCCAGACCGGCGGCGAACCGACCGACAGCGCCACGGGAAGTAGGTCGGCTGCATTAGTACAGTCTGTATATGTGGATAGGTGCTAGATTACCGAGTTATGCAGTGTGTGTTTTCTAGCTATTGTCGGGCCGGCCCCTTTGCCGTGCGAACATGTAGCGATTAGCTGTCGCGCACGTTGAACCTCAAATATCATTCCTAGAATGCAGTCGTATATAATGGGAGTCATTGTAATGAAATAATTATTGTGATTGCCAATGATTCCGCTGTAAAAGTTCGCAGTGGTATGGAAGCTAGAAAGGGGCGGGTGTGGAAGGGGTAGGACAGGTATCTATTTAATAATAATATTAATAATAATTATTATATTTATTATTATTATGTAAATGTTTGCCTTTAAAAAAAAGTCAAAAAACAGAGGGAGTGGAAGGGAGGCAGCACAAGTTTCAATCTTATCATGCGATCAAAGATCTGGGGTTCCGGCTTTAATTACATTGTAATGCGCTAGTTATATTCTATTAGCGGTTTCTTATCATATTTGACTCATACTTTTTAAAAATCCTCCTGTGCATGACAATGTGTTTACTAAAAATGTCACGTATTGAAGGTGTTTTATGATTGTCAATACAAATGTACCTTATTTTTAGTAAAATTGAACTTTTAAATATACAGAGAGAAAAATTAAAAGTGAAATATTAAGTTATCACAAGTTGTTACGTAACACTTTTTATTCGACGTTAAGATACGGAACTACTTCTCCCTCCATCGTTACCAACTTTACTGGGCGAATGTCACTCAGGGCGCTCGTTAAAATATACGCAGGTAGGGGCAGTGACTATTTTCTAAGGTTGATTTCAAAAGTACTCACTTTACCGTGAACAGCCTTTAATGATTAATAAGAAATTGTTCTTTCGGAAAATATTACATTGAGTACGCATGAATCCGGTGTGTTGTCCCTTTGATGTAATTTCTATACTTTTCGAAGCTTTGTTTGCATGAGGCGAAGGGTTAACCTGAAAGTAGAACTTAAGTAGGGCTTAACGGTGAACATCCTATGGCTGCAGTGTTCGCAGTCGCGGCTTGATCGCAGCTCGGAAGTTTTGTCCAAACATTTAAACCTGGTGGACCCTGGCGACGGCAAGTGGTTTTTCGTAGGGTTATTACTAGAGACCTGAATAATTCGCGAGTTCAGTGACATGCAGGCTAGACTCTACAGTCGTATGTACAAATATGCCGGCATCAACCATTGAGTAAAGATATACCTAGAGTGGACTTCCCCAGGTTAAATTTTCTGACCACTCCAGCTGTAGTTCGAGGGATGAACACCACGTCGCGCTAGTTCATTTTCGTGGCGTGTGCGTGGGGAATGTAGGCAGCGTTGCCACACTGTCATCTACACTCTCTTTCACTCATACACCATCTATGTCCTCCCAGTCCCCTACGCTGCAACAGTAGAAAGTGTTGTGAATGTATACCTTAAACAGCCTATACTAATGTCTAGCCTTCATTCCTAGACTCATTTCAATTTCTCGTCCAAGTATAAATACTACAGGTTTTATAGCGTCATACACGGTAACGCTTCACTGAAAGTTATTCATAAAAGCAGGGATTATTATAAAATTTTGCTCTCCATAAATTCAAGGAAAATGCCACTTGCTGGCAAAGGTAGTGGTTTCATAACTTAATTTATTTGTAAATATGTTGATTGGCTAGAGAGTTCTAACAAATTCCAGATATCAGGTATCTGGACCAATAAAGAATTTACCAACAAACTGGCTCTTCTCTTCTGGTTATTACGTGAGTAAAACGAAGTTGAATTTCATTTAAAAGTTTATTCCTAATTAAAAAACTTACGGTGCCTCTTTGGTCGTGTTTTTGTATTAGAAAAGCTTTTGGAATTCCGTTTGAAGAGAAACACAGAGGCTGGAAATTTATTAAATATAGTACATATATTATTTAATTAGTTTATAACTACACCGATAATGTAAAGGCCTGTTCATTTAGCACAGTGTAAGTATCACTGAGCGGAAGAAATATATTACGACGCGATTCTGTTTAGAGTGAAGAACTTTTTAGATACATACAGGAGAACTTCTCAAGACCATTTCATGAGCCGCCCCAGACTTCCACACTCTTGATTACTTCTTAAATGTCCTTCAGTTTATCCGTGTGTCATAATTTCCAAAATAAATTTGCACAGGATTTCTTGCTAAATAATCTGTACCATTTGTTGTTGTGCAATTTTTTAAAATGTCTTTGAACAAAATTAATGTTTAGTGCAAATATTAAATTATCAGTTCTGAAAATATATTCCTTGGAAGTGAATTTAAAACTCAGATTTTTAATGACCGGTGAAACTCCAATTTTGCTTTTATTTGTACGTTTTATTTTCAGTTTGGTTTTTGGTTGTGCTAAACATAAATATTTTTGAAGAGGACATAATTTTGTTTTTGTACGGTGTATGCAGTATTTTCCGGTTGAGCTCTTACAGGCAGAAAAAAAAAAACTGGTTACACACTAACCAGAAAACCTTCTTCGCAAACTTCTATGGATTGAAGGTGCATTCATGCTCAAACATGATTCACCATCTCCAGTTTCCGTTAATTTGAACTTGGTCGTGGCTGATGTGTGGCTTATTTTCCCTTTTTGGCGAAGGTGGTGTTGACCAGGGTAAAAAGAGCTCAACTCGAACGAATGAGTTTTTCTCCTGGCGCCACAGAAACCTATGCAGACACTGATTAGGGAAATGTTCTATTTGTCCTGGGGTAGCTAGCTGCCTTTGAATATTCTGGACAGTTTTCAACCAATTATGTTGCATCGTTTTCGTCATTCAGCCGCGAGAAAATTCCTTCTTTTTTGGTGTGGAGATGGGTCCCGTCGACGAGAAAGTAAGCGAGATACGTGGAGGAAGTTTCGGTCAGGATTTCATCTTCTGAATTTGGTTGCTCGTGATGCAGTATGCGAGATGACATAGTCAGTGCGAGTGCTACGAAACCTTTTCACATATTTAATTTAGAGATTGTTTTACAAATGAGTCGTAGATGAGTGCGTAGCAAAAACTACCTGCGTGTAGTGACCAAGTGAATTTGAGGAACATTTTATGTGCGTGTGAGCCGTTTTATTTATTTACTTCTATGTTGTAATAATTCGTGAATAACTGAAGGCTGTTCACGATAAAGTGAAAACTTTTTAAGGTCGAGCTTTAAAAAGTTCCTTTTAACTTATTTGTACCCTTAGCTAATCGTTGATATGGATTGCTTGTATATAAAAATTGCCATGTGAATAATAAACACAGAATTGTGTATATATATTTCTAAGGTCTCAAAAAAATCGACCACAACAACCAACAGCGCGATCGTGCGGGCTATTTTAGATTTCCCCATACGTGATCGAAAATCTGCCGAACTGTGCTACCGGAAATTCCCGCTTTGATCGCCCGTGTCACGGGGTTAATGAACGCGCGAGCCGCCGTGTTCGTAAAAATAAAAAACGAGAGCGGGGTGAATACTCAGCTGATAAAGGCTGTTCAAGGTAAAATGAGTACTTTTAAATTAAAAGCTCTGCCTACGATCTACTTGTATGCATGTTGTGTATTTTCCGCCTTATGTAAAATTAACATTGCCATAAGCGTCATCACTTCATTCATACGTCGGTAAAGTAAAACTCTGTGAAATTATTTGAAAAGTAAACATTCTACAAATCTGCTAATTTTTACTCTTCGATGCACTAAAAAAACTTGAAAAAACAATGAAATAATTTAAGTTATCACAAATTGTTACTTAACCGACACTAAGATGTGGAACTACTTTCCCTCTATAGTTACCAACTTTACTGGACGCATGTCACTGAGTGCGCCCGTTGAAATATATGCAGGTAGAGGCATCGACTTTTTTAAAAGGTTCGTTTTAAAAGTGCTCACTTTGTCGTGGACAGCCTTTACGATAACTGTCCGTCCAGCGTTCGTTATTTGTTTAGGGAAATTGTGTATATTATGAAGATGGAGGGGGGGGGGGGGATCGGAAGGTCTGAAGAGAGGATAGAAATAGTACTGCCGACAGTTCTGTTTGCTTATTCCAGATGCACGCGAGATGTTAAGAGGGTGAAGGAGAGGTAACTTCTCTGCCTAATCCGCTACCCTATTTCCGTCTCCCCACGACCACAAGCCAGCAACCCCCTACGCCGTAACCATTCCGCCCGTTCGCTTCGGATCCAGTGTCAATAAAACGCCAGCCTACACGTCTCCATTACAATCAAGTGGTGTGTCGTGGGTAGGGGTGGGAGTAGGGATGGGGGGTCGATCAGGCCTTCGTCGTGAAGGCCTTTGCAGCCCTCATCGTTGGGGGTTGTGGTAGAGGATGGGTCGTAGTTGGGTGAACGTAGGCGGGGCGGGGATCTACCTCGGGCGACGAAACAGGATCGGTGGCTCTGGAATTATGGAAGTTTCCGTTGAACGGTGATGTTTCGGGGCTGAGAACGTCGCAGCTCGTGGGTGGGCTCGCTCAATAATAGTTCTTGGCCTAAAATTCTCGTTCGGCTCGGGGACCTTATTGTGAACTTTCTTTTTACGCGCCGTAAAACAATTGAGGTAAAATTCCCTTTCGTGTAATGGAAGCTATTTTCGTCTACGTTTAAAGTAAAATTACCTCTTACATGTAGAGTGTATTTACATAACAAATATAGAACTGTTCCCTAGTCGTATGGTAAAACGAAATTGACAAAAGTGGGTGAAATATCCCATACAAGTGAGGAAAAATTAACCATATTGTATAATAAAATGATATTTAAATAATACCCCGGAGTATTATTGCCGTTACTTTTTCAATAACATACATCCTTGTGACGTATAGTAACCGAAACCTCAATACTAAAATCTCCGACACTCGCTGGTTAATGGGCGCGAAGCGTAGGCCTCTTATCACGATATGCCAATGCGCTAACCATTTCACCGCTACGACAACGTGACAGTGAATGTTAGCGTGTTAAAGAATTGTTTATATTCCCCCGTCCTCACACTCGGTTATTGAAACAATGATGTAGAGGTGCACGGGCCGTAAGGTAGTTTTCCTATCCACTTGTTACGCCCAGTATATTTGTTTAATTTGTATCATAACTTGTTTCACAGTGGATTTTAAAGAAATTTTGGCACTTGACGACGTAAATAACAACTTTTAGCACCTTCTTACGTTGTCAGGTATTTACTGCCGACATTATTTTCGGAGCACTGATTGCAGATAAGAAAACAAATTCTTTCTTTTCTTCCGTCAGTACTCCGAGAATAATGACGGCAGTGAATATCTGACACCGTAAGAAGGTGCTAAAAGTTGTTATTTTGGTCGTGAAATGCCAAAAAACGTGGAAAAATCCTCTGCGAAAAAAGGTATGACACAAATTATATAAATATCCTGCTTACATGCATCAAAGTAACCGTGAATAGACTATATATATATATATATATATAAATATATAATCGTTGCTTTTTTCCCCTTTTCCAAAAAAAACCTACGGACTTTACTTTAAGTATTTGGGGTTAATACATGCCCAACGCTCTTTGAAAGAAATCAGAAATCAGGATCTAGTAGAAGAAAAATAAAATTTCCCATTCAACAGTTTATTATTGGTATTTTTTTTTTTTGTCGTTCAGGGTACACCGGTGTTGGCTAGGCGGACTATTGAGGGTGGCCGATTGGCGTGAGTTGGTAAGGGAAGGGGGGTTGTTTGGCATGGCGCGAGAAACTGTGGGGCGGGACAAGTTGTAGCAGTAATGCGTTTCCAATCCCGAGTTATCCGTTAGTTCCGGTGCCAGCGACGATGTGGAGCACTTGGCACGATCACAGGCCAACCAACTGCCCTGGCGACGTCGCCGCCTTGTCGCTAACCAGGAGAGGTGCCTTTTGAACCCCCCCTCCCCCCCTTACCCGGACAACCTTTACCGCTTTATTCCATTTCTATTTTTACCCCATCTTCCGTTGCAAGTGGGTAATATTTCGGCTCGAAAGTCTTTGATGCCATTGGTGCATGAAAACAGTATATTTATATAATTTTTGTCATAACTTGGTTCGCGGCGGATTTTTTCAAATTTTTTGGCTCGTCACGCCATAAATAACAACCTTTAGCACCTTATTACGTTATTAGATATTCACTGTCGTCATTATTCTCGGAGCACTGATGTAAGAAAAGAAAGAATTTTTTTTTTTTTAATCTGCAACCAGTTCTCCGAGAATAATGACGGCAGTTAATATCTAACAACGTAAGAAGGTGCTAAAAGTTGTTATTTATGTCTTGACGAGCCAAAAAGTTTGAAAAATCCGTCGCGATACAAGTTATGACAAAAATTATGTAAATATACTGCTTTCATGCACCACTGGCCTTAAAACGACAGTTTAAAAACTGTCTTGTGTCGACGATTTTAATTCTGTCCACGCAAATCTCCATTTTGGTAGCGCTTTTGCAGGAAATACGGTTAATTTCGCGCGTTTTAAAATCGACGTTAACGTTCTCGACTTGTAGCTCGAAAGTAGAACTGTAGCAGGGCTTGGAGGCCAGTTGGAAGTAACCAGTAATAGTCCATTCGTGGTCACTTCCAAATTTTTCGGAAGCCCTGCCGAAGTGCTACTTTCGGACAATCCCGTTATTTGAAAACGCAACTGCAGAACAAAGTATACAACACCAAAGGTATGACTCGCCCTATTTTCGCGGTGGGCAGACAAGCAAAGGTGACATTTTAGCACGTGTAATGACGTGTGTTGAAAATAAAGCCACGTGAAATCCTACAGTAAGTAGGTATAGTTGTAAGATGTGTTTACTTTACAAATAAGTTAATAGTAACGTAAGGACCGCAGTAACGTAACAACCGGTAATTTCTGTTACCAGTCTGCGTTACTTTCCTTGACCCCGCCCCTCTGGAGCGAGGAAACAGTGCGCTAAGGTCAGCGTGGTGACGGGAGAAGTCCGCGGCGATTTACAAAGGCGAGCCAACGCGTGTATGTGAAATAGCCTCGCGGGACGTGTGCCCTACTGACCTTCAGCAGGTTGAATTTCTGGGGGTTATCTCTGAAATAATGCTATGGTCATTGTTCTGGCTTCTCTCGGGATGCGGGGAATCTTCTTGATCGGACCAGCGACGGTCCTCAGATTTGACACGAGTTCGGAGGATCGTGGGACTAGGGATGTTGCGATACCATGAAAGTATCGATACTTGGATCTAAATAATAGTATCGATACTCATTTAGATTCTGGTATATCGGAACCAGTAAAAATTCTTAAAATTTATTTCGTCAGTCTTCTTTTTTTTTCCATAAAATATTCTTATATTTATACATACTTATTTATATTTGTAATAATCGAATATCTAAATCGTTCTCTCATTTCGAGTTCTATACAAAATTGGTAATTGTTTTTTTCATGTATGATGTTTTCTTTGAAGAAAATACAGAGCGCAGCACTTACCAGTATTTGTTACATTTGGGCATCGTTCTAATTAGAGAACAAGTAAAATACTGTTGTGTGCTGCTTTTCGAATTATTATTTTATGGAGGAAAACATATTTTTAGGTTATTTTGATTGATAGGGTTTCAAATTAAGAGCGGAAAAAAAGTGTCGGGTATTGACTCATTTACTGATATGATACTGGTGAAGTATCGCATTGAAAGTATCGATTCCAAAATACCCGTTATCGAAAGGAAAGTAACGATACCAGTATCTATAAGTAGTATCGCAACATCCCTACGCGCAGTCTTAAGCGCCAGGTGTGCGAAGACAGCGAAGCGACGAGCAGCGTCGAGTGGCGGTGAGAGAGAACAGCGGGAGTGAAGTCTAAGACTGCGAGAATCGGCACAGTGAAGAGTGAGACTGGCGGGTCGGGACTGCTGAACGAACGCTTGCGTCTAAGATATTTGGAATGATGGCGATTGCCAGATTGGACATGCGTAAATAATGTGCGTGAATTGACTGTAGCCAATACACACACGTTGATAGGGACTTTAATTAAAATTTAGATCGAAATTTATTATTGCTCTCACTGAGAATGACATCAGTAATAGTGAAGATAACTCGATTATTTTTTCTAATAATAGCTTTGTGAATAAAGTAAAAATCGAATGTGTTTCTTTTATTTTTAGTAAGACTACTTTCCCTCATGAACACGGATACACCCCTCTAGTGTCTTGTAACATTATAATAAAACACAATTTAAAGGAAATGTTCGTACAATATAATATTTGGTGCTTTAATGTTAAGGAAGACTAAAACGCTTGTGATATACCGAGGAAGTAGTGTCAAGCCGAAGTAATGAGGTAAAGGACCGTAAGATCAATCCGAAACACCCTTATGGTATATTAAGCGATTGTAGATAGATTATTGCTGGTAAATCGAAGTAGTTTTTGAATTAGGTAAGGCACACGTTTGATGTGAACTTTTTTTTTTAAACGTTGTCAAATATTATAGACAAACTAAGTTTTTTGATCTTTTCTGTGTGTATATTTTTTTCTCGTCGCCATGCTAATACAGATTAACGTAAATTTTGTTGCACCGGAACAACCATTCTGTCACCTAATTCAAAACAGATATCCAAGCGTCTTATCACATCTATTCATGGCACCATACCAGTATTTATCGTGGAACTGCGAGCAAGGCACACAACATAGAAAAAAATTCATAGCCCCTAAAATAAAAGTTCACTATAAAGTGAGCACTTTTGAAATCAACTTTAGAAAAAAAAAAAAAAGGCACCGCCCCTACCTGCATATATTATAATGGGCACCCTGAGTGACATGCGCCCAGTAAAGTAGGTAGCGATGGATGTGAAGTAGTGCAGTATCTTAACGTCGAGTAAAAAGTGTTATGTAACTATTTATAATCATTTTAATAATTTTTCGTTTTATTTTTTTTTTTACATCGTGCAAAATGAGTAGATTTGTCAAATACTTACTTTTCTGATACTTTCACAGTTTCACTTTACTGGCGCGTGAATAAAATGATGAGGCCGATTACAATGTTAATCTTATCTAAGGCGGAAGAATACACAACGTGCATACAAGTAGATACTAAGCAGGGCTTTCAAGTGTGCTCAGTTTACCGTGAACAACCTATACGAGCTTTTCGCGTGCACCGGATCGCTTATTCGCAACGGGGCGCAAGTGTTGATGCCCTGGTGGGCGGATTGGTGGTTGGTAAGGGGGGGAGGGGTTACAGGCGGGACCCCAGCGGCGTCACTAATTAGCAATGCAGGTGCGTCCGCCGGGGACTCCATCGCGTGCCCCCGGAGAGGAATTAATTAAGAGGATCGTGACGTCCCGCCGGCTGGCATCCGCAGGTACGCGCCCCGACCCTGATTTATTATTTAACATTCCGGATTGTTTGCACCTGGCAGCGTCGTTGCTCTTGCGTTCTCTTTCTCTTCATCTCTCCACCCCCCTTTTTTTTAATAGGCGAAAAGAAAAGTGTTGCGAGAACGTATGCCATAATATTTACAGCCATTGATTCACGTATTGAAGTTAAGTAGTCTGTAAAAAAAAAAAGCTGTAAGCTATTTACGGAAAATAACGAAATAATACAATCTCAGTTCCCACATTGCGGGTTTAAAAATATTCCGATACAGAACGGTAACTGGTTTTTAAATTCATTAATTTCACTCTCTGTTATTGCATTATATCGAAAAACATACGTATTCCTGGTTCCAACATGTTATCACTGTTAGAAGAGAATTTATATAATGCTGCGCATATCCGTTTGCACATATTCTCTTAATGCGCAACAGCTGTACAAAAAGATACTAAGTATATCAAGCTCGGGCTGTTCACTTTGTTTCATTTTTCGTAAATTTATATGGAAAAAAAAAGTTCAAAATCCCACATAGGCCTATCCCGCAATATAGCTTTTAACGGGTCCTGGGAATTGTAAGTATATTACGTAGGATTCGTAATGCTGATGTGCGCGCAGAATTTTCTGGTTCTGCCATTTCACAATTTTTTTTTTTTTTTTTTTTTTTAACATTCTCACGAAATAGACAATACAGTTAAACCTATTTTGTAACATTTGGTTAATTACGCCAATAATTCTAACATTGGGGGGGGGGGGGTAGTACCAAACCATGTTAGTCAGGCTTTTAAAATGAGCTTAAGGTGTATGAATAGTACCGTCATAATTATACACAAACTTTGACAGCTATATTTCACGTTCTATTTTATACAAAGTGATACTGCCATGCCGTTAATTCATTGTGACATTGCGATTCTAAACGTCAACAATTCCTCTGTCAGATCAGAACAGCCATTGGCCTGAGGTTCAGAACTTTGGCTGCATATGGTCGGCACGTCATAACGCTGTGGTGGGCGAGGAGTCCCTAACGCTGTGGTGGGCGAGGAGTCCCTAGTCTGGAATGAAGATGGTTGGATGACGGCGGAGTCGTGGTGTGAAGGTCGTCGGAAGGTGAACAACTCTATGACAAAGGAGGGGGGGGGGGGGGGTCACGTTCCATCGCCAGCCGTGGGTGGATGCTCCCACGCCACGTAACCCCCCCCCCCCCCATCCGCGCTTCTTGATGTATTATTATCGCCCCTCCCACTATTTAGTAAGATAAGGCACCAGTTTCTAAACTGTCTGGGGAAGTGGCCGGCCGTGCTCCCGGGACTGGCCGCTGCGTGTTATCGCGTCATTGCGGGTTTTTTTTTTACTCCTTTTTTAACGCCCCGGGGAGTGAGAGTGTGAGAGCTCGAGGGCGTAGCTCTAGTCTTTCTGGACGACGCTGATTATTACTGCCTGGTGGACTTCTCACACGGACGAACTTCGTGCCTGAAGACGGCTAGGGGATCCCCGCCTGGCTGGCACTTGAACTGCGTCGCAGAGTGTCTTGAGAACCCGATTCTTTGAAGAAACTATTTAAAGAGTGGGATGGAAACCCCGCGACCAAGGTCAAGTAGCGAGGGAGCGATACGGGCGGACATTAACACGCACGCCTAGCGCCTCATCGCTCCTACGCGCAATGCGTGCAGTGTTAACCGTCGTTACGCTGTGCTGTGCCAATTAGATCTCTATCACTGGCGATGAAAGATCACAGATTATACTATGCACATATCTTTGTTCTTTTCTCTTGCCGCTTAAGTAAACTGCATACAGGCAAGCTTTACAAATACGTATTTGACCAATTTCACGATTTTTTCCCAAGAATACACTTAATAAGACAAAGGTAAAAAATAATAATGGCATAGATATATTTTTTATTTATTTTTTTATCTTTTCTGAAAAAAAGTTGTATTTGCAGAACATTTATTTAACGAGATACGCGTATTCGCGCAAACATCTATTTCACAAAAAAATTCGGGGGTCCATCCCTCTCTTAAACGTGACTCCAGTATGTTTACCATCGAGAAGACATTCCAGACGAGGTTGGAATGGTACTTTAAAGTTACCACACATGCTGGAAATATTATTTCAGAGTCCTCCAATATAGTTAAAAAAGGCTTTTCTGGACTGCCGTTTCTTAAAAGATACGAGCCGGACTTGAACCAAACTACGATAGCAGCCTGTATTGAACTTTGCTATAGACTTTTCATCAATAAAATTATAGGGTCACCGTTAAAAGTCCTATAGGTACACGCAGCTTTACGAGAACACTATAGTCCATTCCCGATTGGAAGCGACACGTGAAAATCAACCTTTGAAAAAACAGACATAACATGTCACCTGTTTTTTTCAATAATCTGTATTCTACAAATATATAACACTGTGGTTAACTTTATAGTATTGTATTATTGAATAAATTAATCTTTACCTTAATATCTTCTATAACTTGTAATATTTATTTCCTTTTTAAAAATGAATTAACAACAGCGAGTGCAGCGACGTGTTGGTAACGACCGGTAAGAAATAGCTCACAGTTAAAATATTATTTTAACCTCGTTTTTTAGAATACTATTTGTAAAATAAACGGTGCCTATCGAAATATTAAAATTTTTAAGTAGCTCCGATGGTATCATATCTCATTTTTGCAGTTTAAAATAACAGCGTAAAATATCGTGAGTAGGCCGTAATGATACGGTATTGTTTTACCGAGCGAGAAAGCAATTGAAAAACTGTCTGCTGGCGAGGCTTGTCGCACTCTTTCTCTTTCTTCGTCTCTTTCATACTCGGGAAATTGCACTCCGCTAGTAAGCAGGAACCTTTATACATGTTTTCAGTTGTAGCATATTTCCTACTTATTACAGTAAAATAATGATTTTTGAATTTGTAATTTACAACTGAAAAGAGATTTTAATGTTTGGATACTTATTTTAATATAGTTGGTAACTGCCCCGCCATCATATCTAAGTGAAGTTGGCGGACGTGGCGAGTCATGGCATGGCGTGTTGCTTTTTACCAAACGAAACCTAAATTATTCTTATTCCGAAAAATACTTCAAATTACCACATCACATTTGTAAACGTGTTTTTTAAACCTACGTAGGCAAGTTCCGATGTTGTGATAAATCTGTTTTTCCACGGCAGTAATAAATATACTGTGACGTGTGTTTCGTTAATCATTGCGTCTGTGAAATGGCGTGCCTTTGTGCATCGTTGTCGATACGCTGGCCCTGTGTGTGCGTCATTTCAAATATTTGATTAGCACTATTTATACGTTATAATGTGAACTGTTTTTATGACGAGGTTATTTATTTACATCCACGTCTTTATTTAGCACAATGTTGTGCCTTAGTCCTAAGGGGTTTGAAACACAGTCGTGTAACGTAATTTGCCGCAATCATACTAAGCCCAGCCCGATAAATTTCAATAAACCTAATAAACAGTAAGTAGCAATACATATAAATATGAACAGAATAAAAGTTATCGTAAGCTTATTTGTGTGCAAGTTCACATATATCTTTTAAAGTTTGTATGACAAATGAGCAACACGAGTTGCGTGCTTAAATTTAATGTGCCTTTTTCACTGGGTGTTCCTTCGTTTTAATATATATTCCAACTGAGGCCGTCCTTTTAGAGAAATGACCCAACACATATCAATACCAAAAATATAATTACGAGTAGTACAGCCCTTTACCTCACAGTTGTAACAGTGTTAAACACAGTCGTAGCAAAATACTAACTTGCATTACATGTATTGAGCTACGTTGTGGAAAACAAATATGTTAATGTAAAATAGCCATAAGAACTGTCTTCAATTCATGCATTTTTAAAACGTCGTACAGCTGACGTAAATAATGTTAGAGGCCTAATCTGAATATTCATACGGAATGGTTTTTGGAATATGACAAGAAATCTTTGAAAAACTGTAAACAGTAAACAACACATTTGACAGGTATAAAAGTGGAAGTCACTTTCACTGTTTATTTTAAGGTGTAGCGAAAGTATACGAACATATGTACACTCACAATGGAATGTAAACATTGATTTTGACAGATGCTACATGGAAGACACATGGCAATGTTTGTTTAAATTTGGCGGAAGGATACGAAACGGGCCTGCAAGTAGATATGTAGCAGGGCCCCGTACAAAGTTGCTTCCAATGGGGAATGAACTATACGCGCCAGTTCAGAGGCCTGTGCGTAGCGGCGATAGCACTCTTGTAGGGCATGCTAGTGTTAACTCCTATAGCTCCCGCGTTTCTCGACCAAATTACAAGAGAACAAAATGATCCAGGCAAGCGGGACCCTTAAGGGTGCTGGTCACTCAAAATGCATTATTTTATATTCGGACGTAAAATTGTCCAACTTGTAGACATTAAAGGCTTTTCGCGATAAAGTGAGCACTTTAGAAGCGAACCTTATAAAATGTCACTGCCCCTGAATGCATATATTTTAATGGACGCACTGAGTGACTTTCACCCAGTAAAGTTCGTAACGATGCATGGAAAGTAGTTCCGTATCTTAACGTGGAATTAAAAGTCTTAGGTAAGCATTTGTGATAACTTAAAATTATTATTATTTTTTCAATCGAAGTGTTAAAACGAACAGATTTGTAAAGTATTTACTTTCTTGATAATTTGAGGGTTTCATTTGACCGAAGCATGAATAAAGTGGCGAGGCCCGTGGCAATTGAATTTACATAAGTGGGGAAGAATACAACAATGTACATACAAGTAGATTGTAAGCAGGGATTCCAAAAGTGCACATTTTACCGTGAACAGCCTTTAATAGTCAGTTTGAATTGTGCCGGCTGAGGGATGAGTGGTATTTTTTTTGCTCCTTCTCCCGCGAAGTTTTGCGATGTTCTTTTGTTGCGGAAAGGTGGTGACGGCGCCATAATACGCTCCCCTGAGCAGATTAAACAAGCTGTGGAACAATGATGGCGCAGGAGGGTTTGTTCGCGAGGAGGAAGATGGTTTTTTTTTGTGGAGGGGGGGGGGGTGGAGGAAGGCGGCAGAGCCTCGCCACAAGGGAAACAATGCCACGCGGATGAAGTGGAATCGCAACCATGCAAGTTTGAAAATTTCAACAAGTGCAGACACACAGCTCTTGGCTCGTTCCTCGTCAGTCGCGCGCTCTTTTGTTTGTTGAGGCAAAGTCTTTGCGCAGTTTTGCTGCGTAACATTACAAAACAATTGGGGGGGGGGGATATATATATATATATATATATATATATATATATATATATATATATATATATATATATATATATATATTAGTATTACTACCGACGGGAAAATTAACAATTTCGATACGCGACACAGCAAGTAAATGTGTTTATTAATTTAAAAAATTGCAAGAAGTTTCTACATATTTCTGAGTAGTAGGCGGTCAAATTAGAACGCAGAAGACATATTACCATAATAGCATCCTAAGAAAAGAATCGCAAGGCCTACCCTTGGCCGCCTGGCCAACAAAATTATCATACTCCGTGGAACGCTGTAGTAGTTCGTCGTTACTTGCTTGTGTCGAATCATCTGTTTCGGATGCTGAAGTTGTACGTGGCATGTGTATGCTTCGCGAGAAATTCTTTAAATGATAATTTTCCAGTATTTCATCATGACATGCACAACCTAGTAGGTTCTCTGACACTAAGGAAGCGTTTGCAATGCTCTATGTCCATAGTTGTTCAAACGACATATTTTTAACTTTCACTGGTTTTGTAAATGGTTAAAGCAAAATCGATATGAATATTTTTTATTGAATAATCCTTTTAATATTATAAATACAAAAATTTGTATGTTTGTTATTCAGTCATGTCGTAATAACTCGACGAATTTGAATGAAATTTGGTATATGCCGTTCATTGTAAAGTGAGCACTTTCTGAAGCTGTTTCATGAGACATAATGTCCAATAAATACACTTCATTGTGGCCTCGTACTTTTGGTTTTGGGTATGGTGGATGTATACACTGTGTTTATCACTCGCATGGCAGGGTTTACATTAACAGTTGGTGGAAGAATATAAATTGGTTGAAAGAAAAGAGTAACCAGGGCTTCAAAAGTGCTCACTTTACTGTGAACGGCCTATACATGGGTAGATTATATTTTGGATTAGCACACAAGGTACTTTAATCCAGGAAAAACGAACACCTTCTTAGGGAATATATAAAATATGCCACCGGCCATTAAGATAGAGCACTTGGTCATTATAATTAAGGTTTGAATTTTGCACGCGGTGAAACCGCGGGTAACAACTAGTTATTCATAAGTTCGCAGTAATTTTTTTTAAATAAATCTGCTGGAAGAGCTTGCTTTCAAATTAATGGATAGTTGTACTTGTGATTCGCACATTAGGCTAGCCGGTGTTCTTTTCTAACGCTGCGGAATTGAAGAAAATCACGCTAAAAAGACTTGGAACAATATTTACATTTTAAGGAGATGGAAGATCGCGAGGAAAGAAAACACGCTTTTGCGTCTGATCGAAATCTTACCCGCTGCCTCGGGAGTGCGAGTTTAACACGCGGCCGCATGTCAAAGTACGAAATTTGGGGTGGCGGGGGGACGAATTATTTCTTTATATAGTGCCCGTCTTTGTGTAGCCCATGTCGTTGCTTTAAACTAATGTGCAGCATTCACACATTACAATATGACCGTACAGAACTTTGGCAAAATCGCAGGAGTGACGAAGTGTAAAAACCCACACTCGGAAGTGAGTAGCGAGTTCTTTATTAAACGCACCTAATATGTGAAGAATAGAAAGTAATTCCTGGCCATTACATACATTAAGGCGAGCGGAACAGCGGGCAGTGCCTTACCTTACCGAGACGCCACCGTGTGAAGACGGAGCGAGCATGTGTGCTCCGAGCGCCGTAGCGAGAAAGAGATCAGTCTCCGGCAACATTAAGGTGACGGCGTTCTAAAGAGACTTTATATGGAACCGTGGCTATAAATCTCTAAATACCAAGTTGATTGCAATTAAATATATTGGTAACTCACGTTTATCTCACCCCCCCCCCCCGGGCTCACTTATTTATTGTAGTGTAAATCATAATGTATACGATGAGTATTTAATACAGTGACTATTAAAGTCTTACAAATTATTCTACCTCTGAGTTAGATTCCCTCCAAATAACATAAATTTGAACAGTCTCAAACCAAGACTGTTACAATATGGAGAGGAAGCCGGACTCCAGAGTGATTAGTTTGATGATATATGGTAGTGGGTGGTTCGCAGCTCATTATAAACACGAGGTAGATCCCCTCTTCGCTCTGCCTGTGCCGGAACTGCGACCTGAAACTTGACACACTAACTCCACGAGGAGGTTATCGGTAGCGATTCCCGAATTCCGCGAAAAGATTTCACGACCTGTTATACATATTTCATAGAACTTCAGCTCAGATCCACTCCTGTGATTGGATTGTTTGCTTGTTACGAATCTTAGATATCAACGCACGAATCACAGACGTACAGTACTTAAACTACCTCATTCTGATTGGCCAGTCAAGAAGAAAACAATCTTCCCACAAAGACACCGCGCCAATAAGCTAAAGAAAACTTCTGGCACGCCGGTGGGGTATTGAAATCTAACATGTACGGAAAGCTTTTCGCGAAATTTGAGTGTCCCTAGTTATCGGCCAACAAGACGACGAGAGAATAAAACGCTCCAGTAATGTCTTTGGTATTAGACTCGCCTTGGAATTGCCCCGCCAGTCGAACAAATGAAACAGCGTTCACAAACGACGAGTTCCGTATTATCGCCCGTGCATTAACGTTTCCGGTCTTTTTTTTCTCCTCTCTCTTCTCTGCTGCCTCATGAGCGTCTCCTTGTGTGTTTAGCAAACCGGGCAGTTAACGACCTTCTATTTACAGCGGCAATTGGGCCCCCTGCGTTCGAGAACGATAATTGTCCTTTTCCGCTCTGGCGCAGCCTTTGCCCGCCGGTTAGCGGGCGGAATTGCCCGCTGGGCTTCGGTCAGCGAACCACGTCTGTATACATCCGCGTGACCCTTTACCTTCACCTGCCTACCTTGCTAACGGAACAGTGTCCCGTTTTATATATTACAAATATTAAGCCACTGGATATGCATCTTAACTTCAAATTGGTTGCAAGTCGATGGCGCTTAAGGAAGTTTTTTTTTTCTTTCGTATCTTTCTAAATGGCAGAGGACAAAATACAAATGCCAGTGATGAACCCTTCCTGAGGTGCTTGACTTCTCAGTGTAGAAACTTTAAATTCTTGTTTTGAGTTCTTTGTTTCTGTGATTCCTCCTCAAACAGATACAAATCGACGAATGATCTAATAAAAGTTTTGTCTCTGCGTGGGAACATTTTTTTTCGTGGATCTACGTGCATACAAAACCTATTGTGTGAGATTATTCACACTTAAGTGGACGCAGTCAACGGCGATCATTAAGTGGCAGGGAGAGGTCAGAAGACTCTCCCTATGGGAAACGGTGTCAGGTATTTACCTGTATTTTCCGCACATTTTAACGCAATTCAATCGCCAGGCAAGCAATTTCTGCAAAACTGTGAAATGGGAAAAATGTTTAAAGTGATAATTTCGAGGGTGTGGAGGCAAAGGACCGCCAGACGAGATGCAAATGCTGTCTCAATAACAATTATTATTTTGTGATAATTCATTTCAGAAAGTAGAGAATAATTTTCCGTGCATAGGAACACCTAATTGATGAAGTCCTGTCTCTGCCGTAGCGAAGTCAGCAACCCTGTATGTGGGAGATGTGGGGTTGTGGTGGGACAGGCCTGTCTCAGGAAAGCTCGGATTGGTCTGCAATTCATAACTCTTAGCCAGAGGTAAGTGATGCAGTTTATAAACATCACTGCCTTGTTTAGAGCCTGATAAAGACGGACAACTCTTGTGAACAAGAAGGTGATCACCCTCTTGTATTAAAGTCCCATGTATATACTATACACACAGTAGCAGTACTTGAATGTTGCAGCAAGCCAGTCACTCATATTTACCACAACACAGAAAGACTTTACTAACTAAACAAATCACTAATACAGAATTAAGATCTGTTTTCTACTCTCTGATTAACAATATCAGCATAAACCAATGTACGGGAACCACATAAATCTATAAAACGCAATTGGAAACAAACGACTTGCACAAGAAGGCGAACGAAAGATAGAATAGTCTCTAAACTATTCCAGCTAGCACGTTAGCTCTTGCATGCACGCCACTTGCATACAAGTTAGCCAGTCACACGATGCAAGTTGACATTAACAAGAAAGTGAACTGTGTGTAACAGGCATAAAGCTTGGTGCTGTCGACGTTCCCATCAGTAAAGAACAGAACTGGCCCCACATTGCCATTTCATTGCAACCGCACAGACACAACTTACAGCCTTCACGCAACAATCCCCTTCCAATATTGTTTTTTTTTTGTATATGTCAATGTTGGGTAAAAATAAGTAGTTACATCAATGTCGTTTCGGGATTCGACCTCTGGACTTCGTGCTTGGCACAAAATAAGCAAATTCATGGAAACGAAGCGACATAACTGTGCTCAGGGTACTTGCGTATTCAGTAAACCGAGTAGGGCCTGAAGATTCTCTCCAGCTAAATCTGGAAGCCTTTCGTCCGTTGGCTGCTGGTTGGTGGTTGGGCCCCGGTGTCTTACTGCCAGTCTGTCTAGACCATTGCGTTCGGGCAAGCATTTGGAGGTTGGGGAAAAAAAAACTATCGTTTCGTTTTCGCATCATAATTTCGGATTCATTGCAATTATTGGCAAAGCAAGATTATAGAAAATTAACATTTTACGAGTTAATATTATGTGCATGATTTCATTTGTGTGATAACTAATTGTAATAAGCGGAGAAGACATTTTATTTTATCTATCAAGTTCCCGCCTTTTTTCAAGCAGGAAATAACATACGGCAAAATTAGATTCAAAAGTATTAAAGAACTAGTAAATTGTAAATTTTCTGTATCCAAACATTTCCAATACTACCTACCTCTTAAACAGACATTGACACGAAAAGGAAGTATGTCTGTATAAAAGCAGAAGCCGAGTTTAACGACCTTGCCTATGTAGGTCGTTTGCTCGAAGCGTTATGAACCTAATAGCGGCAGCGACCTTGGCGTCACTTCATAATGAGCCATAGTACCGAATTGCGGTCGTAAAATCACACGTTCTCTCGCCTTTAAGGCGCCCACCTACGAAGGCGTACGTCGGTGAGAGAAGCGAGTCGCTACACACAAGGTTATTAGGTGTGCTGTTAATGGCCGCCACGCGTACTTAACCTGTATATATGAATGAAATACATCCCGTAGGGTTACTTTTGAATGGCCCTGAATTTTCATTGTGAATTACTAGCGATGGAGGTTTGTCAAATATGCATGTGTTTATTTGTTATTACATGAATGAAATCACCAATTAATATACATGCTTGATCTAAAATTTAAGTAGTTTTTTTGTGGTGTTGTTGAAAGTGAACATCAGAAGTTAAATATCGTATTTTCAATTCAGTTGATGCGGTTGTCATTGTTCTTCGATATCCGCTATTTTACAACGCAACTAGGCTGTACGGAATTTAACTATTATTTATAGGTGGATATCCCTTCATTGAACTTGGTTTACCTCTTAAACTTTGCAGACCCATTTACGTGTATATATATATATATGTATGTATATATATATATATATATGTATATATATATGATATACTTGCACTAGAATTTTCACACTTAATATTCTTCTGTGTACTATGCAAAATTCCAGTGTGTTTTGAACAGTGGCAAAGTAAGGGAGCTGGTAAGATGATGCTCTGTAGGTCGGAGTACGTCGTACATTTTGAGCGGAGGCTAGATCCTTGCCACATCCACATATTTTTTATAGGTAATATATTGGATTTGCGACAAATCATTGTATTTACTTTATATCACACAGGTATAATTTTTTTTTTTTAATCCTGGTGCCTATTAACCAGCTATAAACAATTTATGTTCGACTGTTTGGATTAATAGATTTCTTCTAACTCCAGGATTTGTTTTATTCTTCCCTGCGGATATATGATGACATTTCAGTTGGCAGTCTGTATATATTACCTGATGCAAATTTACAGCATATGTACTGGCATTTTTCCTCAGTGAAGTGATAGCTACAGTTTAATTTTATCTTTGTTGTATTTCGATGTAGTTCCTGTTCCTAGAAAGTCTCAAATTTGACGTGATATGATAATCTTTCAAATGTACCTAATGTGTGTTATATTAATAGAAAATGCTAAAGAAACTTGAATGCACCTCGGTCCTGTGTCTTCACCTAAATTTGCGATATTGTGCTGCAGTTCGGAAAGATTCAGCGTATGAGAATATAATTTACGTGAATTTTCAGGAAATATTTTAAGTCAGTTCGCGGGTACGTACACATGTCCCTCGTTTAAATGGAATAATACCACATAAATGCTTAACGTTTTACGTGGAACATTCTTTGAGTCTGATCATCCTCATAACACAGGTCTGAGATTTTTGTAGAACTACGTAATGAGTTTTATTAATAAAAAGGGTAAGCTTATTTTTCAAAACCTACTTTAACTAACTAAACTATAGGTAGCGGTTTGGCGGCGAGGATGTATTTTCGCAAAATACAATGTTGCTGGTTCAGCATGACATTAGTATTGTAGTTATATTTTGTTTGTATACACGCTAAGCTCGAATCAGTGATATCAATCAGTGAAATAACGTCCACCGAAAGTCACTTGATAAGCTACTTCCGACTGGCATATCAAGGAAATGAACTGGGAATAAGTGACCTACGGCAGTGGAATTCTCGACAATCGGTGAGGAAAACAAATCAGTGAAATTCAGTCATAATTTTAATTAGTTATCATAGACTGATTATCAGTTGCTTAATTTTCACTATTTTAGCTGATTTTTCTCAATTTTCACCGATTCAGATTTAGTGGGTGTGTGTTCATACATTCAGCCGAAAATTTTTTAGACGCAGTTAAATATTAATAAAACTTAACTTCTGTGAAAAACTGCCGTTTAAATACGTCGTAAAAATCCGGAGAAATGTTCTTAAATCATTTAGTTTAATATCGAATAATTTCATAATTCATAAAACCGAAGCCCTAGCCAACATTTACTTTTTCACAGTGCATGTATTATGGTAATAATGTATTCGTTTATAATACATTTGTTCATTTTGGCATAAATTACTGTTGTTTTGACGAGTATGCAAATACTGTTACGGTCCTAATAAAAAAAGTTCAAATAAACATGATTGTGTAGTGTTCTACTGAAAATTAAAAATTATTTACTTTAAAACTCTGGAAAACACCAAACACTCCCCTTAACAAAGTTTTCCCTTAAGTTTTACCAAAATGTTTTAGGAACATACCAAAGGATAGCACAGTATTTTTTGACAGGGGAATATGAAAATCCTGGTGAACTCCTTTTTGACAATCTTGATAACTTAAAAAAAGACGTCGCAAGCGTAGATTAGAGTAACGTAGACAGTAAAAAAATAATAAACTCGAGTTTTTCAAAAACCTTTAATCGTTATGGGACGAAATTAGTGCACCCATTTTTGTTGACAGTATTGAAACATTTTATTTGCTAGATACGTACAGTACTATTTTGAGCAGTTAATATAATAAACATTGTCATGTGCCAACATTTATATAAACCTGAATGTAGGAATCGCACACAACTTTCAAAAGTGTTCAGCGAATCTTACGAATACATTTGAACGAAACTTAGGCTGTCGTTAAAACATGAGATACTATCATTTGAGCGATTGCAGGTTCTTAATTCAAGCAGAAATAAACCCTCCCCCATCCTGCAACTGCGGCTTTTTTTTTTTGTACGCGTCGTTGGGCAAATTCCTGCGTCATTTTACTGCGCTCCATTTCAGTCCTACAGCGCCCCGTGAAACCTGCGAGCGCTCTCTAAACCAACTAAATCTCGACCGTACAGTGCGCCGCGTTAAACAGCAAACGGGGGAGTAAACAGCCCATGTAATGTTTTCCCGCCCTCTTTGTGGTTTGCGAAGCGAGGCCACTCGCTTGTATCGGATCAAGACGGCAGGATGTTTAGAACACACTCGAGCGCAAAGCTGTGTGATCCTTGAGTGCGTAGGAAATGTCTGCTTTTATTCACGATCGTAATAAAACCTCGGAGTAAAAATAAAAACTTACCTATTTGACGGTTTATATAACCGTTTTTAAAGTTCTTATTACTGTAGGCTGTTAATATTAAATTGAGCGCTTTTGAAAACTCTGCTTAACACCTACTTGTCTGCATGTTGTGTATTCCTCCGCCTTATGTAAAATTATCGTTGCCATGGGTATCGCCACTTTATTCATGCGTTGGTAAAATGAAACTGTGGAATTATTTGAAAAGTAAATAATTCTCAAATATGCTCATTTTTTCACTTCGATACATTAAAAATACAGAAAACCAAAGGAATATATTAAATGATCAGAAATGGTTACCTAACACTTTTGTTCGACGTAAAGATGTGAGACTACTTTCACTCCATCGTTACCAACTTTACCGGACGCATCTCACTCAGTGCGCCCGATAAAATATATGCATGTAGGAGTGGTGACTTTTTTGTAAGGTTGATTTCAGAAGTGCTCACTTTATCGTGAACAGCATTTAAGACCTGTTTTTTCAAACATCAAAAGTTAGCATCAGGCACATGTGGCATTAGCAACTTATTCGGTTACACTAACTTTAGTAGAAACTTGAAATGTCGTTAATGTAACTGTCTTATAAATACTAAATCTATACCTTAAATCTTAATGTGAGTGTTTAGAGTTATAGGCTTGCAACTTTGACCCGGGTTCAAATCTCGTTCACCTATGAAATATTTCAACGTTTTGTTTTTTATACACAGTAGAACCCCCACATAATGAAAATTTTAAATATTTTTTACCATCTCTTTTTAAAATCTGGATGTACAAAAAACTGAAAGGGAATTAACGGAGAGGTTCCGTAAATTCACGGAAGGTTCTGTTCTAAAATCAATGTTTCCATTATTTTACGGGGAATTTACGGACACGTATGGATAAATTTTTACCAGCCGTTTTCCGCAAAACGAAGGAAAATTGTTGACTGTGTTTTTTAATTCGTTCTCAGCATTAATTTCGTATACACATTAATGACTAAGCCAGCGTATAGATATTTTTCAAAGGTTGAATTCCAAATGGTTCAGTTGACAGAGAACAAATGCCAAAATATTTTGTGTTAGCTGCATGTACGGCCAGAACTAGCATTCCTAAACATGTTTAGTAAAAAACACATTGAATTTGATTTAATACGTTACTCGGTACTTCCAGAAAAGCTGACGACGACGCCGCCTCATATTGGCTTTCGAACCATATGATTACTATTTCGCCAAAATAAATTTTAACCCACCCCTGAGAAATCACAGATCGACCGTCCTCGTCTCATAAGAATACATATGTAGGGCCTACATACAAAAGTCTCGTAAACGCAGTTTTCACTAAAATGGAATTTTGTGTGCGTTTGGTTCAAAGATTCATGTTTATGTATACCGGAACCTCTAAAATGAAATGCCAGTGAATAGCAAAGAATGTTATTATTACCAGATAGAAGGAAGAAAAATACTCCAGTATTAAATTTTCAGAAATTTCTAAACACACGCAAATTTATCCAGAAAAATCCAACGTTTTGACTTTAGAGATTACGCAGGTATGTGTTGAGAGTAGAAAATGGTTACATTATAGTATACAATATCACTGTTGATGGCGGTATCCACACGAATAAAATTAGTTATTTGTGATTTTTTTTTGTTGAAAATATAGGATACTCGTTAAAACTTGGCCCCGTAAACGGATCTTGTATGGAAGGTTGTATTCTAATATTCATCTTTCACCTGACACGAGAGAGAGCATAAACTTGAAGTTTAATGGCTGTTAAGGCTATTCATGGTAAAGTGAGCGCTTTTCAAGGCTCTTCCACCATGCATGATAAACAAAAAGATAATTTATATCGTGACCTTAGAATTTAATTTTTGAGAGCTATTAAATGTCACATACTAACAATTGCCGGAAGGGCACAAACAAGCTGAAAGGAACTTTTAAGCACGGCCTTAAAAATGTGTTCACTTTACCTTGAACAGCCTAAATTGTACTTGGGTTAAGTTTAATATTAATTTAGAATATTTCCATTGTCTAAAATCAACAAGTAATAATAGTGTGTGGTGGTTGAATTTTCATTTCTGTTTGTGTTGTTTTTAATTTCGTCATGACTTAAGGAGCAGACTTCTTACGCCATCCCCCTCGCCTTTTCCCTGTTTTTTTAAATGTATGTAAAATTAAAAACTGCAATTTTGTAGCTTGGACTGCATTTTAGATGACAGTGTACCTTTAAGCTAGAGTGGTCACACCTTGAAGGTTCGTGTGGTGCGCATGCATCGAAGTCTCCCAGCGCACACGTGCTTCGTGAGCGTGTGGGCGTGCGGCTTGTCCCGTTGAATCTCCCGCGGAGGCGGGCGCGTGGGCAGTCATCGTAAAGCATGCATGAAACTACCTCCCCCTCCCCCCGTCACACACAACTCATTCCGTCGTCTGGATGTGTCACGAGGCCGCGGGGCAGCATCGAGTATAGAGAACTGAGCGACTATATCGAACGTCCATAGACTATCCATAGCGTGGCTTTGAGCAAAATAAAACGTATATAAATACATGTTGGCAAACGAGAAGTTAAGGCGGATTGAGACCTCGACCATCGTAGGCGAGAGTTGTCATCTACACCTTTGCCGTATTGTCTGTACGTTGCCAATCTCTGTTGGCTATATATTGGGAACCAAATGCAGGCATAATGTGATATAGTTCTATAAATGTACGTACTTGGTCGTTGCTCCAAAGCGTTATTACTTTCGTGTGGTATCATTTGCGTCGGCCACTGAGCGTGTAATCATTACGGCGACCGTCTTGCGTCAAGTGACAACACGCGCAGTGCTCTGCAGGCTAGCGTGTGGACACGGTTGTCCAAGCGAATGAGTGCCTTCTGACGTGCACACAGGAAACACACCACGCCGAAGTACGGCCAGCGAGTACAAGTGAAAGGGCCAGGCAAGGCGACACGGTTGGCGCTCGACTTCACTCGGTCAACGTGGACCAACATGTGTACGGGACTTGACAGTGCTCGCCTGCTTGGGTCCTGAGCTGTATTACAGCGAGATTAAAATACAGGTAAATAGAAAGGACGTAATATATTTCTATTGCATTTTCTGTGACAACGCACGAAACTTTGTAGTACGTTTATTTCTCTCTCGGTCTTTCCAACATGTCCGGAATGCATTACGATAAAATGTTGTCATAATACAATACGTGCAAAAGTAGGACCGGCAACCACATTAAACGTTGCTATATATTTAATACCAGAGTCACTACTTTAAACCTTCTAGTTACTTGTCGAACGATTAAAAGGCTGCATTTCTCGTGAGGGCGATACTACCATTGATTTGCCTTCTAGCGTCGTCCAAGCCACCTCGCACGAACAAACGCTCCATGACGTTTGGATCCTGTAACTGCAGTTTCCTGCTCTTCCTAGTACTGCGCTCTAGAGGCCCCGCTTCGGGAGGGGTTAAGTTCTACAAGCGAGGAAATTCAACTAGGGCGACAAATGCATCCTCGCTCAGTAGAGGTAGTCATGTGGAGCTTCTCCCTAGTTACTGTTGGATGGCGACGTGTGAATAATTCAGGATTGCCGCCGCACAGGTACGATAATAGCATGTCACTTCCCTATCGTTTTACAACTGAAAATTTTGAAATTATTTTATGCTCTTTCTTAAACCAACAGTAGCAAATAATGCCACCGGTTTTTTTTTTTCTCCCAAAAAAAAAACATAACTATTATTTCGGACCTCGCTTTACTAACATTTTCGTGATACGCGACATGTTCCTTTCAATTGCACCACCTACCATGTTAAGTACTATCTGCAAGTAAATCACACATCTTTGAAAATATATGTTTTTACTGCCCATAAATCGCGACGCTATCCGATGTGGATGTCATTTAAGCTTGTATGTTGTTTCCACTCTTGTCTTGGCAATTTGTAAATAGTGAACAACTATCCACTAAAAGTGATCATAAGCTCATAATTTTGGAACAAGATGACTAATAGAGATCATATCGCCCCACTAGTAAACTGAAAATTACGTTCGTTTCCTGTGAGTTGGAAGATAATGTCTTACTCTCGTTTTGTATTGGTGTTCAAAGTTCAGTATTCTTGTCGAGTACCTGCCTACAAGTCTTACGATTAGGTCAGAAATGTAGAGCATAAATAAAACCCTGACACCGTTCGAAGGCATTCCTTGCGTGTGTGCGGACGGCGATGTGTGGCGAGTGTTCTGGCGAGAGCCGATGAGGGCGAAACGAGGTATGGAGCAGCGTCGGATTGAAAGGTCAGGGGAAACGGGAGGTCCTCGAGAAAACCCGCCGACTAGCGGCAAGATTTCCACGTGTGAAAATCCTAGAGCGACCCCGCCGGAAGTCGAACCCGGTTTGCCTAGGTGGGATACTGGTAGTCTTGGCTACTATATCATCGCGGCCCCCTGGAGAATTAGACTAGTGTTTATATCGGAGGAATAATTATATATTGAATTGATTAATTAGATACTCGTTACTAATTCACTGGTTTTACAGAGGATTGTAATATACTGAATTGCAGTAGATAGTTGAGGAAAAATCTGCTTAGAATTATACATAAAATTAAAAATTTAAATTTTCTTTTTTGTTTTTATTTAATAAGACCTCCTCCCCTTCATGAATTTAGGGACAACTTAAGAGCATGTAACATCTATGTACGTTATTTTAATTATTTTCTTTCTTTTTTATAAACTTGAAATTTTTGTATTTTAAAATTATAATTTGTTATAACGTATCCTGAAATGCAATGTCATTAGATATGCAATTTAAGTATTGGAAAGAAATACAGGAGCTGGAAAGGAATTTGTGGTGGCCTTTACTAAGGAATAGTCCTGGCATTCGCGTAGATTGATTTAAAAATATGAAAAATCAAAAGCAAAGTCATTCTCTGCGTTAACATCTTGTTAAAAGTTAATTTTTTGTAATTGATGAAAACTGAAAATGGTTCTTATTTTCATATACACATACTGGAGGTACTTGTCATAATATATATTTTCCCCTTAATGTTACTTTACCGGCAAACCACAATACTCATTAGGATTGTGATAGTCATTTTTTGGAGGCTGCTGATGGTTGAACAATAGGCAAAAGAATTAACTAAATATTTTTTCAGCTTATGCTTACCTGTAAACAGGTAGTTAATCACTGTTGCGAGATACAATTTTTTTAAACCATCAAAAAGAGTTAAAATCGAAGTATTGTGCAGTCGAAATAAAAACTCGTGCAAAGTTACACACTTCAATGGAAATGTATTTAGTTTCACCTTAGCGAAGGATCAAGAAAATTAATTTAAAATCTAAACCATACAATTTACTAGGACCTTTTTAAAACATGGAAATTAACATTTCCAACCCTCCTTCCACCTAACTTGGGAGTCCTCGATTTTATTGTCAAGGAGGCGAAAGTTTTTACTCGTAGCGGTATTTGTAAACCATGTCTGCACGTTTTTTCTTGTCCACATCGAATACATTATAAAAAAAGTTATTGCCGCATACCAGCATATATTTCAACGGGCGCCCTGAGTAACATACGCCAATTAAAGTTGGTAACGATAGATGGGAAGTAGTTCCGTATCTTAACGTCGAATAAAAAGTGTTAGGTAACCATTTGTGATAACTTAAATTGTTTCTTTCGCTTACTGTTTTTTTTTTTATGCACCGAAGTGTAAATATGAGCAGATTTATTAGATATTTACTTTTCAGATAATTTCACCATTTCATTTGACCAACGCATGACTAATGTGACGAGGCCCACGACAATGTTAATCTTACATGAGGCGGAAGAATGCCCAACGTGCATACAAGTAGAACTCATTTTACCGTGAACAGCCTATACACATTATATTCCTAAATAATTTATATTTCCCCATTTTATTCTCGATTTTTTTCTCAACGTGGAATTTCATTTCGAATCATTAACACGCTTTAGTTTTATTCTTTGTCATGTTGGTGCATTGTCTTTCTGTAGTATTCGTTTGGCCTTTTATTTGGGTCGCTGGTAACTTTTAGGGGTGTTCTTTTAAAGTTATATTACAGCATTTCATTTTAATGAAAGGAGTAAATTCTTACGAAGTTCAATTCCCAGACTTGTCAGCGTGCGCCTGAACATTACTTCGAGGTAACAGCGTCAGCTGTGCACCGTTTCTTCTCTGTTTCACCCGTTCTTATTGTATCCCTTATTCGCTCCTCGTCATTGCTCTTGTGCTTTGTTTTCGTTTTGCTTCTCGGAGGTTATGTGACTTCCGCTTTCTAGTCTACTTTATATGACTCTGGCTACGTTAAGGGACATTAATTACGCTTGCATGAAGTGTGGGACTTATTCAACGTGGCAAATGGTTTTTATAGAGATATGGAAGGACTGGGCATTTTCATTACACACCGTCAACAAAGGCAGGGAGTGTGCGCGTAAATAATATTTATTTAACAAGCGCCCTTTGTTTTAGTACCGTTAAAATTTGAGGATGCTTACAAATTGTATTTATCGTAACCTCTGTGGGCTATCGCCGTTACCTTTCGAGCGATACGGCCACTAGGCCGTTCGATTGGCAGTAAATTGTAGTCCTTATAATCAAGTGTATTTGCAATTAAACAAAATAAGAGGTTTTTGGATTAAAATTGCGACAAAAATATCTTGGTTGGGAGGAGGTGGGTGGTATAGGCAAGATATAAAATTTTATAGGATGCGTCGAGAAATAAGAAAATGGGCGATTACTAATGGAGTAATTTTTTTTTCAAAGAAAGTAAAGTAACGCATGGCATACTCTAGCAATGGATGCCGCGGTTCTAGATCAGTGTCGATCTGCAAACTCCTGTACTCAGGACCTCCGGTAACTGGAGAATAGCAATGACAGAAACAAATATCTGAACATTGGAAGTACTGAATCCTGGGATAACAAAATACCACTCGCGCTTAGAACATCTTGTGCTATTGCTACAATAAACGACAAACTTGCAGCGAACGGAGATAAAAACCTACTTTAATTAAGTTAGCAACATATTGTACGATGACTTAACAAGAACTGATCCCGGATAACCTGTGGATACTATGGTTGAGAGATCGTCACTCAAATAAAAACATAGCAATATCGAGCAATAAATAAGGAGAAAACAAATTATAGTTACTTGATGATTGGCAGCTTCTTTCGAGAGTTAACCACTAACAGCATTGATAGCCTTACTTACGCTGAAAGAGTACGTTGAGTACTCTGTTCATGGTCTTCGTTCGTATCACAGAAGATATGATGAGTGTTTAATTTTGGTAGTTGGTGTAGTTATACGGTAAAATAGCTTATTATATATACTTATTTTGTTTGTAACTGTGTTACCACCAAATTGTTTTATTCCAGTTGTGCTAAGAACACACACGCGCACATACACACATACACTTTTCAATTGTTCTCAGCAAGTTAAACGTTATGCTGAATTTTGAAACGTTCGCTTCCTCATTCCACCCCACACCCCTATGACGACCGTTCAAGTATGGTTTGGTTTTGTCTTGTGCTGCGTTCTGTTTACTGATGATTGGCTGTCTGACTGGGATCATTATATAAAATTACCCTTGTAGTTTCTTGTTGATTTTATTTCGAGGTTCTTTCATTCATTTTTGGTGCTTGTGTATTCTGTACTTAGTCATTGTAAACAATGGGTAAAGTTTACAGTTATATTTCAGATGCAAATTGATAGAAAATCTCGTGCATTTTTACCGCTCCGTATAACGCACATTTATACAACAGTGTAAAACGGTAATGGATATTTGACGTGGTAATATATTAATAATTAACAAAAGCATCTAAATAAAGCTACCGTACAGGCTTACTTAATCCCAATAGGCTATATTCCGTGTACCTTATTTCTCTCGTGTTCATGAGGTACTTAGCTTATTCCAAGTAGGTCAATGATCACAGGTTACTTCTTTGAGACAACTCGAATGCCATACATGCTTATTCAAATGTAATATTTTATTAAGTTACGGAATTTTTTATTAACATATATTGTATTTCCGCACACTCACATGTTTGCTGTTGCAGTCTTGAAATGTCTCGTGGAAGTTGCCTCGTGGAGTACGTCAAAATTATGTTGGTCACGTTTCATTATGTCCTGTCTTGTTCTTTTTGTTAATTGCACGTCGTTCCGTTATCATACTTCAGCAACTGACAGAGCAATTATTTCGAGACATTATTGGATGCCTGTTACGCAAATTTTATTAACTGCTGTATGCGTGTGTAAACTAAAAAACTTCTTCAGTCGATAGCAATTTAAGACGTACACATTTTTTGTAATTGATAGCCAGCTTAACGTTGTGCCTCAGCGAGTGGTTGAATTAATCTGCCCGTGGTTACTAGCATTGATAAGTCATTTTTCAAATTGATTTCGGAATCGCATACTGAAAAAAAATATTTCGTGGCGGCCACAAACATATTTTGTTGGTATTCACCCTGCCAAATATTTTGTGGTGTACACAAAAATGTTTGTAGATGCCACAAAATAAGTTTTAGGAGCCATAAAAGTTTAGTGGCCACTAAAAACTTATTTTGTGGTAGCTACAAATTTTTTGTGTACACCACAAAAAATTTGGCAGGGTAAATACCAACAAAATCATTTTGTGGCCGCCACAGAATATTTTTTTCAGTGCACAGATAACTTACAAGCTGTTAACGTTCGATTGGCCACTCTTGAAAACCCTGCTTCGGACCTATTTTTTTTTTACATTATGTATTCTTCCGCTGTATGCAAAATTAACAATGCAATGAACTGCCTCACTTAGTCAAGCGTCATGCAAATGAAAACTTGGGTGTTTAAAGAACGCAAATGTGTCAATACTGTACAAACTTGTGTATAGTCTGTTCACGGTAAAGTGAGCACTTTTTAAGGCCCTTATAAATTTTTCCTTTCCTCCAATTTCCATCTTCGTGCTGCTTTTTAATATAAACATTGGAATGTGACCAATAAACACAATGTCTACATTTTACCACCATCAAAATGTAATGCCTGAGGCTGCAATTATATATATTTATTAGTGGTCAATGCCTGTTGGGAGGGCCTTAAAAAGTGCTCACTTTATCGTGAACAGCCTATAACTATGTGTATATACTATTCACGTTAAACTGATCAATTTTGAAAGCCCTGCTTGAGATCTACTGGTATGAACGTTGTGAATTCTTCCGCCGAGGGTTTAAAGGTGTAGGTGTGGAATTTTAAATTAATATATTCATCTATGGCTGACGTGGCCACGAGAACGGACGAGTACAGCAAAGATCCCACTCTTGTTTGCGCGAGAAACGCAGCCTGTTTCCACGTGACGTCGTGCGCAGGAAGGACGAAAACTGGCGAGCTATCGCCTGCCCCCTGCTATCCAGCCATCGTTATAGGCCGGCCACGGTAAAGTGAGCACTTTTGAAGCCCTAGTGACTTTTTTCTTTGAACCAATTTTTAACTTTCCACCCCTTATTAATTTAAACCCTTATATGTGAGTAATAAACACAGTATATACATTCACCATACCCAAAACCAAAAGTCTAAGGCCACATTTAAATGTATTTATTGCTAATTTTGTCTGATTAAACAGCTTCAAAAAGTGCTCACTTCACCATGAATGGCCTATACAAGTTTATTGGCCGCATGCCGATCAGTGCGCCCGTTAAAACACACGCAGGCGGGGGCAGTGACTATTATTTTCCAAGGTTCATTTATAAAGTGCTCGCTTTATCGTGTACAGCCTCTATAGTTGTATTACGAGAAGAGATTTCAAAACTGCTAACTGGTCCGGTAACAGCACTTGCGTACTACCGGCGAGGTTGTTAACGCACTGCGCGCGCTGGAGGAATGCCGGACGGAGCCCGCAGCTGCATCTCGCGGCGTGGGAAGACTTCCCATCTTGGCACTCCAAAGGCGCAGTTGCTATGGCGGTAAGTGACCGGGGCTCTACCCGCGCGCGCAACAAGCCTGCATGCGCCGTCGACCTTGAAAACACGGCGGCGCTGGTTGCCCCCGCTCGCTGCGTGGGCGCTGAACCGCTTTCCCCGGCACGCCTGTTCCGGTCGCGGTGACCATTTGCCCGCACCGTCGGGTCCAGAGGGGAAGAGAGGTCACGTGGGACGTGACCCCTCTCCTGTAAAAAACGCATTTACAATTAATCTGCCCTGGGGATGTTTTAAATATGAAATTAAAAATCATAATTGTTTAACACATTGCTTTTCTTTGTTTAATTTAATTTTGTTTTGGCATTACCTCATTTCCATTCCACGAATCTGACCTCCACCTCCACAATGGCATTACACCCCCCCCCCCCCCCCCTTCACTCATGCAACCCACAGATCAATTCTAGATCCGCTTCTGTAGTCGTGTACATAAGCAGAGGGTAATTTCCTGTCCATTGCTGAGGGCACCTGCCAACGACGATATACACGAAAGACTGGAATGTCGTAAAGATCTGGTTGTTCCCACATACAACCTGCGACTGTGCTGCCGTATATGAAATAACTAACAATTGAAATAGTACCGATTCCAGCACTATAGTGATAACACTGCCATTCACAGTAAATTCAGGCAGGATTTCGTAAAAATGACTTCAAATAATAATGCTTGTATGCTATACAACCAACCTCATGTTGTTACCATCCCCGGTTTTTGTTACCTAAGTATAAGAATTTTAAAAGAGCATTTTGAAACTCAAAAGTTTTTGCCTTAAGAACAAAATTTATAATTTTTTAAGCAAATATGTATTAATCAGTACACATTTGTTTTCATATAGTGCCTTATATTTTAATGTAAAGTAAAGCTATTTTAGAAATAAAATTACTTAATTTATGTTTTGTTACAATAAACCACGCCATGGAGATCGTTGTAACATTCTGCCTCAACTTAGTTTTACCTACATATTAAAAAAATGTATGACTTTAGAAACTTCAAATCTCCGATGAGTCATAAATAACACCCAAGGTTTTCTCTTACCATGATTTGTTGCACCAAAAATCGAAAGGTTACATAGTTGTGAATAAAGTTGAAATGTTACAACCATCCCCGGTCTCCCCTATTTGATCAGAAAGTAAGTTTGTCAAACGTCCGATCGAGGCTCCTGCACCTAAATATCGCGTCTTCGTGTGAGATAACGGTTACTTTGAGTGCTATTGCTTACAGTGTCAAACCAAGGACCGACGTGGCTTTTTACCACAGGTGACTAAACTCTCAACAAACAGGGCACGCACTGGACGCGACAACCTCTGAACGCTAGCAAGCATTTCGTTGCAGTGAAAGCATTTTCACTGTATAGACGCTCGTCTTCTCACGAGTCGATTTTGTGGCGGCTCCTTTGTGGTTTGTGGTTTCATCTCCTGTACAATATTCTCTACGATAATTCGGAAATATGCAGGTAAGAAACTTTAATGGATCGTAAGCTATATGAAATGAAACTAACACTTTTTGTGCTATTTTCTGCTACGCAGCATGCCAACATGTATGCCACAGCATATCCGGTCATTGCAGTGGTGCAACAACTTTGGTGGGGGAAGTGAGCAGAGTACACTCTGTTCCTCCATAAACATACGTAGTCAAGGGCGCCAGAACGAGAGTAAATGGGCAATCAAACTGTTTTTGTTAATCGAAATCCTTAGATATATTTCCATAAAATTTTCACAGAATTGTAGTAATGGATTTTTAATAGTTTTATACGCACTCGCTTCTCGTTTATAGACTTTTATCTTTCATGCATCTTGTAACTTAAGTTTTGATTGCACGAAAATGGAATTTATAAGAGAAGCATCCCCTATGAAGGTGGAGGGGGCGTCTAAAGGCTTGCCTCCATCCTCTATGGAGGGGTGGGGCGCTTCTAAAGGCTTGCCCCTATTCCCTATAGGAGGGGCGCATCTACAGGTTTGCCCTTATTCTCTTTAGGACATGTTTAAAGGCTTGCCCTCATTACCTTTAGGTGGGCGTGTCTATAGGCTTGCCCTCATTCCCTTTAGGATGGGCGCTTCTAAAGGCTTGCTCCCCATTCCCTATAGGAGGGGCGATTGTAAAGGCTTGCCCATCCCCTATATGAGGGTATGTTTAATTTATTGCGTCCATCCCCTATATGAGGGGTGCGTGTAATTTCTTGCGCTCATCCCCTATAGGAGTGTGGCGATTAAAGGCTGGCTTCATCCCTATAGGAGGGGGTGTCTAAAGGTATTCCCCATCCTCTATAGGAGGGCGGCGTTTAAAGGCTGGCCTCCATCCCTTATAGGAGGGGCGCGTGTAAATGCTTGCCCCCATCCCCTACGAGAGACGCGTCTAAATGCTTTTCTTTATAGGGGTGGCGCTTAGAGGTGACCCTACTCCTGAGTTAGAGATGACGTTTCGCCATTGCAACTAGTTAGGCGGGGGTGTAAAGGAAACGAATCATTAGAGACCAGAAAAATTGGCGGATTCATTTCGAACTGCCTAGAATTCAATACCTCCTAAGTTTGTTACTTTTTGCATTTCGCCCATGCGTTATTTGATAACGCCTATTTAGTAGTGGGCTAATAACAAACGCGGAGCGAAATGCAGGCCCAATTATCGCCTCATGTTCTGACAAAAAGCAACCAATGATGCCAGCATAATTGTATACATGACTATGGAGTCTAATAGCATAAAAGTCCTGAGCTCGCGAATTATTGAAGTTCTCTAGTAATCATCTGCATCGCAGACCTGCTGCCGAGGATTTGTGTTTGTATTTATGCCATAATTTCCATCAAGATCGTTAATGGAAAAAAATCCCTGTAAATATTTTCCTTTGAACATGCCGGATTTTTCTTTGCCAATATTGTTTTTCAAGACTTCAAATTCGTCAGGAATAGGAAGAAAAAATAACAAAAATTGTTTCTAAACAGTTTCTTTCCCAATTCAGTAGTAGTAATTTTTATTATTAATATGAAGAAATTCTGATCATAACTGCATTGTTTGATTGTATCGCAAAAATCCCCTTAATATTTCGCTACGTTTTATTGTGCCACAAAAACCTTACTAACTTCAGCAAGACGAAATATTTGTTCTTGAAAAGAGCATTACTTCAAATAGTCATACTGGCAGCTACAACTGTAACATTTACCTTCTATCTTTCCTCATGCCCGACAAACTATATTATTATGACAGTTTACTCACGGAAAGTGCAAATCAAACCTAAAATGATCTTACTTCTTCCCGTAAATAGTTGAAAAATTAATTGTTTAAATCCAAAGCCAAGCAAAACAAATTCGTACTTTTGTAAATCTCCTAAAACAAACGTAGAGCGAGTTATTGCTTCTTTTAAAAACGAGTCTCTTGTTTTAGTGGTAATATAACCACATTTTTCAGGATGTCGTTTCTACACGTTTTGATGAATTCGCCTTCAGCTATAAATTAGAAATGAAAGTCTTCATTCAGCCTTCCCTTTACTTCTTCCAATTACATTGCAATACTAGCGCTACCTCACAGCCGTATGTTTACTTTCGCTACCTCACAACCGTATATTTACTTTCCAGTGCAGTTCACTACTTTTATTTCGTAAGCAAGAAGAATTTTTCATCAAATAATAAGGGTTCGGCATATTTGGATAACACTGGGCCATATTCTGGTACCGCCCACTTCACAGTGCTGAGTTAATTACGGACAGCATCCCTCGATACGTGGTCGCATCTAGATATCTCGCCTGCCCCAAAATACACCCATTTCCATTTAAAATAATTACACTGAGGCGTCGAATAGGAATAAAATGTAGCACAGTCACTCTGAACAATTGCGACGTTATGGGAATGGGCCGTTCGTTCGAGCATGATAGTACAATAGAAAAGTACCTAATAGTACATCGTTTTACCACCCCTAGTGGGGATACTTCTGGCAATATGGTCTGGTATGAAGCCACACAGATGTCGGATATTAACCTTCTCCACGGCCAATCGCAACCAAAATTAAATTTTAGGCTGTTCGCGGTAAAGTGAGCACTTTTGAGGTCCAAATTACTTTTTTATTTCAGTGTTTTTCTATCATTTAACTACCATTTCAAATAAAAATGTGTAATTAATAAACACAATGTGAAGGTCCCACCGCACTTAGAAGTTTCGCGTCTTACGCCAAAATAAAATATATTTATTGACTATTATTCAAAATGAGAGGGCTTTCAAAAGTGCTCAGTTTACCTTGAATATTATATAGACAACGCGCACTCCAGATTTAAGATGAAATGAAAGGTGAACTGACGTTAATCGCCTTAGTTGAATTTCACAGATTAGCCTACTACTGCGAGGCGATATGGAAAAAAAACCAATAAAGACAATATGCGACAAGTTTGTGATCAGACAAGGCTTAAACGTGTAGGCCTATTTTGCATTGCAGCGCGCAAAACATATGTTTAGAATAGGTCACTCTGGTATAAGATTTGCTCACAAATATTTAAAAAACATTTAATAGGATTGCAATTTTTTTAGGCTGACTTATATGACCTCAGTTTTTGTCCCACGCTCACAGCAGCCAATCAGCGATAGACTACTCATTCATTGACACAAATGTGTCGTTTGTATTCCTCTATAATTTATTAATTGGGGTTTTGATGTGTTCCTTTTATTTTGGAGCTTATTTGTTTCCCACAGGGCAGACATGCTAAATGTGACTGTTTCCGTGGGCGGTCGCTTCGTCTTGTGTGCGGCAGGCCAGATGAGCTCGTCACAGTTCGCGAATGTTGGATGGCCGGGAAGGTGGAGAGGGGGGGTGACCCCTCCCCTTCAGGTTGCATGCCGGGAGGTAATTGGGTCTGCGCGTCAAACTTTCCACCGCCCACCGGAATGAATTGCCTGCTCTTGCTCCGGCCCGCGGGGCCGCCTAGGATCACGAAACACAATTTGCTGCACCCCATCCCTCCTTTCTTTACCAGCCCTTCGCCTTTCTTTGTATTTGGGTCATCCGCCTTCGAAGGAGTCTTCTTCGCCGGCGCGGAGGCAGGATGGGGAATCGTCCTCAATTTGGGTTTCGGGGGAAAAAAACAAGGCGTTCTTCCGAAGCGGCCTACGCTACATAAAACATAAAACTCCTTCCATTCGCAACTCGTGGACCTTTAGGTCCTGTCTACATCTGCGATATCCCAAACTGTGTCTCAGGACAAGAATGCGCTGATTGGTGCACGTGACCCTTTGACGTCATGGCGCTGCCCCAAGCTGCCGTGTCCCAAGTCAACCTGTGTCCTAAGTTGAAGCAATCGGAAAACTGAACTTTTGTCCGAAGTTGTGTCCTAAGCTGATGGAAAAAGACTTAAATTATTATTTTGCGCGCATTCGCGAAATGTTTACGTTGTTAATGTAAACAATGAATGTGCAATACAACCTCAATACAAATATGATGAAATGGTAATAAATAATTAGGGATGTCTTCCTTCGGTCTCAACAATTTTATTTGAAAACTAAAACTTTTAAAACGTAAGTCTAAAAATTAAATTTGAATCTCAATATTTTGTAAACTATAACAAACAGTAATACCGCAAATTTAAACATCACTACCTAACAACAAATAATATGATGAATTTAGTTAGATCTAGTGTCAGATTTTGAAAGCACACTTCGGACAACACATTCGTAGACCATATTCGGACCGCGTTAATGTGACGTCACTTGACGTCTAGTTTCGTCCACGTCCACAGGAACGGCCGAATGTATACACGGCCTTACAGTCTCACGTCCCTCCGACGAGAATCGCTTCCCACGGTTAAGAATGGAAAGGCCAAATGATAAGTGTAAATGGTAATTATAAAGGGCTGCGAATTACAACGCTTTGAGCTGTGCGAATATTTTCTTGTGCCCCCCGCCCCAATATTCCACTCATATTCCTCACAATGTTGTCTGACTAAGCGTATTGAATCGGTTACCTTTGCAGTAGCTTACAGCTGCTAAAAACCCAGAACGTTGCTAAACGAAGGTCGGGCCGAATGAGATGGCACAGTGGTAACATGTTGGGAAAAAGCATTCTGGAGAGCCCGGGTTCAATTTCCGGCCCCGCCATCATGATGTATGTTTTCTGTGGTTTTTCATAAATCACTCCTGGCGATTGCTTGGATGTATTTTGCAAAACATGACCGCTTCTTTCGCCGTTTCTGATTGAATTCGCTGTTTAAAGAATGTTGGTTACGAAAACATTTATTTTATATTTGAATAGAAACTGTTTGACTTGCAGACATTATCTGCGACTACTTTTCCCTCAGATATTTTTTTTTTTTAGATCGCATGATTTTTGCAAAATGACGTCTCAGTCAAAATTGTGCTTTACTTATTATGATGTATAATACAAATAAAGGGAACCAAACTATCTGCAGAAAAAATTAACAAGAGCAAATGAAATGTGACTCAATTCATTTTAAGTTATGCTTAGCTTATTTTACGAAAATTCATCGGCAACCACGAATCTAATATATGCAAGAATTTCCTTACATTCAGAATTTTTTTTAATGTAAAAACTTTTCCCTTAACGCGATTTTGTAGACGTCGTGAAGTAGTGAATGGTAACTTCTTTCAGTGTGAATTATCCTATTTGTGTAAGTTTGTTAATTTTCATAATTTGTACATTTTTAAAAGAGTAAATGTGTGATTTTGTCACATTTTATACGAAAACTATGCTCTGAAAAAATTTTGCGTTGTAGTTATTGATAATGTCAAAATTGTAACTATTGATAATGTCTAAATTGTAACGATTGATAATGTATAAATTGTAATTATTGATGTCTAAAGTGGCCAACGCCCTTGCTGGCTACGCTGTCATCAAGACATTAAGCTGTAGCCGTAGAAGTCTGATTGTGGAGGTTATTACAATGTGTGGTGCACAGTATCAGTTAAATGGTAGAGAGCTATGCTGTCCTACGCATATAATTTCAAAACGCCTCAATGCGTATGGCCCAGAGCGTAATGTTTTCAGACAGACCTGTACCAACTTGAAATAGACGTTCTGATCTATGCTGAAGTATTCGGAATGGGTGTTCTTTATATGCGCGGGTCTTGAAAGTGTCGTCCCGAAATTATTTAGTACGTGTAATTTTCTTCGTAAAAAAAAAGTACTGTAGATGCGTTGAGTAATTTTTATACGAAAATGGAATCGTCTTGTAAACGAGCATAGTTCTTCAGTGGTGAACTTGGTTAAGACTTGCCTGCTGTGTGTTGGACGTGACTTCATTGAAAGTCAACGTAAAAACTTCCTGTGGGTGGGACTGCGTCCTACGTGATTTTTTCCCCCATGTATGTTGTTCTCCCCCCCCCCCCCCCTCAATCCATCGAAAAAATTTCGACCAGTGACGTCACCGCCACCAAGGTACAGTCATAAAGTTGCCTCAAGTAGGCACCGTGTAGACTTCTGGCTCATCGACAAGCGACGGCAAGGTCAACTTTCGCAAACGTCTCACACCCCTCCTGGGGCCGCGGTGGTGTAGCGGTTATATTACTCTCCTCCCAAGGCGAGCACCGGGTTCGATTCCGGTGGGGTCGCCTCTCGGATTTTCGCATTGTGGAATCGTGCCGGAACGATGCCGCTTGCCGGCGCGTTTTCTCGGGTATCTCCCGTTCCCCCCACCCTTGTATTCCGGTGCTGCTCCTTACTCACCTCGCTTCACCCTCATTGGCTCCCAAGACCTCGATGTTAAAAGCTGCCCAAATCTATACTCACCCAGTTCACAGTTAGGTAAATGTGGGGCTGTGGTGCGGGAAAGTCTGCTTCCCGCCACGGCGATTCTGGTTCTGTCATAGACAGATCAGAGTCTGTGGACACGCTAGTGAATTCTCTTGGCGCTCTTCTATGTACTCCATCACACCATCTCTCTTCTCTTATTATATGGGCTCCTTTACTACCAATAACGACGAGTATTTACGAGTCTCGTTTCTGAACCCCGTCATTAGGGAGTTTGAATGATTTGGTCGTCATTATAACGAGATCTTTAACAGCATCGAGGGTGAAATGAGGCAAATATGAAGCAGCAGCGGAGTGCAGGGATTGGAGAAACAGGAGCACCTCGAGAGAACCCGCCGGCTAACGGCAATGCCCGCCACTTTTCCAGCATGTGGAAATCCTGGTGCTCTCCGCTGGGAATCTAACCCGGTTGGTCTTTGAAGGAGAACAATGTAACAACTACACCACCGCGGTCCTTTCATGACTAACGTGCCATGCGTACACTCTACGGCTAAAGTTACCACGAATACCATACACCAGCATCTGTCCGTTGGGTGTAATACATGTAAGAATGTAGAAATATTTCGTGCTGAGGTGGTTTGCTTATTTTACAGTCATCGTGACCTAAAACAAATTGCAGATTGCAACCAAGATGGTTATATACGTATACGATGTACTACCTCCTTGGTTGCAGTTGTGGGTTGGGTTCAGCATGTTTAGATACCGCACGGATTGTGGTGTTTGAGTTGTCTTATGCCCGGTTGCACTATCGTGGTTCGAAACTCGATCAGAGATCCGATCTAAGATCGACACAGAAAACTGTTGCACCATTCGAGTTCAGAGCTGGACTGGAGATCAAGATGAAGTCCATTTCGAACCGCCGAAATTGGTGGTTCGAAATCTCGATCCGAGATCAGCAGCCATCGTCGACAAATGCAGTTTGAAAATACGCCAACAGATAGAACTACGTTCAATTGTTTTCTTGGGAAATTAAAACAACATTATACGCACTTGAATATTATTCAGTAAAATTCGTACAACAGTAATTCACTTAAACATAAAGCATAGCACATAAAGTTCTATCTATAGTGGAAAATACATATATTTCCATGAAGTCATATATTAAGAACCAATAACAAAATCTGTCTCATACTTGACATCGATCTCTCACTTTGGAACGAAGATCGACGGATCGGAAATCCAGAATCAAGAAATTTTTGTTGGCGCGACACTTTTACATTGGCACCAAGATAAAACTGGATCTCGGATCGGGGAAGATGTTGGTGCAACCGGGCATTAGACTGTCTGGTTACTCTTTGGCTGAGCCACTGCCACTCGCTCTCCACCAGACCACTTGGCGAGTTATTAAGTCCGTAATTGGCGACTCAATTAACCTTCTGGAAGGCAGACTTCGAATTAGCGCTGCAAACCGGTCTTTGCCAGATGTCTGCAGCCTGTCAAGCCCAATACCCTTTGTCTTCCATTCTCATCATGAGATTCTTTCATTCGTATGAAATTAAAAAATACAGCTGTGTGTTGTTACAGCACCTGCCTACGTAACGGTTGAATTAGATGAAATACATTGTTTTAAAAAATTAATTTTTTTTACCTAGTCTGATTTCATTAAATTAGGGTTCTGCATTGAGCTTTACTACAGATTTTTCGCCAGTAAATTAAAAAGTCACTAATCAGTCGAGATTGCGTTATGCTATGTTCAATAAATAAACGTTGGCTGTTCTTGTGTCTTCGGTGAATGTGGTAATGTAGAACTACTTTCCGGAAATGCGTGCAGATGCTGCCTAATGAAATTACAGTGTAAAGTTTCATAAAACTTATACGGCTCGCTGCAGCCTGTTACGAATCATAATTTATAATACGAGCATGGATTAAAATTCTCTTATTGTAAGAAGGTTTATGACCACGATTAATCAAAAAGTTCTTCACTCGTTAAAAAAAAAATGCCACTCAATCTATTTTAATTCGCGCCGAAGGATAAATGGCAGGTTTCACGCTCGACTTGGCTGGAAGTTGTGAAAACTTCTTAACATTTTATCACGATATAGGACGTTTTGGTGCCAAACTTCTTAAGGGCAGGACGGGTTGAAAATTCTTGCGTAACTTTTCCATTTTCCTTCGCTGCCAAGTACAAGAGTGGTGGTTGACTTACGTTATTGGTTTGATAAAACTATCGGAAAAACGGTTTTCGGAAAATAATCCGGTCGAAAAATAGTTTCACACAAATATTTTCGTTAATTTGTCATTTTTTACGGTTAACAATAGTGACCTTGCAATTATGTAGTAAATCTACAGCTGACCTTTGCTGTGGTCTATTTGAGGAATTAATTTTGAAGAAGCGTCAGTAGAACTTTTGAAAAATATGTCATCCGCGGTTTATTTAATAAACAAAAACCAATTAAATTGCCCATTTTATAATTAGCTAGTTTCTCAATGCGTGCATAATTTTATCGTATGAACACGGTGCTAGTTAATCGATAAAAAAAAGTACATTCTGCTTTCATTAATTCGTAGTGCATTAGTCAAATGAATATATCCTTCCTATTTCTGTTTGAATGCAATAACATTGATTTAACATGCAACATTTGAATTACTTTTTCGTAGCATTTAGAATTCGCAATCTTCCGTATACTTGGGTGTCTATTCGTTCACTTATTTACATGTGTTTCGCCCATTCCATTATTAGATTATTTTGTAATAACTATGAACCAGTGACGGTATAGGCTGTCCACGGTAAAGTGAGCACTTTTGAAAGCCCTCTTATTTCGAATAATAGTTAATAAATATATTTTATTGTAGTCTTAGATGTCAACTTCATAGTGCCGTGGAATATACACACTGTGTTTATTACTTGCATGTCAATATTTATTCAAAATTTTGGTTAAAGGATAAAATGTGGCTGAAAGGAAAAAGTAACGAGGGGTCTCAAAAGTGCTCACTTTACTTTGAACAGCCGATAGTAATTGTTGTTACGGCGGCAACAAAACAGAAGATTTTTGTATAAGACGTTGAATTTTTAAAACATTATCAAATGTAATTTTTTTGTTCGAGGATAATGTTATCACTTACAATGTTTAAGAGATGATCAATGTTTGGTACCATTATAAAATAATTAATTTTTTGGGATTCGGCACACTTAATAGTGGGATGGACCCCCGTGGGAACCGCGCGTCCAAGGTCAAGGGAGCGATACGGGCGACACTAACACGCACGCCTAGTGCCTCATCGCTCCTACGTGCAAGCTGTTGCAGTGCTCCTGCCGTAACGCTGTACTGTGCAAATTAGATCTGTAACATTGAGGTTTTATTACGCGTGATGAAAGCCCACAGATTAAACTACGCCTCTATCTTTGTACTTTTCTCTTGCCGCTTAAGGGAACTGCATAGGCGAGCTTTAAAAAAAAAAAAATGCGATATTTGACTATTTCCACGAATTTTTTTCTCCGCGTATACATTTAATATGAGAAAATAAAAAAATAGGGACATGGATGTTTTTTTTTCTGGCAAAGAAAAGTCGTATTTGCAGTACATTTATTTATCGAGGTATGCGTATTAGCACAAACAACTATTTCACAGAAAAAGCGTGGGTCCATCCAACTCTTAATGACGGGGTAAATTCTCTTAGAGGCAGTTCACGATAAAGTGAGCACTTTAGAAATGAACCTTAGAAAAAAGTCACTGGCTCGGCATTCATGTATTTTAACTGGCATACTGAGTGACATTCGCACTGTAAAGTTGATAACGATCGATAGAATGTAGCTCGATATCTTAACTTCGAATAAAAAAAGTGTTAGGTGTGATAAATTAAAATTATTTCTTTCACTTTGTTTTTTTAATGCTTCGAAGTGTAAAAATTAGCTGATTTGTAAAGTATTTACTTTCTTGATAATTACGCAGTTTCACTCGACAGGCGCATAAATAAAGCGATGCGACCCGCGGCAATGTTAATTTTACATAAGGCGGAGGAATACACGATGTGTTTACAAGTAGATCTCAAGCAGGACTTTCAGAAGTGTTCACTTAACCGTGTAACAGCCTATAGCACGACAGTTGAGCGGCTAGGATGCTGTGTGCTTTGAGAACTGGCGTGTTGTTTTTGCCTGGGAGTCTTCTGCCGGATTGGGACGACGGCGGCTGTGAACTCCGGCGGTAACTAATTGTGATGATGGTGCCTGGAGGGTTGGGGAAACGGGGCGGAAGGTTCACGGATGTGACTCCTGCTAAGGGGCCAGGGGCTGGGAGGGAGGGGGTAGGATTGATTTTCCCGGCGATGTCGGAAGTGCGGACTACGCATGCGCCCCGGCGACACACAGGGCTGTTTTCCCGGTCGCCCGATCAATTATTCACGGTCGAGAGAGCGACTCCGCAGCCAACAGAAGTTTGCGTAGCAATGCCGCTACAGCCCTGTCTTCAACCACACCACCTACTCCCCCATATCCTATCTCGGCGGGTCAGGGGGGGAATTATTTAGGACTGTCAACAGAACAAAGTTCCCCAACAACAAAACAAAAAGTAGAGCGCGCCTCTTCCCGGAGACACGATCCTCCCTTTTCACCTCTTCGTCCCCCAGGGGCGGGGGGGGGGCGAAATTCGCCGATCTGTTATAATGCTAGCGAAGTTGTCGCGGCAGTCGAGAAGCTTCTGGCGCGGTGCTACATTTATGGGCAAAGTTTTTTTGGGTCTCCCTCTCAACCCTCTTTTAACCTTCCCATACACTCGTGCTCCTACCTCAAGTTTTTAGCAAAACGTGCCTTGAGGAAAATCGCCTGGCTGGTGCGTTTCTCCAAGATGTATTGCGGCGACAGCGGAATTTACATGAAATACGCCGCGTTGCTTCTTCAAGGGGAGCAGTAAAATCGTTTTGGCCTATTTGTTAAATATTTCTTCCCACTTTCTGGCCCGCGGCGAAGAATGCGGCCTGGGAGGAAATGCAAAGTTTTTTTTGGGAGGAGGGGGGGGGGTTGGGGTGAATTTGTAGCTGAACTATAGCGACAGTTTGAGTCGCTAGTGTGGGAATTTTTTTTTATTGAGGTAGGGATTGTTTTTTTTTTTCCGGCAACTGTTGCCTACTGGGAGAAACTAGAAGAAATCACATCATGGAAGAAACTTTCCTGCTAGATTCCAGTGCTCGTTCCAGCGCCACTTTTTTTTTTTTTTTTTTTCCGTCGAGTTCTGGCTTACAGCTATTTCACGTTTCTCCTCCGGTGCGCGCGACGCAACTTTCTGTTATTACTGCCCCCCCCCCCTTTTTTTTTCCTCTCAAATCTTAATAACGAAACCTGAAAAAACAATTGCTGGTGAAATTAATCTTAGTTAAAGCGTGTGCTCAATATTTGTCTTGTTTTAATGAAAAACCAGCGATTTGCTTATGACTTTTATATGGTCTGGTTTCTTTTCCGTAATTTATCTCAATATTGAAGTTACGAACTCAGCAAAGTTAAATAATATGAAGTTCCAACATAGAGTAACAAATACTTACGGATGGTTATATTGTAATAATTTCTTTGGGCATAGACATGCTCATACTTGCACTATTTTTTTTGCCGTCATTGAGAGGAATTGGAATTCTTCCGTGTATTTAGAAGGTAGAAAATTAAACATACAACGCAAAATTAATTGCCAAAGTAAGTAGAAATTGCGCGACACGCACGAGAATGTTCTATGCACTTAAAATAACGCGGAATGATAACGCTAGGTAGTATATTCTGGCTCAAGTTTTAATTTGGTTGTTTAAATACACGTTGAAAAATAATATCTGAATCTGTAGTTAATTGTAAAAAAAAAATTCCGATTATCTCTACCTTGTACCCTTTATTGAGCTCAGTTAATGTACTAATAGGCTCAGACAGATACCATGTTCTCGACACCACATTCTGTAAATAAATTTTCGCAACTTCGTGTTTCAACCAATACTTTCTCACTTGTTGCAGTTATTTTGTTGTAAATATGTCCAATTTTGAGAAATATTTATATTCCAGCCTACATCTGAACAACTGAACAATCGAACCGAAATTCAGTTTTATATCCACCTTGCACCTCAGCTAATGAGCTAACTCAGTTATGATGCACTTGGCAGGATTTCCCCCAGCGTTATTTTTACAGTGCTCGTTGTCGACATTTGAAAATTCCACCAAATATCAATAAATACGGATTCGCAAGGGTTTCAAGAGATCCCATACAAAAAGTATAATTATATGGTTTAGTTCCCCCCCCCCCCCCCCAGAATGTCATAATTATTGTAAAGTGTGTTTCTGTGTCGGTATGTAGTTGCAGAACAACCGTACACTAAGTTTCTGTAGGCCTTGAAACATATTCATACATTTGCCTCGAAATTAAGTTTGTTTTGTTGACTTGTTAGGCTATGTTTAAGGTTGAAACGCCGCTGTTATCTTTAAACGAAGCATGTGGGCACATGTACTCGTTAAATACACGCAGTCAAATATAACCTAATTTTTCACAAAGGCCGGCATCAAAAGTGTTTAAATAAGAGCGAACCAGTTATCGCTGTCGTTTCATACGCCGGCTTACGCCCCATACAATAATATCCCACTATAGTCTGTTCGCGGTTTCTTCACACTTTTTAAATCAAACCTTTGAAAAATCACCCTATATGAATGACATGTTTAGTTATTTCCTCAATTATGACATGTATCACAAGCGTTTTATACTTCTGTTAACATTAAAGTATCCTATTTTTCGTTAAATTGGAGATTTGCCTGTATTTTATTGATATATTATATTTCATTTATAATCAACAGGAGTAAAAACTGCGAGAAAACATGTATTTTGGTAGTACCTCGAAAGAAATAGTTCTCATGCAAAATATCATTACAACTGAGTGCGCCCGAATCTGGTGCGTTGTCCTTTGGGGTAATTTTTTACACGTAAGGCCGTGTCCCAATTCGCGGAGAGAGTACTCTCTCGCGCACTCGTGACGTCACCTAGAGTCCTCTCTGGTGTTCCAACTCCGAGAAGAGAGCGCGAGAGGGATAGTGAACGACGATTTACACTCCGTGCTCACTCTCGCACCCTTTCTGGCAGCCATGTTGTTTTCAAGTTTAACTTCAAATATCCAAACATATATTTTGTTGTTTCTATAGCAGTGTTAGAAATGTTTTGTCTACTTAACTTAGTCATTGCGGTTGTGAAATGTGCAATAACAACAATATTCCGTGTGATATGGAGCATAACAAATAATGAGGTTATTATGTCAACGTTTCATCTAGGTTGATTGTGCAAATATTATAAAATACTGCGATTTACATATAACAATCATGCAAAAATGTAACAAATTAAAATAAGTTACTATATCATAAAACAGTGTTGGCCTACATTTCTTTGAGGAATGTGAAAGCCCAGCAATATTTTATTTTTCACTATTTATTACCTTTTCTGTCAGAGTAATAATGCCGAAAGCTTACAAAGGGCACTAGTTTCAATTCGCCAGAGTGTGCCAGAGTGAGAGTGAGCACACTTTCTAGTTTAGACACGGCCTTAGTTAAGCTTAGTTTGCTCGAGGCGGAGGAATATCCTGGAAGTAGAATTTAAGCAGGGCTTCAGAAGAGTGTGAAGTAACCGTGAATGGATTATAGCGCGTATATTTTATCACGAGGGACTGTTACAGACGCAGGTGCGTGTCCCGGTCTTGAGGGGGCCTCTCTGCGTGCCTCTTCTGATACAGCCAGACGCGAACCGGCACTTGAAAATTTAACGAGGAAACGCCATTAATAACAACGCAGGGCCATTCCATGTCTTCCGCTGCTAAAAAATGCATGTGTGCGCGTACGTGCGTGTCTGGATATACTGGTATTCAACGAGGACGTTCGTTTGACACTCCGCCAAACCTAAACTCACATTATCCCTCGTCCATACGGTAGCTCATTACTGCCTATTAAATTGTACGCTGGGTCGCTTAAGTGTAGTCGTCAGATGTCTGTTGTGTCGCACTCTGGTTTAAGTATTAAGAAATTGTGGCCGACGTTGTCGGTGGAGGTTCTCTATTTGATCCCGTTTCCCTCCCCGTCTTATATATATATTTTTGAAAGTGAAATTACCTAAAACAGTGATTTTAGCTGTTACGTTTAGCTATGCTGACTCCAGCAAAACATATTAAAAATGGTAAATGCAGTATATCTTTATCATTGCCATTGGGCAATTAAATGAGAGGGTCACCGCTTGGAAGTCTTGTAAGAGACGTGTTATTTACGCATAGACAGCACGTAAGTTACGTCTCCTTCACGTATATGCGATGGGGCAATATGTGATGCATGTACGAGGATTGACGTTATGCTCCCGTGCTTCTAGGCATCGGACACACAACATACTATATTCTAGTAGACGGCCCCCTTAAGGCCCATCAGTGAGCTGTAATAATTTTTTCTAGAGGTTGAGAGTATTTTACAATTTGGTGACATCTCCAGTTACTTGATAAAAATGCCAAATCATTCGAAAACTAACACGAAACGCATTTATTTTAGCGTAAACATGAGTTTTAAAGTTGCAGGATATATTCATAGGAATTCCGACGGTTATTGTAACAGTAAGTTTGGTTTCAGCTCAATTCTTTCTTGAGGCCACGAGACTGGCCTGTCGCTTTTAAATTGCAACACTTGGTTCACGTGTAGTAAATGTTTAACTCTTTCGACTTTAAATTTTATCTCTAAAGTCAATATTTAAATAAGAACGAACCGCTTAAAATTTTGCAACAAAATATTCCAACTTTCTGAATATGTGGACAATTATTTTGAGTTGGAGGGTTACGTATAAATCTGATTTAATTTTAGGACGTAAACAAAAATTTATAAATTTAAAATTACAGCTTATTAAATTTTATTAGAAATTGACTATCCGCCTTTGGCATACTACTTACACATCGACGAAATTTGTAATATGTTATGCATAAAGGATAGAAAATATTGAACAACTTTTAAACGCCGTTGCACTTTAAAATTGAAACAGTTTAAAACAGCTGCATATCAGCTAATTATAATGTAAATCTGTTAAAACTGCTGCTCCTTAATTGGTAAAATTGTACTGATCATTTTAGTTGTTAGTACGTAATCATTGGTGAAGGGTTTCCGCCTGCTCGGCGCTTGAACTGCGGTGCAGTGTGTGAAATCAGCTTTTTTTTTTCTTTCGAAACTATCAATTGTGTTCCCAGTATGTTTACTTACGAAAAGACATCCTACCCTAGAGGAGACCGGAATGGTACTTTAAAGTTACGACGCAATCTATAAACATTATTTTGGAGCCCTCGAATATGGCTAAAAACAGCTTTTCAAGACTGCCTTATATTAAATCATACTAGCCGGACACGAACCAAACTAAGATATGAGCCTATATTGTACAGGTGGTCCACGTGGCTTGCCACCCCTTGCAGCATTTATATTTATTTCCAATGTGTAAGGGTGGTCCACCCGTCTTATCGCCCCCTGAAAATTTGTCTTATTATTGGAATACCTTATGATGTATTGGGTTATATTGCTTTATTACTGGTTATGTATGTAATGGATGACAAGATATTTGAAGAGGGTAACAAGACAGGTGGACCATCCTGTACTTTGCTACATACTTTTCATTAGTAAAATGCCTCTGAAAGTCTCGTAGGTACACGCAGCACTACGAGAACACTGCACACCAGATCAGAGCCCTGTGCGTAGCGGCGATGGCGTTCTTGTAGCTAGTGCCAGTGTAGCACTTATAGCTCCTGCGCTTCTCGGCCGAAAGAAGAGGGAAACGATGCAGTAAGGCGGGGCCCTTAAACAGCGATTTATAATGATTACTAATGAATTACACTGGCCTGGCAGTAAAACCTCAGTGCATCCTACTTATTCACTAGTAGATATCAGCCCATTAACTGAAAATTCAGTAAAAATATCTTGGGAAAAACCCCAGGGGCTTCAGATTTAGATTGTAATGACGTACCTCACTTGCCGATGAGGCAAAGCACAGACAGGAAGTCGCCCCCCCCCCCCGCCCCGTTTACCCGTCGGATGTAAGTGGTAGACGCGAGACGCCCCGCGTCTCCACGGGGCGGCACGTAGAGACGCCTGCTCTTCGTCGTCTCGGCGCTGTGCGACGCTTCCGTAAGCAAACGACTGTCGGGCGTGCGAGGGCTGTGGAGTTTCCTCGCCTTCCGATGGAGCGTTTCAGTAGCGCTGTAACCGGTTCCCTCAGTCCCGAAACTTTAACGGCTCTCCTGCCAACCGAACTGTCAAAACCATACAGCTTGGACAAGGGGTGTAACTCACGCAAGCTTTGCAGACTCCGTAATTGGTAGGTAAGTTGACGTCTCGTCGACGAGGTCATTAAGATGGTGGTTGGAGCTGGCCGGAGGCTAGGGACCCGACAATTTTGGCTGATAATTGTGTGCTTACTTTAAAATATGCGCAGAACACAGAACATGACCCATCATGCAAAGTGCAGTTTGCGTGCAACATAACCAGCATTGCGTTCTCATTTCAGACTCTCCCCCCCCCCCCTTCTCAGTTCAGCTCTTACATTTACTGACGCCAGAATTTGCTGACCACCTCCGATCATCTAGGCATCCGGATTAAAACTTGACATTGTTGGACAAAGCATTATGAAATAAGCTGAGTAGTGTTCGTGATTTCGTAAAGAAAATTACTTTATTTTGTACATGGCTGTAATCGTCTGTGTACATCTGTATTTAAAGCATGCATTAATTATTTTCCATCATGTAAAATTTATTAACTCCAATTGAATTAAGTTATAAAAAGCTTTTATTTCGTAAAATGAAATTTTGATTTACTGATACTCTAACCGAAAAATATGCAAACGAATTTATGCATTTATCATAAACAAAAACTTTATTTTGTGTTTTCTTCCATTGACAAAAAAAATTTTTTCGGGAGGCTTCAACTAAATCAGCTTTACGAGTAGCTTGGACTTGCGGTTAGTACACTCTTTACAAACATGGCCAACTCATAAAAGTATTTCCTCCGTAAGGCTGCGGCAACATCACGGATATGACACGATGCTGGTGTTAATTGGAGTCAGCTGCCCTACTAGAGAGACAGATCTGCTCGAGTAATGGACGAGGTCGGAGTGGGGCGATGGCGGAGTGTCGACGGCGAAGAAGTGGAAGTACCCCGAGAAAAGCGCCACCCGTGGCATTCTCCGCAACGCTCCCCACGAATGTTCTCACCATCTCCCACCCCCTCCCTACCTCCCTCCCTCCCGGAAATTTGCGGGCCCCAGGGGCCTGACATCGAACCGAAAACTTTGTCAGACGTTAGTGACTATCTACTAGCCAACTGTGGCTCCTTGTTGACGTACATCCTTCAAATTATTAGCTCTCGTAAGGAAAAAAAAAATACAAAAACTACACCATCACACAGCAAATAAGTTTCCTTGTCCGAAATGCTAGTACACTGTTGAATTTTTAGAGCTTCAGACATTTCACAGTTTATTTCTAGCTTCAATTATTGCAACCAAAGCTGCAGGTACAGTATATTTATCTCGTCTTCGGCTTAGAAATTGTAGGCACAATGTGACTATACGCAATTATAGATTATAGTATTTATCTAAATATTCCGTTTAAATAGAGAACCGTGAGTAGTTTGTATCGTATGTGTCAATCTAGATTCGTATAGGACGTGTTTGTGGTTAATTGAATACTTGGAGATCCGTGCTTAGAATATTGCTAAGCACTTTTTTATACAGTTGTACCCTTCCGTTATATTCTATATTTCAAATTAACATCGCTATTGTCACCATAACGTTCATACGCCGATCAAGCGTAACTGTCTAATTGTTCCGAACGTGTACAGTATTTGTTGGCTGATTCCTACACCAACGCGCATAATTATTGAATTACTTTTCCTGCATTGCTGCCAGCTTTGCCGGGAGGATACCGGTCAGTGGGTGGCGGTAAAATACGTACAGTTAAGGACAGCGATCTATTGAAAGGTTGTGTCAGGAGCGTAGATGGAAATTGTGGTAGTGTGCGCAGTGGTTAGACCGTGTCTCAACATTTGACTGCTTGTCTGCAAGTACGGCTCTCATATTCGACGTGAATAATGTGATTTGAGGTTGGAACACCGCTGATGAAACACGTGCTTTGAGATAATTGTATTCTTTCAGTAATACATTTTTAGCGTAGTTATATTACATTTAAACTGGTAAAATTGGTCAATCCTTCGCGCCGCCGGGTTCCTGGCTGGCGTTACAACCCCCCTCCCCTCCTCTTGGGGAAGCCCGGGAATGATTGACAGTGGCGAATCCTGGCTGGCGTCACAGTCTCTCCTCCTCCCCCTGTTGTAGAGACGACAAACTTAGATGAGGCGCAAGATTGTACTGAGAACAAGTACACTCGGCGCAATTCGGGTTTTAGCGAAACTTCTGGGTGATAAACTACGTCCCTACAAATACTGCAGTGGTCCAGCGGCCAGCAGTTTGGCGAAGGCTATCTAGCTGAGTGCGGGCGCGAAGTTAGGTGTGGTACGACTGCAGGCGACGTGTGAATGGACGAGAAGACGTTAAACCCGACTAGTGAAGGCGTTCGGAGAAGTCTAGAAAATTGGGGACTGGTGGGACATGGACATAAACTGAGGTGGGACTGAGTAAACACGTAATACGGATTTTATTCCAAATATAGGAACTTTCAAATATAAACACATAGTTTATAAAATTATTGAATTGGTTTTGATGCACTATCAATTGGGACTGATTTTTAAATACTTAATACCATTGATTTTTTGTGTCAATTACATTGTACTGTATTGTATTGGGCGTTTTAATGTCCTCCGATTTTATGCTTGAAAGCTTATCAGAAGACGGCTTACATACCAACTTATAAACTAACTTAAATTAACACCCATGTCTTACCCGGGATTCGTACCCAGAGCCTCCCGCACCCCAGATCGGTAGCGCACCAATCGACTGCCCCCGGGAGGTCGGCTTGTCAATTATAAATTGTATTAATTGAAGTCATTGATTGTAAACAGTAACTGATATCAATTTATTATGATATGTTGAGTCGAAAGAATTTTGTTTGTAATTATTGTAAATAAAATTAGGAAATTATAATTTAACTCTTTTATTTAATTCAGACCTCCACATTTTAACGTACTTAATTGTAACAATGTAAAAAAGCTTGTCTTTTGAAAAGTATGATATAGACAAATAAGATCGTCATTGTTGACCATGTACCTTTGGCTGTTGTATTGCTGTGGGGAAGGTCAATGTTGGGTACATGCGCAGACGACTTTTATTGGTCTACCTTAGGCTTACGTATATTTAGCCTATGGACTGAAAGGCTCAGTTAATTGTGAATCAGCTATAACATTTTAAATAGGTCGAAATCACAGAAAATGATTACTTGTAAATCACTTTAATCTGACTGAAGGGCCACGTCAATTAAGTCTCACTTACCGTTAACTTAATATTTGTTAACAACTAATGTGTACACTGTTCCGTGCCATGAGTTCCAGTTCATTACATAAGTAATGAACTCGAGTCGGCGACGTCTTGTTCAAAGAATTTTAGCGAGTAACATGTCACAGATTGCGAACTCCGATTCGGCTGTTAACATTGTACAGATTCTTTGCTGCGGATGGCAATTCGTGAAAATTAAACCAAATCGATTAAAGTCTCTTCTTTGCTTTTCTTTGACAAAGTTTTGTAGAAATCCAGCAAACCTTACAAAATCAATAAGTTAAAGGAAGAAATAAAGTAAAATATTTTAATTTAAATAAAATGTTACGTATGCGTGTTTCTGAAATCAGTTTGGAAGTGATTTGCTTTATCCTAGGATACGAGAAAATTTATTTTTACTCGCGGATTATCACAATTGGGTTTCGATTAGGGAAGGTGCTGGCGTAACAAATATACTTGGTTAAAAAAAAAATACTATATACTTTTATAGTGAAATTATCATTCTCATTTGAACGCTGGGGATAATAAAGTAGAGGGTTTAGGACTGTTAATTTCTACCAAAGAACTGCGGCATCATTGTCTGGAATGGGGATTAGAAAATTACATTTGGAAGTATCATTTCCATTACAAGCGGCGGGACTCGAGTGTGTGCGAAATTCCTGTAACAATGAGAGTTGTAATTCAGGTTTAACCTCTCCTGCGATATATTTGTGGCCACTGCTCCGACAGGAAAAAAAATTGTGCTTGTGTGACCGTTTTCATGCCTCATTTGTATCGTGGAATCGCCTGTTCGGTTTCGACAGGCAGCACTGGATGTTCAGCTGATATTCTACTTCCAAGTAAATTCCTATGCAGTAGTTTCCTGTGTGTTACCTATATTTCGGGACTTTCATTAGTCTTCTCTTAGGCAAATGAAAACAAACCAGGTGTAGCTGGTTCAAAGCTAATTGAAATTTGGGGTACCTGCCCCTGACCTTTATGTAATATTTTGTCGCGTGTTAAAGTTGACTCACGAGTCGAACAAGTGATGAATAAATTATTTATGATATGTTTTAAAGGGACATATTTCTTTTGCCACCTGTTTGTGGCAAGTCTTTAACAAAGACGCTGTTTTTTTTCTTCTTCATTGCAGTTAAAGTTTGTTCACGGTAAAGTGAGCACTTGTGAAATCTACCTTAGAAAAAAGTCACTGCTCCTGCCTGCATATATTCTAACGGGTGCGCTGAGTGACGTGCGCACAGTAAAGTTGGTAACGATGGATGGAAAGTAGTTAGTTATTAACGTCGAATAAAAAGCGTTAGGTGACCGTTTGCGACAGCTTAAATTATTTATTTCGAAAAATGAGCTTCTTTGTAAAATATTAACTTCTCTTATTTCACATTTTCACTGGACCGATGCATAGATAAAGTGATGAGGCCCTTGCCAGTGTTAATTTTACATAAGGCGGAAGAATACGCAACGCGCATACAAGTAGATCTCAAGCACGGCTTTGAAAAGTGCTCATTTTATCGTGAACTGCCTATAGGAAAACATTTGAGAGTACTCTGATTATTCGTTTTATGTAGTATTATTACAATGCATACAAGTGTGTGAATTCGCGAAATTGTAAAATAATTTTCTAACAACTGCTCAGTTTTACTTGACCGACGCGTGAATAACGTGATCAGGCACTGTACCGCAAACAACATTTAAGTGTGTACACTGTAGTTTGTGCGGCTTCAACCAACGATCTCCTCACATCCCATCCATCCCTCAGAAATGTGAACCTGTATAGAGCGTCTCACTCAGATTGCAGTGTGCGGTGTAATGGACATTCTTTCTTTTTCCAATACATTGTTTCTTTCGTTAACTCTGTCCATGTTACTGCGTGCACTGTTGCCTGATGTGTTGTATTTTACCACTCTATAAAAATATGCCATTTTCGTTGCATGCACGCCATGCAGTCACAATGATAGGGTTTCTCACAGGTGTCACTTTCAAAGGAGCCGCTTAGCTTTGCGTCGAAGTATTGGATTATCTTAGAGTTGTCAGGGAAGTAAACAGATAGAAACCTCTTAATTAAACCATTTCCTTCGCCACCCATTTGTTACTCAGCCTGCCAGTCACGTCGCAAAGCTGGAGTAATCTGGCAACAGTGCGCGCCATTCACTCTGTACTGCAATCTATGAGAGGAGCGCACTATAGTAGGAAAACTCTACGTGTTTTACGGAATTCCGGTTGGAAATTTCCGCTCTTCCGGTGTTAGAGCTACAGGAGGTACGACAAAATAAAGAATAGCGATCTGGAAAAGCTTTTCGAAGCGATAACAATGCGTCACGGAAGACTTGCGTGGCTTCAGCATACCAGTTCTGATAACCCCGTCCTTCCCCCGTCATCAGGGAAATCGGGATAGCGGCCTTCTCTGCTATTACATCGTCGAGTGTCCGCAAAGTTTCCACCCTGAACCCCCCCCCCCCCCCCACTGTATATTTGCCATCGATTACATTTCAACAGCGTCGTTTGAAGGGTGGTAGTGGGGCATGGGGCGGTGGGTGTTTGGGAACGACCCCGCTCCCCTCCCACACCCCCATTCTCGCTGAGTTACTGATTAAATAGAAAGGGGACGAAGGCAAGTCGTAGGGAACCATCAGGGGGTGGGCGGCCATTCTGCTGGAAGGGAAGGGGCTAGTTGTTTACCCCTGGAATTAGCAGTGGGGGATCGGCAGTGATCCTGTTTGAGGACCTCGCCGAATTTTACGATCTGCGAGAGCAGCGGAATTCGGTGGACGCGATGTCATCACCACACAGAGAGAAAGAGAGAGAGAGAGGAGTAATAAAACACCAACTTCCAAACACGGCCCTTCTCGAAAACTTGACTCGCATTTCGTTTGTTTTCCCCCACAGTTTTATATATATATATATTTTTTTTTTTTCCCTCCTACAATTTTATATATATATATACACCTATGTATTTATTTACAAGTTATATATATATATATATATATATATATATATATATATATATATGTTTCGAAGTTCGCACTGCATTATTACCTCGGCATTGATAAAACTTTTTCTACGAGTCTACTACCTTTTTTCTTCGGCTCATCGTACTTGCCTATTTTTAGAAACGGTAGACAATACTACTATTTTTCGCTTCCTTTATTGAATAATTAATATTGGTGTTTCTTTTGGTACACGAAAGGACCAACATATGGCAATTACTTAATTTCATGATAAAATAAAACTGTGCGACATAAATTAAGTTTGCAGAAAATTGCACCACTTTCAGACTCGACCGATTTAACATTATTTAATACATTTTTATCATTAATTTTATTTTTTTTGTGAACGGGAGAAATTCGCTCTACGCAACAGGTAGCTCAGCGGTCTGGATATTTATATTTTTGCCATGCAATTGAAAGTGACGATTCGAAATTTTAGTTATATATAAAGTGCAAATAATGCGTGATTAATACAGGATGAGTCCTTTAAAAGAGGCCCCGTTGGACATGTGTGTAACGCAGCGAGTGAATGAGGAAATAGGCCCTACAGACCAGTGTGACAACAAAATACCTAGAGTAGATGCTAGAAGTGGCCGCCACTCCCAGCACCTACTCTAGGTATTTTGTTGTCACACTGGTCTGTATTTCCTCATTCCCTCGCTCCGTTATACACATCCCACGGGGTCTCTTTTAAACGACTCAATCTGTAAATTTTGTATAAACTTTAATCCTAATCCAGGAGATTAATCCGTGTTGCAGCGCACAATTTCTCTCTCCCCCCCCCCCGGTCACCGGTTGCTTTTGTTGGAATATTTGTTTGACAAAAGGGTAGAGGGGCGGTTCGCTCGCTTTTATATATTTTCCAATATTTTTTTGTTTTATAACACACAGGGATTTTTTTTTTCCCACGTGGAAAATCAATATCAACCAGGGTAAAGTTTCGCGACAGCTAGGAGATGCGCACGGCAAAATTCCTCGGTCTACGAACTGCGAAAAAATATGAGTGATCGTTAAAGTACACGGAATTCTCGAGACGCCCGCCCGTAATTCGACTTCGGTAGTTGCAGAGCGCAAACTTTCTCTACCGTTTCAGACCACGTCCGCTCCTTTTCTTTCGCGTTGCTTGCTGGAGGCGAAACTCTTAATGAGGACGGGGGAGTCTCTGCCGAGAAGGATCATGTCTGTGTGTGTATATATATATATATATATATATATCTTTTGTTGCGACGTTTTATCTTTCCAGAAGTCGCCTTGCGACGTACCGTGGGTACCGTGTAGCCAATACATACAAGAGTTATACACTGTGGAAGCCGGGGGTGCGAAGTAAGTGCTTCAAAACTTTTGACGTAAGTACATCTTTGAAACCGGACCAGCACGCTGGGTATACGCTGTTCACAGTAAAACTAGCACTTTCGAAATCAACCTCGGGGAAAATGTCACTGCCCACATTGCCCGGCACGCGTACAGTGAAGTTGGTAACGACGGAGAGGAAAGTAGTTCTACGTCCTACCAGTGAACTAAAAGTGTTAGGGTAAATTTTTGTTAATACTGACACGATTAATTTTACTTTCGTGTTTTTAAATTCATAATACGTGTAAATATGAGCACATGTGTAAAATTTTACTTTTTTTTTTAAATATATAATTTTACAGTTTAACTTGGCCGACGCATGAATAAAGTGATCACGCTCATGGCAATGGTAATTTTACATATGGCGGAAGAATACAGAATGCGCACACACGTAGATCTTAAGCTGGGCTTTCAAAAGTGCTCAGTTTATCGTGAACAGCCTTTACCAGGACGGAAACGGCCATGTAACATTTGGAGGGTGGACCATTCCGACTGTTAACTTGTTACTAACGATACGATTGAAAGAAACGTAGCCTCATTCGATCGGGTATAAAACAACGCTGCGGGCACATTGAGTTGGCGACGCACATGTTGTTACGAATTAACTTTTAAGTCAATTCATGAAGGAAAGGGGCTATGGGCGTAGCAAAATAATTATTCATGATTAGGTAGAGCCCAACAGTATAAGATAAGGTTTTTTGAACATAGTGATTATACAATAACTATTTGCGTGACTATTGATCGGTGGAGTTTAAATAGAGTCATCGAAAAAGAACTGTACAATTTCGAAAAATCTCAGCTTTGAAACTATTTGACTAATTTGGTTGGTTCCTTTACCAAAATAAACAAGAACAATCAGTGTTGCATACGTTAAACTGTTTCTGTGTGTGCTACATTTGTAGCTCTGCATATGTCCAGGCGCTATTATACCTCCATCCGCGTATTCCGGAGTAATGTCGGCGTAATTGTCTCATTTGCAGCAGTGATTCTCTGTTGCAAATGCACCGAATCTCGATCCTTCACAGCGTAGACAATACTCTCGACATATCATTAAAAAAAAAAATTCTAGAGTTGTTCTTTCCGTGTCCTTTTTTAAAAACATGAAAGCAGCGAATGCAAAACATTGGGGCCGATTTTCCGGCATAATTTCATGCCTCAATCGAATCTTGTAGGCATGCAGTCTCAAAAGTTTATGAAGAACATTTTGCATGCTAGACTTCGGATTGCCGAGATCCAGACTGTGGCGGGCAATTGACTTTTCAGGACTGTGCACACAAGATAGCCTAAGCTGTCCAACCTTTTCTTCGGACGCTTTTGACCGTCCTGGTGATTGATTTTTCTGTACGGTACCAGTTTTCATCGAATCTCTAACCAACAAATAGCCCTCCATTCTGATACACGTTTTCCCGGATACTACCATCTAAAATTATGTTGCACAGTCACACTAGACTTGAACTCCGCGAACCATAGTAGATACTGTGCTTTCTGTTGCACTGTCACCATCTCACTGGAGGGGTCGGCGCAGATGCCAGATAAGAGTTCTCGCCCCTGCTACATCCTCAAGGACGGTGTGCGACTGTCGAACATCCCCTCAAAAAAACTTTCGCCCTTCCACTACAATATGGTGCAAGACTCGGCTAACTCAAATAGTTTTGTCGCTATTGTTATGGAATTGTACCATTCTTTGTCGATGATCCTGTATAATACAAAGATGCTAGTTAATTATAAGTTTTAATACCGCACGCCCCTACTATTACATTTAATTTTGAAGTCCCCACCTTGTTCATACTGTCGGAGGCTGATTCTAGGAGGGAGGTTAACGACGGCCGGACATAACCATCACCACGTATTCTTGGTCCGCTGCCTCGATGTCCAAAGACGCCGCTCCCAGTGTTACGTTGGCCTATATCAGGCGCGTCGTTTAATATTTTTGGCCCCGTTCACTGGACGGTGGAGGGGGTTTCAGCAACTGCCTGTCGCAAGGTGTTATTGCAATTACGCTCGAGCCCTGGTTCAATGTTTGGAGGTGTGATCAAGCAGGCCGTTCAGCTAAGGTCTGATCACTTCAGAACAATGCGCAGGGATAGGGTGGGGCCACGTGGTGACTGGCGAAAATTTCGGGCGTAGGCAAAAATTTCCGTGAGCAGCATCTCTCGACTCCGATGTGCTGGCCCGTTGATTTTGACGCGAAATACCTCGTCCATATCTGCCGACATAAGCCACGAAATCAAAGTATCAGTTTAGTGTCTTTCGTTTCACCCCCACATCCCGAAGAAAGTATTTCCCACTAACACACGTATATTCATTTAAAACCCGGGGTTTTGCCTTTTGACGCAGCCACGCCTCGAAAACTTTTCGTTCACTGAAAAGACAGAAGGAAAGTTATTCCCGGCCTTTAAAATAAATAGCCACAAGGAAGCATTTGTGCGGTCCACACAACAATTACAACAGCGTGGTGGTTACTGTCTAAAATAGGTATCGATGTGGGCATTCCTGTATTAGTAAATGCTTTAATCCAAGTTGTATTGTAGTTGAACACATTAATTTTTTGTTTCGTAGAAATCTTAAGGACACAGTTCAGGTTTTTATAGCCAGCATGCTTGTGTTGTTTGTTGTTAACTACAAGAATGATGAAAATCATCACATTGAAAAAAAAAAAAACGTAGTTTATTGGACACATTCCAAATAATTCTTGGGGGGGGGGGAGGCAATATTCTTGTATGTGACCACTAAGGTAAACACTAAACGTATTAGGCCTACGTGAAGCAGTATTTGCAACGAATTACAGAAAGTAGTTATACGTTGTATTTAGTCATCCTATTTTATTTTTAGAATCTGTGTATCCCGTTACGAGACCATACTCGAGGATGTGTATCTAATCAACATACAAATTAAAATAAAACAAAGTGTTAAAAATGATACAGTCGATATAGCTTTAATTTAAAAATACAAAATGAAGTAACATTGTTTTCAATCATTACAAAGATACATCCAAACGAAGTTGTAACAGTCTGCATATTTGAATTTTTTTTGTTACGAATTTATAACGCCTGATCCTTGAGTTAGTGTAATGAAATATTGCTCTCTCTCTCTCTCTCTCTCTCTCTCTCTCTCTCTCTCTCTCTCTCTCTCTCTCTCTCTCGCTCGCTCGCTCGCTCGCTCGCTCGCTCGCTCTCTCTCGCGCGCTCTCTCTCTCGCGCGCTCTCTCTCTCGCGCGCTCTCTCTCGCGCTCTCGCTCTCTCTCGCGCGCTCTCTCTCGCGCGCTCTCTCTCGCGCTCTCTCGCGCTCTCGCTCTCGCGCTCTCGCTCTCGCGCTCTCTCGCTCTCGCGCTCGCTCAAAAATGTTTCTTTTATTAATGCCCATGTGTGTGAATAACTTTGAATAGCATGTTATAAAAAAGCAATTAGTAGTTCTTCACGGAAATGTACACGCGCTATTTAAAATATCTGCTTCCGTTTCGACATTGTTTACAAACAAGACAATGTTCAGTCAATAGTAATTAATGGACATGGTTTAGTTGATACAGTTGCAGACCTGTTTTTGTGTTTTAAGTTCGATTAGTATTCATAAAACTCGCAGTAACGATAAAATAATGAAATTATTCGCACAGATTTTGAAAAATCGCCTAGAAGTGGTACTTTTTCCTGTTATGTAGGTATACTTGCGTTATTTTACATGTTTTTCATAACTTGTGACTTTACTTACCTGAATGAGTTTTTTAAATATCTTACCTCCTGTCACGCACCAATTACCAAAAATGACAATCATAAAATATAATCATGTAGTTCGTTTTACTTACTGTCAGTATTTTTTAAATCAAATCCATTAACATTGCTGCATTTTTTAAATGTCAAACATCATTCATTGTCATGTCTTGTCGATACGATAGGCTTGTATTTTTTTACGGTTCTTCTTTCTTTGAACACACATCTTTCAATACAATAGCAGAAATTCGTATTCCGAAAAAATAACGTAATACTTGACGCATTAAGCGGCAGAAACCAAAGGGGCAAAGCGACATATATATACTAGTTAATAAAGCTGTGCTTTAATTTATATTTATTTGAACTTTGTGGAACAAAATTTTTGTGCTGCTCTAAGGTTCAAGCAAAAAAAAAAATGCGGAATGACTTGACCAGAAACATTAATAAAACAAGTGAACAATTATTTGCGATTCAGCAGTTAGCGAATAGCGTAAAGTAATGTGCTGTCCATTTTATCATGTAAAATATTGAATAAATTTTTGAAATACTCGGCAGTTCAGAAAATATCTTACAAAATCTACATTGTGGTTGTGACAATCTGCTGTATTGGAACATTGGCACAATGAAATGCAGTATGCATATGTATTAAATAGAAGTTTGAAGTGACTGAAAACAAAAATTCTTTCTTTTCTTTAGAAAACACCCTGCAAATAATTTTGTAGATAAAATAATTTATACTTAAGACTGATGATTGGTTTGTAGTCTCAGAAAGTTCTGCTATGACTAGAAACATAATAATGATATGGTCTTTTGCTGTAGAGCTCTGATGGTTTTCGCGATGATGAGTACAGCGTGGATTTACAACGGCAGAGGCACCAATAAAATCATGCACTGTGAATATTAACTATTGGTTGTTTGTTATTTTTAATGGGGATTATTCTGGCAATTACCGTCACGTATTCGCAGGCACCACTGCAGGGGAAATAAAAGGGTTGGAGGGGAGTGGAAGGCGCAAATATATGAAATGTTACGCACAACAAAGAGCTACACTAAATGGTTTTCGATGTTCGTATACATGTCGGGAGACCAATAACCCGCAACGCTGGAAATAATGCGCTTATTTTATATGGCAAGCGTAGGCGTGGAAAGTTTTCAGCAAGCTATTGGCGACATCGTAAATAATGCAACGTTACATTGTTTTTTCCTCCAGGGATAACCGAGTGCCATAAATATTCCACTCCGAAAAAAATTATTCGTTGTTTGACTGCCGGAGACTAGCCGAAATGAAAATACGTAGTAAGAGGGACGCAGCTTTGTAGCTTCAGATTCGATGATCCATGCATCCCTTCATATGTAAATTTTTTAAATGATATTTGTGGTTTTCCATTTGCGTGTGCAAGTTGGAATTGAAATAACAGGAATGTCCCAGCTTGTAATTTGATTTAGGTGTTGCGAAAGGGAAGCGTTCATCGTCAACGCCAATCAGATTTTTTTGCATTTGCAAACCGTCTTCCATGTTTCAATTTGCGACGGCAGCTTTCAGAAGAAAATCTTACGTAGCAGGATGCCGCGGAATTCTAACTGCACATCTGGTTGTTTAACGAAATAGATTTGTGATTGTTCTTTTTTCTAAACAAACTGGCCCAGTTTATAAATAATTTCTAATAGCTCATATTTATACCTAATTGCGAAAAAATACGAAAGAAAAGAAAAAACAAGCTCCTACTTAAATTATGGGAGGAATTTTAACCAGCGTCAAAATTATGTTGCAGGTAACTTACGTAGTTCTAAGCATCGCCACATCTTAGACGAATAGTCAAAATAACAGCACAGTTAATATTTTTGGGGAGGCATGATGGGAATCTTAATTTTTGTTTTTATCCATAAATTTTCGTAGTTATAGTAAAAGTTAAGCTGAGACAACATATTATTGCTTTCAAAGATGTAAACATTGGAGCAGAATTTTCTAAATTTTAACTACATATTTTTACAAATTATCTATTCCCTTCACAATGTTGGTTATTTCGTCAAAAACAGATCTTTCTTATAGGTTATAGCAAATCAATCTTTTTAATTTCTTTAGTCCCGTTAACAATGGTTTTGTTTATGTATAAGAACACGACAGAATGGTTCTACATCAGTGCAGTGTAAACGTTTTTTTCTTTCGGTTAACTTGTTTTTTATTGAAAAAAGTACCTCAGGGCGCAAATACAGAAACGCTAAGTTGGAAATTTCACTATACATGCCAGTTTCCTCAACAAATACAGGAACGGTACACTGCGTATAAGGATGGGGGGGGGGGGAGGGGGGCTAACATTTGTGCTGTCTCGTAAAGTGTGTGCAATAATGTGGTAAATTAAATAGAAATTATTTGTGCGTGTGCGCGTGCGTGCTCGTGTGTACGTGTGGGTACTTTCAAGTTTCAGGAATTTTTTACCAAAGCCTCTTTCATACTATCGACGTTCGCTTCAAATTCTTTTCAAGATTATTGAATTCAATTCCTTGAATGTTATGGGACGTCACTCGGACGCCATAATCGCGGCCATTTTGTCTTTACCCTCGAATGACTCAAATTACATCGGAGTTTTGCGTTTAGAACATGGTCTATAGTTTCCCTAATCAAATTTTTCAATTGTCACTTTGAATTTCTAGAACATTAATATTAATGTTTGCACTTTTAAGGTACAATCATTTTGGCATATATTTATTTCATGCAAAGTAAATATAGGCCTATCATAATAGACAAAATTTATTTTGGCAAACTATTTTCACATCGTGTTGTATGGTTTTTAGGAGTTTAAAACGACATGTACTAAACTTAATTATAATGTTTTATCTGAAATATTTGCAAAAATATTAACTACCATTTCAATATTTATTGAACGCGCATGTGTGAAAAGCCTTTTAAGTAATAATTAAATCATATTGAAGTGCATGTGAACACTTTCTGTATTCAATAAGTTGAATTAAACAAAATATGCGATTGTGTGAAATTACCTTAAGACGTGGCACCGAGCCGTATTACCTTGTGCCTTGAAATCGATGAGGAAGGGGGACGGCAGAGTATTCAAGGAAATCATTTGAAGCGAGTTCTTAGGAATACTCTGACGTTAACTCCGTTTTATAACCTGAGTAGGTATCGCTAGGTTGATGTTTTTCCATTGCGCTCCAGTAAAACCGCTGACAGAGCATATTTAATGTTTCAGTAGCGCGAAGGACTCGCGTGTTCTTGAGGTCGGAGGCTCGATGCCCGCCAGCTGGCAGTATACATAGTCATCCCTGTTCAATGCTGGCGCGATATAGGCTGTTCGTGGTTAATTGATCACTTAGATAACTTTGCTTAGAACATGCTTCCCTAACGATTTTGTATCCTTCAGCCTTACGTAACATTAACAATACAATGGACAAATAGTATGCACGTAAAATTATGTAGTTGAATACGCCTCACTAGAGACTAAGGAAATTATTTTAATGTTCGCAAATTTAGACATTGTACTGTCAATACGGCCATAAAACACGAAACTTGGTATTCCTTCCTGGCTGACAACTTCACTGTGAACATGTCATTTATTGCGGTTGTTGAAATACATTCGTATACATGATAAAGATTTGGTTTTCAAAGGTTTATTTCCGAAATTTTCCTTTTTACCACGAAACTATCCGTATCTTAATGTAGACGTTCCCAGGACGTGCACATTGCGTTAAGATTCTGATTAGTTCCATCACTATTGTTATTATATACCTTGTATAATTTTTTTTAAACCGTTAACTATGAAATATGCATACTAATACAAACTTTCACCATGCGTATATCTTTCCGCATTTTCCCGATGTTTGTCGGTCAACTTTAGTAAGTAACTTTGTGATGTAACTGTAATTTTGATGCAGAAATACGGCTCTAATACACCACAAAATTTAAATTGTTCTGCGGCTTGTTATCTGCGTGTCTCTCTCTCTCTCTCTCTCTCTCTCTCTCTCTCTCTCTGCGTGTGCGCACGTATTCTAGTCTCCTTTTCTTTCTCGTATTTTTTTCGCGGGAGAGAATTATAAATAAGTGAGGCGTGTTAAGTGAAATGGGGGATGGGGGGAAAGGAAATTAGTTCAGCTTCTCCTTTCCTTTTCTTCAGTCCTTGCATGTAAAGTTGAAGTTAGTATTGACTGAAGATTTTTTTTGTAGCGACGGAAATTGACGGCGTACTTCGTGCTTAAATACCTCGACCAAGCCAAGGCTTTGCTAAAAATACACTCGTGTACTCAAAAATCGGCGTTGAGGTGGACATCGTGTGGAGCGATAGTCATTCTGTAACAATAAAACACAAGGAGGAGACATTAAATAGAGACCCTTAAGTTCTTGGGGTTTAAAAAATACGTAGTATACGTCATACCCGTCTAGACCTCGCAAGGCATTAAAAATCAATGCTTGTCGGAGACTGTGATCGAACCCGGGAATTACATCGAAGTGTTAGCCTCTTATTATCAGAAGCGGGAATCGCACGCACCAGAATGGGGGGAAAACTTGAACTTACGTGTTCTAACTCAAAAAATTCGCCTGTTCTTTGACTCTGAGTTGTCAATCAGATGTTTTTCATTTGTTCATTGAATATAATGGTATCTTATCATTTATTCTGATATTCGGTTTTTATTCCCATACGGGCTTGTCATTTATTCAGGATCATGCAGAGCGTACTACATAAACTGTGGTACAACCAAGGTCATATACAAGATGGAGTCGGGGTTCAGGGTTTCAAGTCCTTCCCTTGAAAATTGGCAATAACTAATGCTGTATGGATGGGTTTAAGTGACATGTCTACGGTCCAGTTTACAACAGAAATTAAATAAAAATATTATATGCGTTTGATGTTTGAGAATGTCTGTCCCCAAAACCGTCCGCTAAATTTTCCTGCGTGTAATTTTTTTCTGAAGTTTAGTATAGTACTGCTTTTTAATGAGTTTTTTATGTTGTACCGTCGGGTACAGTCTTCTGTTGGAAATCAATATATTTCTACCTTTATATAGGTCTACTGCACTGTGCTATGATGTTAGTTTCTTACTTATTCTGGTTAACTATTCCATACAGTCAACAGAAATAGTATGTATGTATAACGGCTGTTCACGGTAAACGGAGCACTTTTGAAAGCCCTGTTTATGATCTACTTATATAGGCTTTGTATACAGTCATTTGGGGTAATTTTGTTTCGTCAGGGCAACGTTGTACCACCTGCCTAATTTAATTTTAAATGAAGGCTCGAATAATCCCTTCAAATTAACATGTTCCTTGCATATAAAATAGTTAGTAGTGAAGTATAAATTAAGGTGAGGGATGTAAATCCTTTGTTATAAACAAAAATGTGATGCAATGTTACCCTTAATGGTACAAGAGTTACCCCAAATGGCTGTATTCTTCCACCATTTTATGTACTGTTACGTGGGCATCTGAGGGGCGTATCTGAGTTCGTGAGCGAGGGAGATCTTAGTAAAAATAACAAAACTAAATTTTATATTTTAATTTATTCGCACAGCTATTATTTACAGCACTAATCTGTCTCCACAATTACTGTTTTTACTTCCCAGTGAGTGCAATTTTTAATGTCTCTTTCAACTCTAACTAACGCCATTACTTATGTCTCTGTTTTGTTAGTCATTTAACACATACTTATCATTAACACACATTCAGTCTGTCTGTTGCCATAATGTGTAATGTCTTTCACTCGCATATACAGTCCAACAGTTCATCCTGCCAGTCACACCCTTCACTTCTCTGATGCTCGTAGTCTCAGATTTTCCTCCTGCTGGTCACTTCTCTCGCCGCGCGCTTCTCTTCTCGCTAGTTGTCTATCTCTGAAATTTCAGCCACTCATCTAATCAACTGCCGGCTCGGAGGCCCATAGCACTATTTATACATACTCTACTGGCCTTTACCTGAAATTTTAACGCACCCCGAGTCACGCGTAAAGAAACTAGGGCAGCAAACCACTAGAAAATTCTTGTGATATGTACAGAAACTCAATACAACGAAGGTCAGTAACGCACGCCGCAAAGAGGCTTAACGTGTCGGCTCGCCTTTTTTAACAGATACTCAGTTACTGGTTCACAGCTCACTTGTCATTCGAAACATCCAATTGACTTGCCGCCGCTGTCGTATAACTGCAACTCGCCCGCGTGGAACATAGCAGCGAGCGCGTAACAGTATAATTAACATTAATATGGGCCTGGTCACTATATTCATAAAGATTTCAAAATCGTCAGTTTTACATGTCGATGTAATTGGGAGGGGGGAAGCAAAATAAATCTTTTGGGGGTTTACAAATGTTTAACGAACAATTTTTATTCAATATTAAGCAGTGGGACTACTTTCTCTCCGCGCCGTAGGGATTTTTACCGTACGTGTGCCTGTTGAAATATATGCACGTAGAACAGTGCCATTTTTCAAAGGTTGATTTCAAAAGTGTTCGGATAACCGTGAACAGCTTATATGTGGCGAAACCATGTCTCCAACTTACGATGGGACACGCCTTTACGCAGGCCCGCTTAGGGGCGAGACAAGCTATTTGACGCCCATCCCACAACACTTTCTTTTGTCATACCAATTTTATTTTAGTGCGGTCAAAACCTAAGTTACATATTCGATAAAGAGTAGAGAAATGTTTCAACCTAGAAGTGATGGTATATATAAGTATCAAACATATCTCAGCGGCATATTACAGTTTTTGAAACAGTAGTTATTGCATAAAACTAATTTATGCTGAGGATTTAAGTCCATTATTAAGCGAGGTTCATTACTGCAAAGATAGGCATGCGGAAAAAGTCGCAACCTTAATATTCAGTTTAGGTAGAAAGTATCCCATATATTTCCCATTTGACTTTTCATCGAATCCGACTTCCCCTATATAAGTGTAGTACCGTCTGTGGAACTTTGTACGCTGTATCACGGGACTGACTTGCGCGTAGAAGTGACGAGGCATATGATGGGCGTGGCGCAGTCGCCCTCGGCGCTGCCTCGCTTCGTTTCAGTGGTTGGAACGTGCGAAATAGCTGCGGGTATAGGCGCGGGCGGCCCTTGACCCCCGTGTTGCCCGTGCACGAGTGAGAAGGTAAGAGGGGAGTTGGGATAATGGAGAAGATGGAGCGAAACACTGGGTAAGAGAGAGAGAGCGAGAGAGTGACGCTTACAGCATGCTGGCGCCGAGTGTGCGGAGATGGCGGCTCGGCGGAACCAGTTCCTGGGAACAGGATCCGCGCACCGTTGCACTCGGCCGCACGCTACCGGTTCAGCCGCCGGACAGCGCGGCCCTGTTCGGGAAACATACCGGTACAGGCCGTTCACGTTGAAGTGAGGACTTTTTAGAGCGTAGTTAAATTTTCCTCCAGCCATTTTTTATCCCTTAAACACCCTTTTAAATAAATATTTCAATATAAATAATAAACACAGCGTGTATAATCCACTGCACTCGGAAGATATAATATAAAGCTAAAATAATGTTTATTGGCTATTATTCCAAATTAGAGGCCTTTCAAAAGTGCTCACTTTACCGTGAACAGCTTATACACCTGCATATATTTTAACGGGTGCACTGAGTGACATGCGCCCAGTAAAGTTGGTAACGATGGAGAGAAAGTAGTTCCATATCTTAACGTCGAATAAAAAGTATTAGGTAAACATTTGTGATACATTTATTTATTTCTTTATCTTCTTATTTTTTAACCCATTAAAATTGTAAAAATTGGAAGATTTCTAAAATATCTACTTTACTAATAATTTCATATTCACTTGGCCGACACATGAAAAAAGTGATGAGACCCATGGCAGTTTCAATTTTGCGTAAGGCGCAAGCATACACAACGTGCGTACATGTAGATCTTAAGCAGGGCATTCAAAAGTGCTCATTGTACCGTGAACATTTACGACTGGTCCAGTGTTGTCTTCCTGAAGACCAGCGAGTTTGCTACATACGTCCGAGAATTCCGCTACACGTAACAATTAAGTTGAGCTTCAATCCTGAAGAATTTTCACAATGCTATTCATAATACACTATCGACCAAACAGTAATTGGGCACCCATGAAGATAGGTAATTCGGTACGTCAGTTGACTTGTGTGGCCACCATACACTGCAGGCCGGTGTAGAACCAGTTAGGGAGGTGGCACGAGGTACAGAGCTATCGAATTTCGATAAGGCCGTGATTGTGGGCTGCCATCTCAGTGGGCAGTCTAGCCGGGCGATTGCATGGAAGGTAAACATGTCCAAATCAACGGTCGCATTCGTCCTGCGTAAGTGGAAGGTCGATGGGCATTGTGCCAATGCTGCACGTTCTGGGCAACCTCCAATTTTGACCGACAGAAATCGCAGTACCCTGAAACATAAAATTGTCAAATAGGGCACGACCCATAACTACCATCCGACAGGAGTTTCATGCAGCAACAGGAGTATCGGTTTCCATTGGAAAATTGCGTAGAGGCCCACTGACTTGGATATTTCGGAAGAGCAACTGCATATATGCCCCATTTCAAGACAAACAAAGTTCGGTGACTCAGGTGGTGTTTGGACCGTCGCAACTGGACACTGGAGCTGTGGAAATCGGTTCTGTGGAGTGATGAGTCGAAGTTTATATTATTCCGGTCCGATTCCGTGTATGGGTGTGGCGTCTACCCGGGTAACGGCTCCTGCCGGAGTGTATAGTGTCAACTAGGAAATTTGGTGGTGGTGGAGTTATGGTGTGGGGTTGTTTCACGGCCTTCGGCGTAGGACCGCTGGCGTTTGTCCGTGGTAGTACGAACACAGAGGCCGATTGTAACATTCTGGATAATGAAACGCTCCCAACATTGTGGCGTTTTTATGGAATGGACCCGTGTTACTTCCAGGATGACAATGTCAGGTGCCATGTTTCAAGGGCTACTATGCAGTGGTATGCGGATAACAATGTTCGCCGATTGAACTGGCCCGCCCAGAGCCCCGATCTCAACCCTATAGAATATCTTTGGGACGAATTGGATCGCCGGGTGAGGGCTCGTCAGGCGCTGCCAAAATCCATTGCTCAACTCGTGGAATGGTTGCAAGAGGAATGACGACAAATCCCCGTGGATGTCCTGCAAACACGAGAGCATGCCAGACAGGGTGGCTGCTATTATAGCCGCAAGAGGTGGCCCTACGAGATGAGTCCAACGGGGTGACAACCACCGAGCAAACATTGTGGACAGGTCCCCAATTACTGTTTGGTCAATAGTGTACAATGACGACGATTCTCACTATCGATGTAATATCTTAACATCAAATAATAAATGCGTTAAGTCACGCATTGTTAATAGGACACTATCAAGTATTGCTCGAAACATTGTGCAAATATTGCGTTGATGTGCTGTGAGAATCTTCTTCCTTAGAAATAAATAAGATAAACGATAACATTGTAAGTTGAACATAAAAGCGATATGCAAGTACATGATTGTCACTAGATTGAACATCATTTTGGCTACAGTTTGACAATCTGCTTCGCCCATTATGCTACAAGCCATGTGACCTTACATTAAGTTGCATCCAGCCATTATTCGGCTACGTTTGGCAATACTGGAATGGCCTGTTTTTCTCGAATAAGTTGTCAACTGTTCCTCATTTTCACTACAGCCAAAATTCAACTTCTGCTGCTATTGTATACACCGAGAGAAATGAAACTCCGTAGGTACGTTTTCCCCGCGCACGTGCAAAGCCAGCATGAATGAGATGATGTTGGCACTAATGGGGTCGACTGTTTTTACTTCAGTGACGGTCCTGTGGTGGTTTCCAGTTTCCGGACAGCCTGAAGGATGGAAGGGAAGGAAACTTAGCACCCTGAAGACCTCTTTATCTTCTTCCCTCCCACCTTGGTGGTTTTTATCGTACTCCGGACATGAGAATCCCCGTCGGAAAAAAATTCTGCTCATAAGGGCCACACTCGGAACTCCAGTGCTGGACGCTACTTAACACAATCGAACTAACAGCCGGTTACAATTTTATTCTATCAAGCGAAAAATAATATATTCATATTTGAGAAGTTTTTATTCACTCCCCCGCCTTCTTTTACCCAAGGTTATATTCAGATGGTCCCATTCGGAACTAACTTAAGAATTTCGAAAGACATACCCTTCCAGCCTTGTAAAAGCTATAGCCGACGTGGGGAAGGTTGGGAAGTTATATAGAAATAATTACTATCAAAGCCTCCCACCTGGGCGAACCGGGTTCGATTACCGGCGGGGTCGCTCCCGGATTTTCGCATGTGGGAATCGTGCCGGTCAATGACTCTGGTCAGCAGGTTTTCTCGGGGATCTACCATTCCTCCCGCCCTTTCGTTCCTGCGCTGATCCATGCTCACCTCACTTCACCTTTATAGGCTCTCTCAGAACTCCGATATAAAGAGCCTTCCAAATCTCATCACCGACTCGCCCGCTATCAAAGAATCTTCTCGTTGAATGCTTTTGTTTGAACGTGGTCAAATTATTGACGCCTGACTTCCCACCATGCATATTGGGTAGTTCATCGATGCGCGGAGGCAGCACCCGCTTGCATAACGACGACCTGGGTTTAATTTCCGGCGGGATAACGCTGAAATTTTACCATGTGGGGAAACATGGTGTACGTTAGTGTTTTTTTTTTTTTTTTTTTTTTGACACCACCTCTTCTTGCTTCCAACAGTTGAAGATCTCCCACAGTGCTCTTCAGTGCTTCGCCGGCAAGGGACCCCATGACCTTTGCAAATAACCGCGAGCGCCGGACACCCGGACTAATACACGTTACATAAGCGGTCCTGCGAATTCTTCGGAACGTCGGCCACAGCTTCAGTGTACTCGTCGATTAACTAACGCCGCACTCTACCACGGGGGAACAAACATCAGCACGAATACGCGACGTGCTAATTACTAATTTAATCAGGTCGGCATCCACCGGCGGCTGCTGCGGGGCCGTTGCGCGGTCATCTGGTCCAGGGGAATCTACGCGAGCCTAGTTCACAAGCGAGAGCGGTCGGTAGCCGCGCAATCCGTCGTAATGAGCACCCGCAGGCATCATTTTACCTTAATTAAATTTCGCACGTACGTTCACCGCTGCCCTCGGGGGATACCGAGGAGAGGTTGGTATGTTCAATCTTTCCTTGCCCCCTCCCCCCTCCTTTCCATCCGCGATAATCCCACTCGCCAGGCCCGTCTCAGCGTGGGCTCTCCTCTCGTCTACCGGTCCATTGGTGAAGCAGTGCGTGTACGTATACTATTGTCTAGCTCATAAAGATGGCAATATTTTAACACTCGGGGAGTGGCAACTTGTATACGAAACAAAGTGCGTTTTCAAAATCGTTTATCAGCTGATGCACGAACGAACAAAAGTTAATATTAAGTTGGCTATTCTGAGTGCATTGGCGACGCACATCAGACAAGTGTAAAATAAACGATAACAAAGAGTTCCTAGATTAATTAATATATTTTATTTTACGTGGTCACAAAACAGCGGTTGTAAGTGTTACAAACTAATCTTCGTGCTAAAGTAGTCAGGTGTTCAAAATGAAATGCACAGTAAGACGATTCATAGCGATTTCAAACCTTAGATATTTTCATGTCGTATTCCCACTGTCCAGCCATGATTTTCACATGTGCTTGATATTAATTCCAAAAGCCTACAGAAATCATGCATAATAATATTGAATTATTTTTTCAAATAATTCGGCGAAATATATTTCAAATTCGTGTCGTTTCGATACAGTAATAGGAGAAAAGCCAAGTTTTAAAAAGTAGGATCTAGAGGTGGCGAACTTGCTGATATATGTTGGTACCGCGCGTGGCTCACACGCTTTACCATGTCGTGCGCGCCAACTGTGTATTATTTCTCTAACCTAACCAGCTATAACGCTCAAATGAATTGTTTCGTATGTTAAATAACAAATTTACGCACAGATACCAATAGTTTTGTTTTGCCGCGAGCTCTGTATAATTTTTAAAGCAACACATATTTCGTGTACAGCGATTTTGATTACTAGTAATTTCTATTGGGCCAGTACTTGTCAGTCTATGTCCTAAAAACGACATTTTTTTTCTTCCGTAAACCATTTTCTTGTAGCATCCAACTGACACACCAGCCGATGGCGAAAGGATGCATAAACTAAAAGTAAATATTCGCTGAACTGTCAGAACCTTGCCATCTTATATGAGCTAGACAGTACGCGCCGATCAGTTGCCTGTAGGTGCCGGTGTAGCGGGATGTAGTGTGACGTAGGTGCCAAACAGCGCGCACCATTACTTATCCCATATCTTTAGCGTGCTTAACAGTGGTATGTATGGATCCCCGCGTTTTTTTTTTTTTGTGAAATAATTGTTTGCGCGAATACGCGTATCTGGTAAATAAATGTTCTGCAAGTAGGACTTTTTGGCAAAAAAGATATTTAAAAAAACTCGCCCCTATTTTTATTTTTACTTTTGTCATATTGAAGTGTATTCTCCGAAAAAAAAAATCGTGAAAGTGATAAAATATAGCATTTTTAAACCCTGAGTGTGCAGTTTCCTTAAGCTGCAAGAGAAAAGCACAAATAAACGGGCTTAGTTCAATCTGTGGCCTTGCATCGCGTGTAAGAAAACCCCACTGTCGCAGATCTAATTTATCACTGCACGCCTTGCGCTTAGGAGCGATGAGGCACTAGGCGTGCGTGTCACTGTCGCCCTTCATCGCGCCTTCGCATCTTGACCTTGGACGCGGGGTTTCCACGGAAGTCGCATCACACACTTAAAGATACACACCGAAAGCATCATTATGATAGCGACAGTTCAGATGACTGTTACTCTTAGTTCTCTGTACCTCTTAGTTCTCTGTACCTAATATTCAGTAAGGCATCTCTTTGTGGATGTCTTTCTTGATTGAGTCGCATATGTGCTGCAACGTACGGCTCTATTCTAAAATCAAACATTTTCTTGTTGATTTTTTTCTGTTTGTTAGAACTTGCCTTGTCACGCATTGTGTTAATATATCAAGTTTTCAGTTATAAACGGTATTTGTACGAGACAAGTATTTAGATGGTTTAAATTAATTTTGGGCATTTAGTCATCTGCATCGTGGTCACGTTAGAGCGAATTATCAGAGCCTATGAATATTGGAAAATACAATATAATTTGTAAATGTATTCCAGACACCGTATATTTCTGCGTGAATATTATTTCACCTCATGTTTAATTTCACTGTCGCATTTTAATGTTTTTTTTTTCTGGAGTACGTTTGCTGGAATTAACATCAAAACGTCAGCTGTTTTCTTTCCGCTGTAGTTTGTAATATTGTAGCGTGGATAATTTTCTTGCACAAAAATTTTACAACACCCAAGCAGTAACTTAAAATATTATATAAAATAATTTCCAGCGAAAAGTATGTAATTTTTAGTGGGAATTAGTTAATCTTTTCTTACGGAAATGGCAGTTATTATCGCCTATGCTGTGGATGAAATATGTTTCTTATTATGGGTTGAGTGGGCACTATTACTAGACAAAACATATTGTCTGTGAACATCATTATATCCGCATAGCGGTCCTTTGCCTAGCATAATTAGACCTTTTGGGCAAAAGATTAATCACCAGTGGGAAATAAATGCATAGTTATCATTGGCATAATTTATATTAATTTGTGAAGGTAAGTTGGTAAAAGCAAACCATTATTTTTCTCAGTTATTACCTGAAGCTTTCTATAAATGTATCAAGAAATTTCTCTCGTTGAGTACGGAAAGAAAAATCGAGACTTTTTGCAATTGCTTCCGTTAAAAATGTGTGCAGTTGTTCAACTTAATTCGGTAATCATTTGACGTAATTTTCGACGCTCATCTCTAGGAGTATATTTCAGTTATTACGGCAGTTACCATTTTTTTAGATTAAAGAAATTCGAAAAATCTGACTGACTCCATCCCGCATTATTTTCTAGCGTGCTCACGTTTAAAAGTTCATCGCGCTAACTAGGAGCTAAAACTGAGTACTATTACTGTTATAGGCTGTTCGCGGTAAAGTGAGCACTTTTGAGGCCCAAGTTACTGTTTCCTTTCAGCCATTTTTTTATTATTTAACCACCTTTTTAAAATAAATATTGTCATGTAAGTAATACACACACTGTGTATATTCCAATGCACTTGGAATTTATCGTCTAAGGCTAAAATAAAATTTATTAACTATTATTCCAATGAAGACAGGATTTCAAAAGTGCTCACTTTACCGTGAATATCCTATAGTTTCGTTACAGTGTAGGATGTGCTCAACCGGCCCCTTTTGATTTCATGCCGAATTTATACGTACGCAACACGCATTCTGCAAGCTATAGGCTGTTCACGGTAAAGTGAGCACTTTTTAAGGCCCTTTCAACAGACGTTAACCACTAATAAATATATTTTATTGCATCTCTAGACGTTGTATTCTGGGAGTGGTAAAATATATACGTTATATTTATTAGTCTGATGGCGAAGTTTATATCAAAAAGTGACAGGAAGATAGAAATATGATGAAATAAAAACTTCAGCAGGGCCTTAAAAAGTGCTCATTTTACCGTGAATCACCTATAAATGTGATATGTGCCCAGTCGCATTAAAACTGCCCTGAACCGAGATCCTAAGATCTTGGTTCAAATATGATCTTTGGTTGGATCCGAGCGCCAGCATATACATGTTGCAACTACGTGACTGGCAAAGTTCCGATCGTAGATATCCTGGTCTCAGTTCAGAACTAGGATTGTGATGAAACTTTGCTCGTGGTTGGGTCTAATTTTGTGACGTCATGATGTAACTACTTATTTTCAAGTTGGGGGAAAATTAAGTTTTGTTGGCATTATCGTGTAAGACTACTATAGCGTGACAACTTTTTAGCCTCGTTGAATGCACTGCAAAATTTTTCCAGACATTTATACTGTATCTAAAAGGAAAAGGAACCCATTTTGTGTTTGATTGGGTAGCTCACTTTACGAATACACTTTTCGTTATTTTTAATATCAGTAATCCTAAAGATGGTAGTGGATAGAAAACTAGATTCTGTGATATTTTGTCTTTTCTAAGTATCGTAGTTGTACAAATTTTACTGAATAATCCGTAAGTGTATCTTACGTTCACAAAAATATATTTTTGTGCTATATTTGGGCGTTGTTTTCAAATAACATTTATCGGCGAAGTCTGCTCTTTCACGAACAAATATTTCGACATTGAGATCGCCTTTTCAACGTAATTCTTGCGGAAAATATCGCTAGTTTATGGTGTTCTGAATGTTTATTCCTGTCTTCCATTTTCTTAATACTTTTTGGATTAAAGAAATGCATACAATTATAAGCCTTTGTTGTCTGTCTCAATTTATATTTTACCACAGTAAAAAACACCAAAACCATTATTCAACAATTTAAATCTTATGAAATTTCTCTCAGATGTATTAATATCAGTGCCTTTAGAAAGCAAAAAATACACACAGCAAGTTATTGAAAATAGCAAAAGAGCTTCAAAGTTTATCTTAATTGGCCCACGGAAAGTCGTTAACAAAAGGGCGTTTGCCGCTGACAAATATTTTACTGTTTTCTTCTGCATGTGCCCGCGTTGCAGTAGGAAAGAAGTGTCTTGCCTTGGAACGCCTACCGCGTGAAGAGCCAGAGAAGCGAGGGAGCTATAATGGCTATAGTGTTATGCACATACCGTGCGCCATCACCACTAAGCGCAAGGCTCTGATTTAGTATTTTTCTCTTCGTGCTGCGTTGCAGGTCTAACTATCGGCTTTAACCGGTGATCCTGTTATTTTATTGGCGGAAAGTCGGTAGCAAGGTTCTATGCAGGGCCCTCCTTGAGTATTTTTGTACGTATCTCACGCCATGGCCGTATCCGGGGAGGGGGGCTGAGGTAAGCTGTCCCCCCCCCCCCGAAATGACACAGATTTTTAAAACGCTATTATCAAAATGTTATTCATTATACTTACATATTTGTAGTTTTCCACATGACATACATAGTTTCTATTCTCCTTTCCTTTACCATCCTTCCACTGTGACTTCTGAACGATGTACTACTAGTGACAATACTAAAATACTAATACTCGTCAGCTCCACCTCCCCCCAACTCCTTACCAAAAAAAAATTCTATATACGCCCCTGTCTCGCGCGTATATTTTGAGATAGAGTGCTTGGAAAAGGCAGTTTATAGGCATGTTGGAATGCTTGAAAACATTGTTTCTAATGTGCGTAACGTGTAGGTAACAGTTCCGTGGAAAAACGTGTTCAGGCGCCAGGTAGGCTGGTCCTTAAGGTTGAAGTAAAGCAACTGCCTGTGGAGCATTGCACCTGACTGTACAATGTGAACAACTCATAAAAAATTAGGTGACACCATAAAAATTGTCAGAAAAGTGTGATTTATGCTGTATATGAAAGAAGAATGTATTTTGCAACATTATTTTACTGAACTATACTTTTTAAATGTAAAATTAATTTATCGATAGAGTTGATATTTTTGACAAAATTTAAGCACATTACCGTTTTGGATGCTTCGGAAAGCAGAATTTACAAGATAATCATCTTCAAGAAAGATAGTCATAATATTTACTGTGATCATGTGTAATAAAATCATAGTAATAATGTATCACCTTTTATTTACGCCAGTTTCAGCCATAAATGTTTGTGACAAATGGACGCACGTAAAATCAACTATCAAAATTATTTCTTACATTATTATTACAATTGTCTGACATGCAATCATAATAAATATTATGACTATATTCCATGACTAAGATTTTCTTGCACACTCTGCTTTCTGAAGCATCCAGAATGGAAATATGCTTAAATTTGGTAAAAAATATACTATTTTAATTGATAATTTTTTTTACATTTAAAAAGCATATTTTAGTAAAATATTTTATAATGTCGCTATATATATATATATATATATATATATATATATATATATATATATTCTTCTTTCACGTACAGCATAAATCGCACTTCTATGGCACTTTTAACGATGTCTGTAGGGCTTACAATTTTAATTAGTTCTTGACGTATAGTCGGGTGCAGTGCTCCACAGGCAGTTGCTTTACTTCAATCTTAAGATGAACGTGATTGTATTGCGGCCCTCGTGAAATTCTGAGAATTCCGTGCACCACACGGGGAGCTGTACCAACACATCGCAGGGTTTTAGCGCGCAATTTGCCGTGTGTGAACATTGCCTCATCGATCAGTAAGGCGAGTAAAGGGAGGTGCACCTTACCGCATGTTCTGTAGCCTATATTCTCTCCTCCACAACCTCCCTTTTTTTTTCCTGTTTCTTTTTCGCCGAAACAAACTGTCTCTCGGTTCCCCTCCTCTCGAGATTGTCGCCGAAACTTTGGAATTGATGGTCCGGAGAGCCGGACGGCCTCCCCCGCCGAGTACCTGGGTTTCCCCTTTGTCCGCAGAAAGAATGAGAAGAGAACGTCGCAAGAAGTTCGCAGCTCGAGTCTCGCTGAACATTTACCGGAAACGGCCATCTTTATGGGTCGCCGTTCACTTCACGCGAAGTTAGCCGAGTTTACTTAAGGGGGAAGTATCCTTTATATCTTGGATTTACGTATTTTCCTCATTAACTTAATTTGCGGAGTCAATATTCAAAAACCAAGCTAGTCATGACGTACGGAACATTTTAACAGTTATTTCTAAATCCCACTTATTTTTCTTAGATGATTAGTGTCCCATCTGTAACCGTAATCAAACATTATCTAATTATTTAATACTTTCAGTCCCACATGGGAAAATACAGGTATATTTGAAACCCTCGAAATAAAAAAAAATCATTGCGTCGTCCATGTCATGTCTAGCTTCGATTTTTTATTTAAGGTCATACATTCTCATTACGAAGATTTGTAAGAAAATTCGAAGATGGAATGGATACTACCTCCTTAAAAGTTGCCCGTATACCTGAGCAAGAATGGAGTCGCGGTGTGTTTAACAAACATTTCACGGGCTCAATCTGTTTGTACGTGGAAATAAATAACACTTGCTACTAGAACGGAATACGACTTTTTCACCAGTATTCCGAATCTCTTCAACTTGGCCGATAACATGTTCAGACTGTTATAGCTCAAAATAATGTTGTTGAATTGCCACGATACTAACTTAGAGCCCTGTACTTGAAGTTAAGTACAAACTTCCCATCAATACAGTGACAGGGTCACTGCTAAGTCTCGTGGGTACGCGCAGTTTGGCTAGAACACTGCACGCAAGTTCAGAGACTTCAGCGTAGAGACTATGGCGCACTTCATGTGCGTGGCTTTCTCTCCCTTATCGCTCCTTCAATCCACGGTCTCGAACTTGGCACGTTATGCTGTAGCATAGCTACTGTAACTAAAATGAGTTTAAAGGCTGTTCACGATAAAGTGAGCACCTTTGAAATTAACCTTAAGAAAAAGTCACTTCCTCTGCCTGCATATATTTTAATTGGAGCACCGAGCGACATTCACCCAGCAAAGTTGGTAACGATGGATGGAAAGTAGTGCACATCTTAACGTCGAATAAAAAGTGTTTGGGTAACCATTTGTGATAACTTAAATTGTTTCTTTCGCTTACTGTTTATTTTTTTAATGCATCGAAGTATAAAAATGAGCAGATTTATTAGATATTTACTTTTCAGATAATTTCACCATTTCATTTCTTTCGCTTTCTGTTTTTTTTAATACATCAAAATGTAAAAAATTTGCAGATTTATAAAATATTTTCTCCCCTAGTAATTTCAGCTTCACTTGACCGACGGATGAATAAAGTGATAAGGACCACGGCAATGTAAATTTTTCATATGGCGGAAGAATACACGAAGTGCATGCAAGTATATCTTTAGCAGGCCTTTCAAAAGTGCTCATTTTACTGTGAACAGTCTTTAGATGTAGTAACGCCACTTTTATTGGTTAATTTTTTTGTGTCAGTGAGATTCATGTGGGCCTTATGTTTTACTGCTGTGCGTTATTTCGAGAGGCAATGTGCGTGTCTCTGTTTACAATGCTTTTTTTTTTTTACCATAAAACCGATCTAGGTGGCGCAGTGCGAAACCTTCGATCTCACATTGCGAAGGACCTGGGTTCGAATCCCTGTCCGGCCATCGTGGTTTTCCAAAATCACTCCATGCGAATGCTGTAGTAATGATTCTATATACAAGCCATGGCCGATTCCTTCCCAGTCTTGCGTCTCTGGGCAACGTGCTGTATCTCTAATGACGACGAGAAATTAAGCCACACCTGCGTACATAATGACCTACCTACTTACCATGGTGTTAAAATTAATTTAAATGCGTCTTCCGATGTTAAGATGATTTTTCTTTTAGTTTCTGTCTTATTAACGCTCCAGTTGTTAGGACGCTAGGCAAATAGGAACAGAGGCTAATAACATATGCAACTAATCAATTTTTAGACTTCAAAAACGGTTGATGCGTATAAATAACACTGTAAACTTTGTAGTTCGAAGGTAAGTTTGTTAACGACCTTAGTCAACGGTGACCGCCATTTTTGTAAACCCCAGAACAAGCGTGACGCCGCTGTTAAAAATCTTTCTTGTAGCTGAGAACCTGAAAACATAGTTGAAATAATGTAAAGCGTCTCGGAAGTTTCGTTTGTAATTTTACTGAATAATTCACAACTTTTTCTCCGAGTGTACAGTATATTATGAAGCAAAAATGAGAAACTTTCTTTAATCTGTAATGGCTTTCTCAGTGAGGGATTACGCTGATCTCATTTTCTTTTTCAGAAAAAAAATACACTTGGTGCTACGCGTCGTTTGGTAAGGTATTTATGACAATTCATCTAGGTGAAAACAGGATAAGGATATCTCATTCTTAGGTATTTTGTGTTATTTACCTAATCCCATTTTTCTGTCTACAATAACAGAGTTTATAACTGCTTATCTTGGCTAGGTTCCTGAAGGGAATGAGCTTACAGTTGAATAAACGAACTAAAATCAATGTTCAATTAATTTACAACACTACAAAAAAAACATAAATTATATTTAATTTTAAACTTAAAGCTATCCCATTCTCTCGCAAGACAATGACCAGCGAGGCTAGTCTTTACGTCTTTTTTTTTTTAAATTTAGATTTCAAAACCGAATATGCCTGGAATTGAACTGCACATCATCATGCATATTTTTTAAGTTCACGCATTGTTTTATACGAAAGTCCAACATAACTGGTTAAAAACAAATAGTATTTAACAGCGGAGTTACCTGAAAATCTCTCGTCGCTGGCTCAGGTGTGCATTTCAATTTAAATGCAAGGTAAGCTGTTTTCGCTTAGCATACGTGATATAGTCCATTCACGGTTTCTTCAGATGTTTAGGAGTAATATGTTAACCTGTTTTTTTAAATAACTTCTGCACCACAAGTATATAACACTGATTAACTTAAAAAGTATTATATTTTTGAAGAAATGAAACTTTACCATAGTACCTTCCGTAACATGTAATTTGTGTTCATTATTCAATACGAATTAAAAACAGGGAGAGCAGCTACATTTTGGCAACGGCTAGTAAGAAATAGTTCACAGTTAAAATATTGTTTTAACCAGGTTTTTTGGTATGCTATTTGTAAATTAAACGTTGCCTATTGAATTATTTAAATTTTTAGATAGTCCTGATGGAAACACATTTTATTGATACACTTAAAAACATCAGCGCAAAATACATTGCATAGGCCCTAGTGACATGGTGTTTTTTTTACCGTGGAAGAAACTGTTGGCAGATCGGAGCTCGTCGCGCCCCCCCCCCAACTCTCTGTCTCTTTCTCTCTCTTTCTGGCTCTTGGGAAGTTTTGCACCGCAAGTAGAAGAAAACAAAATTATACATGTTTTAAATTGTAGCATATTTCATACTCATTACATCAAAAATACTGATTTTTGATTTCGTAATCTACAACTGAAAAGATATTTAGATTATCAATACTTATTAAGCATAATATATTTATACGTGGAGGGGAGGGGAGGGGAGGTTCAAACCCGAAATTGGCAGAAGTGGCGTGTGTTTACATGACGTGATGACATGGCGTATGGCTGTTACCAAACGAAAAGTTTTTTTTTTTCTGCGAAAAATACTTCAAATTACCACATCAAGTTTGTACACGTTGTGTTTTTTAAACCTGCCTAAGTCACTTACGATGTTGTTATACATCTGTTTCCATGGCAGTGATAAATATACTGTAACGTGTGTCGTGGCCGTTGCGTGTGAAAGGGCGTGGCTGCGCCGTGGTCGTTAACGCTGGCCCCATATGCGTGTGTGTGAGTGCAAATATTGGACGTGTTAAATTTATACATTTTAACCATGAACTGTTATTATGACAAAGTTAATTACACGTCTGTTTACTATTTATCACAACGTAACTTCGCCCTAGGTGTTTGAACCCCAGTTGTGCAACGATCGTACGTTTTTGTGATCGTAATATTTGCCACAATCCCAACAAATTACTAAGCTCAGCCAGAAAATTTTCAATAAATATCAAAATAAGCCTTCTACATACTAAGTGCGTATACAAACATATATGAGCGAATAAAAGTTATGGTAGGTCTATTTGTGCGCTTGTTACTATCTTTAAAGTTTGTCGCTTCTACGTGCAAAAAAATTGCGACACGAGTTGCGTGTTTGAATTTACTCTCTTTTTCGTTGAACTGTTTGCTTCTTCGTTTTAATATTTATCTCAACTTAGGCCGTCCTTTTAACGGAATAACCCAAAAACAAATAAATAATAAGAGGTTAAATACTACGGTTATTTTCCCACAATTGTAACAGGGTTAAGCACAACCGCGGCAAAATATTAACTTCAATTATATGTAATGTGCTATATCGCGTATAACAAATATGTTAACAATGTTAAATAGTTATCGTAAGCAGTATGGTCAATACGGTCATTGCTGAAAAGTCATAAAGTTTAATCTGAATATGGCTATAGACCTAAATTGTGAATACTTGTACGTAATGGTTTTTGAAACATGGCATCATTCTTTGAACAGCTGTAAACAATAAACAAAGCATTTGATAATTAAAACATATGTTACATGGCAGTGTTTATGTTTATGTATAGCGGAAGGATACGTAATTGGTACCCAAAAGTAGAAATTTAACATGGCTTCAGAAGAGTGTGAAGTAACTGAATGAATATAGAAACGTACATCTAGAGATGGGGAGTATTTTATGTAATGGGATTTTTTTTACCTAGTTTCTACTTTTAACAAGTACATGTTACGAGTACGAACTAGAAGTAATAGGTATTAAGTACCACTTATCTCCTACATGTATTACTCTTCTTTTTCGTGTGTACATATAACCAGGGAAATTTTTTCCCATATAAGAAAGGTGACTCCCACACGGAAGATTTTTGTTTTCAATACTTTGTGTATTTCCATCTGCTAGACCTACGGTTAACTTTTACAACTATTACATACTCCGATCAATAATCCATACGCTTGCGTATGCCTGATATAAGTAGCGTACATGTTACAAATACTCTCAGATAGAATGGCATGTCTCGTTCTCATACACCGTGTAGGCCTACCTATTATACGTACTCATACTCGTTTAGTGCAGTATCTGTGACCAATCACTTCTATTGTCCCTTGCCAGATAGTACTCGTACACCGCGTACACTTGTTTTGTATTGTATCTGTAACCACAATAATGGGAATACGAGAATTTCTGGGATTTCAATCATAAATACTAAACAAAAAAGGAAATAATTGTTATATAGAATATTTGGAAGAAAATTTATTTAAACTTAGCGAAGTGTGTATTTATGTAGACAAAAATGGTATTACCTAAGTTCAATCTCAAAAACACAAGTTTTTGGAAAACATCGAACTATTGAAATACCCGGAAAGAGGGATGACTATCCAGCGATAAATCATTTCGTTAAGTAAATTAATATATTTCGAATAAAGTTCATATGATTAGAAAGTGTTCACGATCCAAACGCTTTGCGTTACTTTGTTTTATTTAGTACTATAAGTTACGAACACGATTATTAAAAGTATAAGGACCTAAACATCGTAAACTACAAGAACTGGTGTAATATATAATAATTGTTCGTGATTTGAACGTTCTTCCAGCACACCTGTTTATTCTTCCAATACACTATCGATGCACACATTGTCAATAGGGAACACACAAATATTTAACAAATAAACGGCAATCTTTACTTATGATGTATACTGTATCAAGTACAAAAATAAGTCATTTTTAACAGGTATGACATTGTAACGGTAACAAGTACTCATTGTTACAGCATAAAGTTCTCATTTGCCATTTCTACGTACCTCCAGGCTGTGTGTTGTAGAAGTTAGCCAGTGCATGGTCTGCAACAAAGGCGTCTGTGAGTCGCCAGACGGTGACATCATGGCGTTGCCTTGTCCAGCCATTTAGATACCGTCGCGTATCTTGTTGCAAAGTTCCAGGAATAGCTGTCGATTTTGAAAGAATTTATTTGTGAGTAACTTTGTAGTGTTGGTCCACAGTTTACACAACACAACTTGAGCTATCAACCGTCGTAAATAATGTGTACGGATATTAATGCTGACAGAATCGCGATCGTAGTTGCATTTTTTTACGTGATATCTGTGACGTTTGTGCTATAATGGCGGGCGGTGAAATTACTTTATTATTTTTGTGTACGCGTTAGAGTTGTATCATGTGTGTTACAAGAATTTTACAGTTACACTAGATCGACGCGTGGATAATAGTTATTACATGCTTTTCACTAGCGTATTAATAGAACACTTCTGAAAGCCTTGCTTAGAATATAGTTTTCCTCATATTTGGTATTTTTTTCTGGTTTATGCAAATTAACATTGACACGGACTGACCTAATTTATTCATGCGTCATACAAGTGGAAACCCGTAGAATTTGTAGAAGAGTAAATGTTTTACGTAATAATATGCAAATTTTGCTGTTGGGAGTATAAAAAAACGTTGACTTCAGTAGCCATAAATTTCCATATTACACACACAACAGAACCAAGCGTAGAAAAATGTATTCGCTCTCAACTTAAGGGTTCTGCCTGCCTGCATTGTTTTTCTCCATTTTTTGACTGAGAAGCGCGGGAGCGATAAGGGTTACACTGACACGCGCTACAAGAGCGTCATCGCCGCTATGCGCAGGGCTCTGAACTGGCGTGCAGTGTTCTCGTAGTGCTGCGTGTACCTATGGGTCTTTCAGCGGCGTCCCTATCATTTTATCGTTAAAAAAAAGTCTGTAGCAATGTTCAGTAGAGTCTGCTATCGTAGTTCGGTTCACGTCTCGCCCGTATATTTTAAGATATGACAGTCTGCAAAAAGAAAAGTTTTTAACTATGTTGGAGGGCTCTGAAATAATATTTACAGCACGCGTGGTATGCTTAAAGTAACATTCCTTCATTGTCTGAGGTATGACGTCTTTTCGTAGGTAAACGTTCTATGAGGCATATTTAATATTTCCTTCAAAAACCAACGCGGTTTGAGCTCCAGCCAAGTGTTCTGACTGATGTGCACATGTAGTTAAAGGCTGTTCACGAAAAGTGAGCACTTTTGAAATCAACCTTAGAAAAAAGTCACTGGCCCTGCCTGCATATATTTTAACGGGCGCCCCGAGTGACATGTGCCCAGTAAAGTTGGTAACGATGAATGGGAAGTAGTTCCGTATCTTAAGTCGAACAAAAAGTGTTAGGTAATCATTTGTAATATCTTTAATTATTTATTTCTTTTCTTGTTTTTTATCTACTGAAGTGTAAAAATGAGTATAGTTGTTAAATGTTTACTTTTCTAATAATTTCACAGTTTCACTTGCCCGACGCATGAGCAAAGTGATGAGGCCCATGACAATGTTAATTTTACATAAGGCGGAAGAAAACGTGCGTAGGCTTACAAGTAGGTCTTAAGCAGGACTTGCAAAAGTGCTCATTTTAGTGTGAACAGCCTATAAATGGGTGGTGTTTTTTTAAGAGGTTTATTTCGAGAATGTTTATTTTACCGCGAAAAGCCTTCAGGTCCTTGGCAGGTGAATTATTAGTACAAATGTATGTAAATGTGGCCCATATTTCTCAGTCCTATACTCACTGGACACATGATTGTTTATTCATGCACTGTTAAAAACTAATAATGCTGGTAAAAATTTATCTAGAGTTCGTAAACTCTCCGTAGGATTACGGATACATTGATTTTAAAAAAACGGACGTTCCGTAAAATTCACGGAGCCTCTCCGTTAATTCCCTAGTTAGTCTTCTGTACTTCTAGCCTAAATCACTTTTGATATCTATTGGTTTTTTTTTTAAATTTTTACCATGTAGGTGTTCTACTGTGTATAAAAAAGATATCTAAAAAAGTTAAAATATTTTATACTTGAGCAAAATTTGACCCAGAGTCAAAAAGTTGCAAACTCACGACTCTAACCACTTACCTAAAATTCTCACATAGCGAGTCTGGTATAATTTTTTAATTTCTATATTAGTCACATAAGCTACCTTTTTAGTTTCTTTTAAAGTTAATGTATTTTAAGTGTTGCTAAGTGTTACAGATGCCTATTGCTACTTTTTAATGTTTGAAAGAGCAGGTTTTAGTGACATGGATAACCTTAACTGGCGCAGAAACGATAGATTTCTGGTTACAGTGGAGAAGAAAGCTTCGTGTAGACTCGCCATTGTTCGTGCTCGAAAACCGAAGTGATAGAAAATACGCGTATTTTCCATATTTAGTATTTACGCACTTAACTCCGTTTTTCGTCATTACGTACTGCGTTTCCGTATATTTACTGTGAATTTCCATAAAAAATCCGTACATATACGGAACATTTTAACAGTGTGTGCTGCTGACGTGGTGGCGGGTTGTTTTCTTTTTTTTTTCGTTCGACTTTGTTGACCGTGATAGGGTCAAATTATTTCTGCTTTCTTGTTACTGACTAAATAGCTGAACAAGTGTTGTCAAAACCACCTGAAGACCAATCACAGATGGGAATTAAAAATGTAAGAGTTTGGAAGTATTTGTACACTGTTAAATTAAAAACTTTATTTTACGGAAAATTGCTGGTAAAAATTTATCCAAAGCGTCCGTAAACTCTCCGTAGTATTACGGACATAGTGATTTTCAGAAACGGGCTTTCCGAAATGATGGAACCTCTCCTAAAATTTTTAGGTTAGTTTCTGCATTTAAGGTTTTAAAAAAACCGTGGATATTGAAGAAATATTTTATTTCCTCTACTGAGGGGAACCCCCCCCCCCCCCCAGGGGAACCCCCCCCCCCCCCTTCAGCAAGATTTGAACCAGAGACAAAAAGTTAGATTTCTAGGTCTCTAACCACTAAGCAACTATAATACACTAGCGACCCGCCCCGCACGGGTGCTAATAAGATAAAAAAACTGCTTAACCCGGCGTTAATTAGGTTGGGTGAACTCTCCTAAAGCATTAAAAAAAGCACATAATTTAATAATTAATTAAATAATTTATAATTTAAAGTTTTTTTGCTATTTTTATTTGATATTTTTTTTACTTTTTTTTATAATTTTTCATATTAATATACATTACATTACAGTGCAATTTATCTGAGATAGAAGTATGTAATATGTTATCGGCTAAGACATTCTCTGTAGACAATGTTTGACGTCCTGTTATTGTTTGGTAGCAAAATATACTGTTTCTCGGGACTTCCAAATCGTGATAAACCAACATATAGTTGGCCATGGGAAAAACACTCTTTTCGTAGGTCGATTCCAACCAAAGAGAAATTTTGACCCTGGGACTTATTAATAGTAATCGCGAACGATGTTTTTACGGGAAATTGCAACCGTTTGAAAGATATTGGCAAATCCGTGGGAATCATGGGAATCCTCGGGATGTTTGCCAGCTGGCCGGCTGCTGGACCGGCGAGGATGGTCGCGACAATCAAATTTTCTTTCAAGTCTTTAATGAGCAATCTTGTGCCATTACACATGTTAGGAGGGTTTATATTCCTTAAAAGCATGAGAGGAGTACCAACTTTTAATGATAGTTCTTGAGATGGCAAGCCAGAAGGATTAAGCGAATTTAGAAAATCTTGAGGAAAGTGGACGACATCGTCAACATTGGTGACTGTGTCAATCGACTTATAGGTTTTGACTTGGCCGGGAACTCTTTGTATAATGAGATTGTTGATTTCATTGACAGTGTCGTTCCTAGGCGATACTATTGCCCTGGAACACAACCAGTGAAAGTCTCTTTCTGGTAAATTTTCGAGGCCCGGATATACTGATTCTATAAAATGCTGCAGACTGTGGACTATCTGACCTAATGTTTCATTAAAAATGATTTCAGCAGAATTAGTGCCCAAATTTAGAGAAGGAAAAACTCCTCCAAGTCTGAGCAATTGTTGTGGGAAATCTTTATGCCCGTCTCCACCAAAATAGGCTCTCATATTCGTTCGCAAATTTAGGTGTCGAATAGAACTCCATAAGGGAGATGATTTAAGACATGCTTTGATGATATCTGCACTCGTCCCTTTTGTAACTACAGGGAGTGTCTGCCGAATATCCCGAGCAAACACAAAAGTAACTCCCCCCATAATGGCAGAAGAGCGTCTAAGGTTGGCGCCGTACGCAGCACACAGCACGTTTTATTTTCTGAATCTGTCCGTCCTGCAAAGCCGTAGTACATTATTTTGTTCTATCATCAATAGTTTTCGCAGCGCACGCAATGTAAGAGATTTTACAGGTCATTTATTTACACTTTGGGTTACATTATTGGAGTTTTAGTAGGGATCCCTATTGATTTTTAAAATAAAATATAGCCTAGGACACTCAGTGATAACGTAGCATTCTACTGGTGAAAGAGTTTTTAAAATCGGATGAGTAGTTTCGAAGATTACCTCCTACATCCAAACACACAAACACTACCTCTTTATAGTATTAGTATAGATTCACAGTTACTTCCAACTTTTCTGAAGCCCGGCTAAAGTTCTACTTCCAGGATACTCCTCCGCCTCATTAAAACAAACCTTAATCAAGTCTAGAAAATAGCACCAAAGTTACCACGCACTGCATTCTTGCTCACTCGATTACATCATATTTTGCGTAAGGATTATTTGCTTTAAGCTGTTCATGGTAAAGTGTGCACTTTTGAAAGCCCTATTATTCGGATTAATAGTCGATAAATATATTTTATTTTAGTAGACATTAACTTCCGAGTGCAGTGGAATTAACACAGTGTGTTTATTACTAACATGGCAATATTTATTTAAAAAGGTGGTTAATGGGCAAAAAATAGTTGAAAGGAAGAAGTAACCTTATACTTGGCATTAATGACACATCAATTTTCTTTTTGTATTCATGTCAACAATTGATAAATAGTATAAATGGAATATTATAATATATATATAAAATAAAAGTAAAAGTTCAGGTAAAAGAAAAATAAGATACTTTGGCTTTAACACAAACATCAAATGCGTGAGGCACATTACATATTGAGGAAAAATACCAATCAGGTTTGATTCAAAAAGTGTGAAGAATCCGCGAATAGACGATATCACGTTATAACTTTGGTATCTTTGATGCAGTCACTTAGGCCACCTTTCAGTTTCTATTATAGTTATTGTAATTTAAATATTGCTTAATGATACAGACGCCTCATGCTACTTTTTAATGTTTGAATGAGTAAGTCTTTGTGGCATGGATAACCTTATTGCCACAGAAACGTATATATTCCGTAAATGTACGGACATTTTTAATAGTGCTACCACCTGAAGGGTTTTGTAAACTCACGGGCGCTTGGCTGAACGAAAAACAGTATGCACAAAAAAAAAAAAAAAAAAAAGGAAGCGAGGCTAATTTAAGTAAACGTTGACACGTATAAAGTTGATGTGTGCGCACTGCAAATCGCGTGAAATATAGATCGAAGTGTTATTTGGCTGGGCTTAGAAATATTTTGTTTGTTGTGGTAGTAGCTTGCAGACACATGAGCCAGTAACTCCGTTGTACTTTTTGGAACACAAAATACCCCCCCCCCCCCTCCCTTTTTCCCCCCTCAGTCTTGTGGTTTAAGAAATATTCTAAGTTGTAGTTGGGTTTGCCAAGTGAAAGAGAGGGAAGCTTCTATTCTGATTATATTTCTGTGTATATAAAATTATATTCCCAATTGTAATATACAAAACCGACCATCAACGGTCATCGAAACAAATACAAAAGTGCTCGAGAGTTTAAAAAAAACCCCCAATGTTGTATAAAATATTACATAATGAAAACCCCTTGACGATCGCGATGAAAAGTTACATAAAATTTTCCTCAGTTATACAGTAAAACACTTCTTTATAACTTCTTTATAAGCTCCAGTTACATGATTAAAATGTCAGAGAAAACTCCGTAGGGTAAATAACTTTTATGAAAGCATTTAGGCAGCTCCCCCCCTCCCCCCTGGGCGAGCCTACTATACTAGGGGTGTATTTGTCAAATGTCCGATCCCCCATGCAGATAAATGCTGGTGTAAGACCAAAACTTAGTCCTGAAATCCACGCATAATATATCAAATGCCTAATTTACCTCTGGCGATATACAGAATACAGTCTGTGGTATACGAAATTTACAGGTTCTTGATTTCCAGTACACATTCGTCGGAGATGAATACCGGTAATTAATTGTCTGCGATTACATACGTGGGTATTTCCAGTATTTCAATATAATTTAGGTAACTGAAACCTAACCTTGTTTTTGTAATAAATCGTTTCTGTACGTTCGCTCGGCGAGGCGTACATGTTGTGTCTAAACGTGCAGATTTTCCAGCTCGCTCAAACAGCTGCAAGAAAATAAACGTATAGGCTGTTCACAGTAAAATTAGCACTTTTGAAAGCCCTGCGTAATATTTGCTTGTATACACGTTGTTGGTTATTCTGCCTTGTGTAAAACCAACATTGCCATGGGCCTCATCACTGTATTCATGCGTCAGTTAAGGAAAACTGTTAAATTATTATAAAAGTAAATCTTTTACCAATATACTTAATTTAACACTTCGATGCATAAAAAAAAACAGAAATCGAGAGAAATAATTTCAGTTGTCACAAATGGTAATCTTAACACTTTTTATTCGACGAAAATATATATAACTATTTCCCCTCCATCGTTACCAACGTTACTGGACACGTCACTCATTGCACCCGTTAAAATACATGGCGGTAGGGGCAGTGACATTTTTCAAAGGTTGATTTTCAAAAGTGCTCACTTCATCGTGAACAGTCTTTAATTAATTTCACTGCGGTAACGTAGCCCATGGCGCGGAAAATTCTCGTACGGCTCTTGAACTTCGCGGACCAAGGAAAATAAAAATTTCCCTTTTCCTGCGAAAACATAGCATATGTCGAGGATCATATTTCATAAGCGACGAGCGTGTAGCGTGCGTGGATTGCCTGTAGCTATGTTCGTTGTATTCTTGTGTTCTAAAACTCAATTATTTGCAACCAAACTCTCTTCATCCGTGAGAATAGAAATGTGTTTATACTTTAACGTTCGATCGTGCCGTGCAGCTTTTATTACTACAATAGTGTTAATTATTACAAAATGTACAGTGTAATGCTATGAAATGTAATAGGATTATAATACTTTTGTATACACATGGTTTGCCACTCATCTCGAAAACCTGAAAAAAGGTAAATATCAGGGAATTTTGTGATATGTATGCTATATTTGGCAGTTTTATTATCAATCGTGCACCACTACCAGAATCGTATAAAATTGTTTTGATGATTATAGATACAATTCTTAGCCCCTTTTTGTGCAATTTATGTAGAGAGAATTTTTTTTAAATTAGAGTAACATGTTGGATATAAAGGTGTGTTATAATGGAAAGGCGTCAATCATTGCAGAAAAAAATGCTGTCGAAAGGTCAATGAGAAAAAATTAATTTTTGTCTAGAAATCAGGGAATTTTCCAATGAAAAAAAGGTGCAACCCTGATAAAAATAATAAATGTTGATAAATGGGCAAAACGTTGGGGCACCGACATATACATGAAAAATGTCGATGAGAAACCACTAGGTAAAAGGCAATTTCTCAGTGCAGTCGGCAGGCATCCGGCTCGCAACTTTTCGCACGCGAGTCATATGCTCCCGCACGACAGACAAGCTTGGTTTGTTTCCTTGTCAACAGTGCACCGTAGACACAATCCCAACCATTTTATTACAGTTTGTTAGAGGCCTTAAGCTTGTAATAAACTTCGGGAAGCCCGCAAACTGATTCGGCCCTTTACGTCGGCAGAAATTTATTTAGAATTTTTTTTTTCCCCAGTAGATTGTCAGTGTAAGTCCATTTGCCATAAAATTTCATTCCTGATTAAATTCTTGAACTGAAAAATCCTGATGGAGACAACGCAGGACTCCTGATCAGACGTTGACACTTGAACACGCAATTCAACTTAAAACGTACAAGAATGGTCTCCGTATTGAATACTTCACATTCAGTGTGCTGGCGTCCAGACTAAAAATAATCCTGAAGCGTTGAAGATAGCGATGCCCTTAGGTGAAATTATCTTGAAAAGGCGGCCACGTAAAGATGAAAAATTAAATAACAGCATATCAATGAATTTTGTATTGCATTGTGAAAGGCTTCTTAACGTCTCCCGGTTTTACACTTTAATGCTTAGCAGGGGACGGCTTACAGACTAACTTATAACTTAACTTAAAATTTACCCAGAGTTTTCCGCACCCCAGATCGGCGGCGCACCAACCGACTGCGCCACGGGAGGTCGGCTCAACGAATTTTCTTTAAAACAATCTCGTTAATTTACACTAACAGTATTTAAATGTAACAATCCCGTTTATTTGTCCTACAAAATGTTGTAGAAAATAACAGCTTGCAAGGCGTTGCCTGAAAACGCATTTTGATTGGTCCAAGTCATCATCCATCATCCATCATCCGGCACGTCTTTAGCACTCAGTTTTTCTTCCTGCCAAAACAGCCAACTCAAAACTTTTCCATTACGGTATTAGAAGGATTGAAAATTACAGGCATTTTTGTGACGATTCAAAACGTAACTATTGCTAGTGTTCTAGAATTGAAAAGCATCTAGGCTGACAAGTAAGTTAAATGGAGAGTGAGAATTCGTCTCAAATGCCCTTAAAGATGGCGTTGAAAACTTTCTGTAAGCGATTACGAACCCTCGAATTAACTACCAAGTTTAATAACTTCACTTTATAACACGGATTCTTTTTTCATGTGCAGTTTAAATGGGTGTTCTAACTGAAACATCTTTAGGGACAGAGGAGGGTCCTTGAATATTAATATTTGTGGTTCGATAGAATTAGAGTGCATAATAAATAGTTTTACATAAGATTTAACAGATATTAATGCTTCTTGAATTATTTCATCCTTTTGGCACTGAAAAATAACTTTTATATCTAATTTTCTTATCTCAACGTACCACTGCATTCGTTCTTATTTAAATTTCTGTCAAGATTTGAAGTTTGACTGTAAAGAGAGCATAGGCCAATAAATTTATGTATCGTCAAAAACTGATAAGTATTTAAGTAAGTGGTAAAATTCAGGATTACAAAAAAAAAATTCAGCTTCGAATCAATGGTGGATGGAGAACATCGGGACTTGCCTCCTCACGTGTACAAATGTTGTCCATTTCATATAAGTGGTCTCAAATTTAACAGTTCTAGGAAAGTAGTGCCAATGGCATCTGGGTGGCTATGTATCCTTCCGCCACAGCTGAACTGTCATTGAAAGTGACTACAAAAACAGGCAGTCACATGGTGTTTGTTTGCAAACAAACTGCATGCACCTCCTCCCAAATGACTTTTAGAAGCTGTGAAGGGCTGTTCAAACAGTTGCAGGTTGGCAACAATCCCATTTTTTTTTTAGTTTATAAATATTTTATGTAAATGACTAACAGCCCATCTAATAAGTCTATAAATTAGTAATTTTTTTACCTTGCGAGAAATTTGTAACCAGGATGCACGAAAATGAAATTGTATTTTGACCGTCAAATGAATAAAATTTATATTTTACAGTTTTTGAATACACTCTAAATATATTAATGACACCTAATCTTGTCACACTTACATGAGGAAAGTTCTTGTAAACATAAAAATTTCGCATGGTTTCCACGAACACCAAATATTTGTACATTCCCCCCCCCCCCAGGAATGTACAAATACCGAAATACCAGACCCCCCCCCCCAACTCCTTTTCAAAGACAGTATACGTTCTTACTAAAAGTACATAATTCAGCTTTGTGGTATGATATGACAAACTCTGTACTGCCTGATACTTTTATGGTGGTAATAATTCTCAGGATGTTAAAGTATGTAGGTAGACAAAATAATATTTAAGCAAATGTTACTTAATTTCAGTAATTTTAATAACTCTCATTTAGTAACTCAGATGTTAAATATTGCAGGTCTACATACAAAATACTTTAATAATAACTTTTCTAAAATACCTCCGTGTTCAGATTGTCATGCTGCGAATAAAAACTTATTTCTGACTAACTCTGTTTGACATTTACACTGAAGTTCAGTCGCACAACCTCCCTCCTCAAAATTGTGAATACAGCTCTAGGCTTGTTCTCGGGTACCTAATAAAAGATTGCTCTAGAGAAGCAGATGTGACCTACAGCAACAATATATCAAACGAACATGTTACTTACACACTAAAAAGATGCTCCACTTACCCAAGATTGAAGACCTCATAAAGTTCATCTTCCTTAGCGATAAATTTTGGAATGTTGCAGTTCCTGCTGATGCATGAGACACTTCTTTATGATGTTGGAGCACGTTCGTTGGGTGCTTAAATTGAAAGAATTTTGTTTGATAAGCATGTTGTAATTTACTTGATATCAAAGATTTGCCTTTCCGATGTAAATCCTGTTTATGTAAATTATTCATCCTTCATTCATACAATATTCTTAGCAATGTATGTGAAAAACGTATGAGCGCTTTTAATTTGCAAAACAAAATCGCTGAAAACGTTTATGGAAGACTCCGACGTTGAAACCTACATTCCATTATGTTGCTTTCAAATACATCCTTTAAGGACAGGACAAACCTTTACATTTATTTGCTAACAAGTATCCCTGCGTAACAAGCTTGACAAATTTTATATCATTTCTAAAAAAAAAATACAAGTGATACAATTTACAGGTTTGTATGACCAGTAAACTTTAGACCCAGAATGTTAGAGTTTCAATCAATAATAACACAGAGAAATGTTCATAGCAATGAAATGTGGGCCCAATTAGGGTATTATCTTAATTTTATTTCGAGGGTAAAGAAAAAAGTGAGCAGCGTTGGGAGGGGAAGGGGGGCTTTAGTTTATCGTCTTTCGTGAGACGGGTTTATTTTGATATTGTTACGATGACGTAATCACATAGCCCCAACGCGCACGATACGACGGCCAACAGCCAATGAAATACTACATAGATCGTCGTAAGCTTGACCGATTCTGCCGTCTGACCAGCAATTTTGGATTAGAAATGGTATCTATTCTTCGTCGTGTCGTGCTGCGGCACGACACACAGAATGTACAACTTTGCAGAATGAAATTGTATTCCAAGCTTTACCTACAATGGTAAATACGCAGCTTATAAGAGAATTAAATTTAAAACTACTATACCTAACTCTTAAAAATAGTAATTTTATTTTTGTATTCATAAGCGATACCAATTTGTTCCATTATGTATTACAAATTTCCCTCTTGTTTACCACATTTAAGACTAACTTAGCCTATCAGCGCCTTCTAAATAGTTAGGTTAAATGCCGTGAGCGTGGTGTCGGTCGTGCTGTAAATTCAAGTAGTCAAATTGAAATGTGTCGTGGTTGCGTTTTTGGTCGTTTCGTGTTGTGTTGGTCAAGGCTATGTGATTCCGGCATGAGTGTGTGGCATTTTGAGTTGCATATTGTTTTGATGGAGCAGTGGAAAATTTTGCTCGTATGGAAATAACATTTAAATTATATAACTTCGAAAATTATAACTTTAATTAAGTTACAAAATGCGATACATACGTCGCTGTTCGTATTCGTACAGATGCAGCAATATGTACACGCACTTGACCGAAGGTTAACCTTACACTCGAATTTACGAATTAGACAAACAAATATTGTTCACTCACTACAAAAGTTTGGAAAGTGTGGCATTTTTCAGGCCACGAACATTTAAATAATTATATTAACGGTTTACAAATACATTTACAAAACCTGCAAACTTGCTGTTGTAACCTCTTGGACACGTGTTTTTCTATGGCAATCCTTGCGAGTTTACATCACTAAAATCACGTTTGTTCGTCACTAGCATTAAATAATTTATTTGCAAAATCATTCAGTAAAATCAACACTGCGCACTTTTCCTAATACAAACAAACTTAAACTTATATACGGAAATTATGTGTGTCACTTTATTGTGAAAGGCGGTTAGGAAATGGCGGAACGAGCAGTTTAACGACGTGCCGATTAATATTTCATTTCACTCAACAAAACACACTACAACGGTACCTACAACCAACTATGTTTAGAAAAAGCAAATAAAAAACAATTAACTACCGATTAAATATTCAGACAACACCAATAATATATTCGTTTAATAAACACGATGAGAAAAAAAAACGCGCGCACAACTGCCTTCACCGGGCTGGAAACACAAACATGGCTAGCCATTGGCTGGAAACGTTTACTGTTCGTATGTGTCGACATACTCTGTCATAAATGCTGAACATGTTTTTAGTAAATCTAATATTGCTTTAGAAACATAATTTAAAACATAAATGTTGTAAATATAATTAAGATTTTAAAATTGCAACCTTTAGTTCCGAGTACTATTTTCTTCCATAAACGCCATCAAAATAGCTAACCTAACAACGCGGATTCCGCAGCAGTTGATAAGCTGATACAATAGTGAAGAGCGAGAGCATTTACTGTTTAAATAGTTTGTAGGTTGGTCACATCGTCCGTCAAATTTGAGACCACTTATATGAAATGGACTATACCTTGTGTCACAGTGCCAAACACAATGCCTGTTCAGAGTGCCGAAGCTTAAAAAATCCTATTAGCGCCACCTCATATTAACTGTTTAAAAAGATGTGGCAATTTACATGTCTTAACTATTTCTCAAGGAACTACCGCCTGATCCGTTATGTTTAGAATGTCATTTAATATATCTTTTTTTTTAATTTTCCGTGGTTTTGTAATGTAAGCAAATGTACAAAACATTCGCTATTTATCTTCCCAGCGAGTTCACTATAAAAATGTTTTCTAAATTGTATCTGAATGTGCTTTATTGCCGTGTGTAATATTCGATATAACGTGTTAAAAGTAAGCCATCACAACAACAGCTATCGAACTGTTTGTATTCTAATTATTTTCCTCTTTCTATCGTGTTTCTTTCGCATTACAGACATTTTCCATTCATCCAGTAACACGGTTGCCACTAATCTGGAAATGCCTTGGAACTTGCCAAAGGATAAAAGGTGGCAACCATGATTAAAGTGTTGCTAATTTGCATTTTATTTCATATACTGAAGCGATATCGATTGGATCATAGGGAGAAAGTATCATAAATATAAAACCAAAACTTTTAGTAACAGTTGAAAGTTAATATCGACTGTAGATACGTTTAGCTCGCGTAGAAAAATGCATGGTATTCTCACTAAAAACTGTTCTCGATAAAGTGAGCACTTTTGAAATCAACCTTAGAAAAAAGTCACTGCTCCCTCCTGCATATATAACAGGCGCAATGCGTGACACGCGCCCTGTAAAGTTGGTGACGTTGGAAGGAAAGTAGTTCCTTAACTAAACGCCGAATAAAGTGTTAGGCAACCTTTTGTAATAACTTAAATTATTTCTTTCGCTTTCTGTTTTTTTTTTTTTTTTTTAACGCAGCGAAGTGTAAAAATGAGCAGATTTGTAAAATATTTACCTTTCTAATAATTTTGCAGTTTCGTTCGACCTACGCATGAATAAAGTGATAACGCCCTTGGCTGTGTTAATTTTACATAAGACGGAAGACTACACAACGGGCATACGAATAGTACTTAAGCAGGGCTTTCAAAAATGCCCATTTTACCGTGAACAGCCTATAAAGAATTTAACGTATTTTATATTAGTTGATAACGACAAACATTCCCTTGCCTTGTTCCGTCCCGCAATTTCCGGGAACACATTCAGTCCTCAGTTGTATTGGCAGGGAGGAACGCTCCCCTCTGGGGAGGTTTCAAGCCTGAATCCCACACACCCTCGTCTACTGACGCCCCATGTTTCATGAAACGTACTGGTCCGTGACGCGATTTCCACCATCTTGCCACTCGATCCCAGTGGAGCGGTGCATTGTTGACAACGCGAGATATGAAGGAGAGGCGGACGGTGTGTGTGGGGAAGGAAGGAGGGGTTCTTAGGGAGGATATTGTCAGCCGCGAGAGTGCCCGCTTCAAGGCACCGCCCTTGTCAGTGTTGACAAGCAGGTGTTGAGGAATACCCTAGTCCCTAGCTAAAATTTCCCTAAACTTCATGAACCATCCTCTAAATAATTTACTCGCCTCGTGTCTAGACGAATAGGGTTCGATTCCCGGCGGGGTCACACTCGGATTATCGCATGCGGGAATCGTGTCGGACGATGCCGCTGGTCGGCTGGTTTTCTCGGGGATCTCCCGCCTCCCCCGCCCTTGCATTATGGCGTTGCTCCATTCTCACCTCATTTCACCCTCGTCGACTCTCAAGACCTCGATGTTAAAGAACCGCCCAAATATCTCCTCTTGCCACTCTAAATAAATAAAATATTTTTAAGCTGTGGTTTTACGTTGTAATTTAACAAACGCCAAGTTACACAGAAAAGCTAATAAATAAGTATTGTTACCAGAACAAAATATAATTATCTTAATTATATATCCCATCTTCCGCTGCACTTCAACTCAGTGCAATGAGAAATTATATTTATGCATTGAAGACCCTCTACAAACGGTTTTGTCGTGAGCACAAAGCTCACATTCATCATATTACATTTCTTCAACATTTTGTAAGAATACTAAAATTATATCCACACGCCTTTTCACTAATTGGTAACTAGCACCAAGTTACTGATTTTTTTAAAAGGTATGATGCTAATTTGTTTCTTAGTTTGGATTTAATGACAAAACAAAAGAGAGAGAGAGAGAGAAAATTCAACAGTAGCCTTTTGTCACTGGTGTTAGTAACTTAACTGTAAATTAAACGTAGCTTGATTAAAAATAATTTCCCCCTCAACTTTTTACACCCCGAAATTTTCCCCGCGATAAGTTATCCACCCCAAAATGTTGGGATAAAATCCCCAAGTTTTGCAGCACTGTCCCTTGTCGCCGGGCCGGGGCGGGGCGGGCAGGGCAGTTTCTTTCATCTTGTAAAGGCCGCTATACAATAGAAAACTTTAGCATTTGACTTAACATCTTCTTTCCTTTGACGAAACTACCAATACACAATACAATTTTTAAGTCAAAATTCAGACAATCGAAAATCGATTCTGCGAGCTTTGCAAAAATTTGTATCTTGTTTATGCAATTCATTATATTATCCAGGAATACATTTTACGTACCTTGTTTTAAAAAATAGGGTTAAATCTGTGTTAAAAGTTTAATAACACTCATACCACATAATTTCTGTTAGGTTATCGGCAAAATGGCTGCTCCACTTTGACTTCAGATTTCAACTTTTAGAAATCGTAAAATCAAGAGTGCTTTTGACGTTACCTTTGGACAGTTCCATTGTATCAACTTCCATAAGAAACAACGTTTCGGAAAGCTAACGTAAAGTCCAATGTGAAAAGTTTTAAATTGTGTAAGGACCTTAAAGGCGCCGTGGCGCCCCGCTGAGGGATAAACAGCGCCCCGCCCGCAGCGCTCGGCTCGGCCTGACTCTGAATTAATTGCGGTGGTGGGTCGCTCCCGCAGCTTGCACCTTCCCTGCTTTGTTCTCCGGTGCCTTTGTCTCTCGCCTAGACCCCCCGAGGGAGCTGCCGCCTTGACGCGCTTACCTTTGTAGGTAAGCCTTACTTGACGTTTCTCTCGCCACGCTGCTATACCTTAAGCCCGAAGCTCTTTAGCACGGACCATTATACGGCGTGTGTATAGACTATCCGCGGTTTCTTCATACTTTGTTTCAAACCTTTGAAAAATCACCCAATATATAGGCTATCCACGGTAAAGTTAGCAGTTTTGAGAGTCCTGCTTAGCATCTACTTGTATGCACGTAGTGTATTCTTCCGCCTTATGTAGAATTAACATTGCCATGCACCTAATCACTTTACTCATGCGTCGGTCAGGTGAATCTGTGGAAATATTAGATAAGTAAATATGTTACAACTTTACACTTCGATGCATTAAAAAAACAGAAACCGAAAGAAATAACTTTTACCTAACACTTTATTCGACGTTAAGATACGTAACTCCTTTCCATCCATCATTACCAACTTTACTGGGCGCATGTTACCCAGTGTGCCCGTTAAAATATATGCAGTTAGGAGCAGTGAATTTTTTCTAAGGTTGATTTCGAAAGTGCTCACTTTATCGTGAACAGCCTTGTCGAAATTTTTGTTGAGTAGGCTACTTCTGTTAACATACAAGTATTCTATTATTTTGTTATATTGAACTGTTACTTATAACTTATATGTAAATTATAATGTTTTATTTATTATCAATACGATTAAAAAACGCCGCGGAAAGAGGTGTGTTAGTAATGGCTAGTAGTTATTAGTTCTTATGGAAAATATTATTAAAGCGAGTGGGCACGAATGCGGTGTGGTGTCCCTTTGGTGTAGTTTTCTAGACTCTGTTAAGCTTGTCTGTTTAAGGCGGAGCAATAGCCTGGAAGTAGAACTTCAGCAGGGCTTAAAAGTTGGAGGTAGCCGTGGAGGAACTATATCCGATTCCACGGTTAGTTGGTCCGTTTGGAAATCAACCTTTCGAAAATATAGCCAGCTCGTTACTGTGGCTGTTTTAACATGGCCACTAGAATTACGTTTTATTTCGTGGCTAATTATGTACTTTTAGAAGTACACAATACTACAACTTTATCGACGTTCGGATACAAGTATCTTAGCGCATGTAAATATCTGTGCAATAAGCAACATGCAGGTAGACGAACCCAATCAGCGGTTTTCGTTTGGTCGTGAAGCAGCTCTTCGCACTATCTCCAATTTTCTAACATTTCAGTTTATAATCTAACACCTTTAATACGGCGGAATGTTAAAACTCGGCGATATTAAACAAAACTAAGGCATTGCATGCACTAAATAGTTGTTTACATTTACCTGCAAGTTTGAATGCAGTAACGAAAAAAATTGTGTTTGTAAAATTAGCTACCATTTTGCGAAGACATATATTGCGAGGGATCTGGGAATAGTTCGAAATCGGGGATGAACTGTAGGAAATGAAGCTATGCTGAACAGATTTATTGTAGATCTGGTACTACGCTGCATGTTAGATTTTTTTATTTCAAATTATGCCTTCAAACAGGAATTGCTATATCAGCATCCCTGAGTAATGCGTGTTGGACTGGCACAAATACAGAATAAGCAACTACGAAAGTTTGAGTCTTCCTTCAGCGCAATAAAGTAGGAAATAATGGAAGCTAGGTATGTTCTGTTTCAACGCCCTAGTTTGAGGAACTGTGTAGAAAATACATTTGAAACAACTACAGTATGCAGTCGCAAATTTAAAACGGTGCTTGTGAATGCAGATCTGACTTTTAATTTGAAAATAAAATTAAAATCGAAGATATATTAGTTGTGTATATAAATACAAATTATTATACATTAAAATTAGATGTAAATAAATACTTGGAAATAAAGTAAGTTTCACCCAAAATAAAAATGTAAGAAAAGAAAACCATTGTGATGTATGAAAACGGTCTAATGAATGAATTTCAAATATAAAGTTTTTTCAAAAGTTAAGATTTCATTTTAGGCATACCGCGCGAGATTTGGAACCCGAAACATAGCGGTCCTAAGGTAACGCATTACGGGAGTCGCGAATTAGGATGTTGATACGGGATCATGAAACCCCTGAAAGAGACTGCAACCGTGTCGGGTGGACTGCCGTGTGGGTAACCTGCATGCAAGGCGCTTCTGTAGGTAGGTTCTGGGTGTCGGGAGTCTACCGTAGGTGGCAAGGAGGTCTGACTGGTGATGTTCAAGTTCGACCTCCGGCATTATTTGGTCCATCAGCAACAAGTTTCCTCGGTTTCGAAGTCCTGTTTAATCTTTAGAATTTTCTTCGTCCTTAGTTTCCTGTTCGTTACTGTGCAACGTAAACCCCTAACATATTATTTTTTAAATGTCTATGTAACCAAAAGCAAGTGTGTGAATAATTGGCGTGTCGGAAGGTTCTACCACTATACACTTGTTAAAAAATTAATTATATAGTCAATTAAAGGTTAATTCAAACTTTTCTAAAGCGCTGCTTTCTCCAACAGTGGAAATTACTTGATTTTAGCGAAAATAAATTCCGGAATAATACAATTTATTGCCCTGCCGTTACCTAGTATCGCTGATTTGTACAGAAACTGATTATCTTATTAAGTCGGAGTTAGGCTAATAGATTTTCAGTTAATTAATTGCCCCAAGGCACTTTTCCCGTATGAATTCCCTGCCTAAGACTGTCATAAGGCCTGATGGAAAGTTTAAGGGGGGTGGAGTAACAAATTCGTGTGACTGGATTGTTACGCCACTAAGGGCTCCTGCCAATGATTACATGCGAGAAACGTCTGCGACTTCAGTGCTGAAAGAAAGTAGTATGGCAGGTGAACTAAGCGATAGGCACTTCCTTGTGGGAAGTATGTAGGCTAACTCTTAAGGTTTCTGGAGAAAACTCCGAATAACCTGATAGTGTAAATAGTACCTTCATTAATAGGTTCGCTTGAATTAGACTATTAATTAAATTTTTGTTTTTCTCAAAATCTATTAATACAGAAATCAGAGCAGATCGGACGTAACGCCGCACAAAAAAAAGTTGGAGGGGAATGTCGTTGGCAGGTGGTTTTCGTAAGTTTTCCACGAGTATAATTTCTTAGACTGACATTACCTATTCAGGTAAAGATAACAAGCTATCCACTTAGCAAAAAGAAACTTCACTATGCATCTGTCTACTCCTGTGTGGCTGCTGTGATTATGCGTTCGTACTGCAGGATCGTATTTGTTCCGGTACTTGCTGATGGTTTGATATATCGGGATGAATGCACATGAACAGGAAAAGATAAGTTTAAGGGTGCTGCCTTGCTGGTGATATGTTGCTTATTCCAGGCTAAGGCACAGGCATGTGCATTAGACGCCCCATAGGCTGTATTTGAACTAGAATTTGATAAGACAGTTCTACTTAGTCTCCCTAATGTAAATAAAAATGCAAACCCCATACGTCAACGTACCGTATTTTTGTTTCAACGCACCACTAGGGACTTTCAGTGTTGTCTTCATAAGTTTATGTCGTTATAATTATAATGATAACGGTGTACTCATTTCCGTGCAATATTTTTAGGCAGTCGGTAGCGGAATTTTCGTAACTATAACCATCGCGAAAAAAAAATTATTTATTGTTAATTTCACTGTAAAAAACATTCGGGAGATGATTCAGTAATTAACACCTCGTCTAGCAGGCGTATGTATTTTTTTAGGATAGTACTCGGATAAATAGCAGTTACAGGAAGTCTCCTCACCGTTTTAATTGGCAAGGTTAGCGATTACCGTAGGCAGAGCAATGTATAAAAATTACTCGGACTATTCCAGGCATAGTTCGACCACGCTAGCACTCTTGTGAGGCTATAACATTTTTTATCTTTGAGTTCTCATGGATGGATTTTTTCCAACCCTCCTGCCCTTTACCTCTTCCTGGATCACGTCGGGTTTCGGCCGACGTCTACTGACCCTTCTGCGCGGGGAAAGGGGTGGTTGAAGACGCCGTAAATGGGGGCGGCGTCTCTCGTAGTAATAGCGGCGCCAGAGCCCTCATTTCGCCCCCTCAAAATTACTTGGCACACGCGGTATTAAGGCTCGTGTGTACCTGATGCTGCCTTGAACGTTCAAGTCCCAGAAGCGAGGGAGCTATACTTGCGACACTAACACGCGCGCCTAGAGCTTCATCGCTCGTACGCGCGAAGAAATCGGCATTTCCGTCGGTGTGCTGTGCTTTTGCAAATTAGATCTGTAAAGCCACTGTCACCCAGATAAATTTTTGCCTTCAACTATATTTTACAATAAAATTCGAAGACAAAACACGGCCACGAAATATTTCCTTCCAACAAATTTTACGAAATCTTGAATGTATTTGAATATGTGTCACACTGACAATTTATTTTTTTTTACTGGGATAATCTAATTAGAAATATTATTTAAATGTACTTTCTTAGCGAGGAATTGCTGTTGGTTTTCCGTGCAGTCCATTACAGGAAGACATGCAAGGAATATTGTAACTAATTTTCGCTTCTTTACAAAATTCAAATTTTATTTATCACAGATGTTTTCCTGCACAATGAAATTGAATTTCTCAGAGTTCTAATATTATGTGCAATATTCACTTAAAATAGCATTATTGCGCAGACAGCTCTATATAAATTAATGATCTTCATAACCCACTTCGTTTCCTGGAGTTGTTCGTTATTTTAAAGTTTCGCGTCGTCCGTTTTTATCGTGCACGATTCTGATTGGCTGAGACAGTCAAACATCAGATATATTATAGAACCGTTCCAATCTTCAAATATTTGATGGAAATTGAAGCCGTCCAAATATTTCAGACAAATACGGCGGCGTTTATGACGTTTCGGTGACGTCATAACTGTTCAAATTAATTTGACCAAACTTATTGGAAGCAGTTTAACGGAAATATTTGACATTGTGATACGGGCTTTACGGTTGAACTAAATTACGTGCGATGCAAGCTCACAGATGTAATTACGTCCACGCTGTTGTACTTTCACCCTACGTCTTACGAGTTAGCAGTCTGACGCATATTTGTTGTAGATTCGTTATTTGTGCGTTACGTTTATCTCTAAAATACACTCGCTATATGAATTTTTGCCACGGAAGACAAAAATATCAATCTATGCCCGTACATTTTCGTTTTTATCATACAAAGTGTATTATAGGAGAAATAAAATCCCACTGTTGCAGATAAAATTTGCGCAGGAAAGCATATCAGCGGGAGCACTGCACGCAGGTTCATTGCCTTGCGCGTAGGGGCGATGGGATGCTGGGCGCGCGTGTTATTGTCGCCCGTATCACAGTGCCTAGAACGCGAAAGTAAAAAATCTCGGGTACTTGGTACTTAAAAAAAAAAAGGCACAGGCAAACTCTAAAATTGCGATTTTCTTAGACCTACTATTTTAACAGCTTTTTTCTTCGAATACATAAGCTAAGCAAATCGGGCTTAGCTTATTGGTTTTTACCTTTTCTGGCAAAAATCCGTATTAAAAGAACATTTATTTGCCGAGATACGCGTGTACATACAAATGAAGACTTCACAGAAAATATCTTTGTATAGGACCCTTAAGAAGAGTGTGGAAGGGGAAGGTTTCCTCACGGCTATGATGGGGGAAAAGGGGGGGGGGGGGGGGGGACTGCTGACGGCGATCTGCTCGACTGGTCCTGAGCTCGTAAAAACACGCAAACCCATCCCTTCTTCAAACCATCCCTCTACCGCCCCACCCCTTGCGAAGCGACGTCCTCCTGGGGTTGTTGCATCAGAGTATCGGGTGGCTCATTGCGTCTCCTTGATATCCGGAGCTCCTTTTCTTTCCTCCCCTCGATATTACGGAAGCACCCGCGCCGAATCTTTCTTTTTGGCTTCGTGTTCGCGCAGGGGCTCGTTGCCTTATTGATGGTTCTCGGCGCGTGCAGGCGTTGTTTTTCTTGGCCCCCTCAGGTCTCTTTCTTGTTTTGTGAAGGACAGGGTGGGCAAAGAAGCCCCGTACGAAACGAAGTTCGCGAGTACGTGCAATAGTCTGACGGCGTATGCGTACGTAAATCGTGACTTATTATGTACAGTGTGTTCTTTCTTTGGTTGGTGTTAACCACAAGACGGGAGTGTACGACAACTAAAGGCATGAAAAATTCGCGTTATTATTCGGCATCAGGCTAGACATCGCAGTACTATCTATACTGGAGCCGGCGTCGTATCTCCATTGGCTGCTGTCTAGATGTGAAGCCACGCCCTAGCTAACTGAATTGCACGTGATTGGAGAACACAAATGTGAAATGTACATTTATTGGCGCATGGTTACCCGGGACATGTCATATAAATAATGCTCCAATAACAAACGCATTGCAAAGGTACGCGTGTTAAAAATTTAACGTGCCGCCAAATAAAAACGCGAATTTTGCACGTCTCTAACGATAACCCGTTACTACTATAGGGCCTATGTATAATTTGTACGTCTCTAACGATAACCCGTTACTACTATAGGGCTTATGTATAATTTGTACGTTCGTCAGTCAATCCGAGTGGCTTCTTGCTGCTAAGCTTTGTTGAGCATTTCGTCCGTTACACTTCTTCATTTAACAGCGCTGCCTATACGCAAATCAGACCACGTATTAAATAACTATTCTTTATATTTTACTGCTAATGGTAAATATATGAGGCATGTGAAGTATTCACACAAATACTGGTGCACCACTTTGAGTAGGCGCAAAATTCTGGAAAAGGACGTGTTTTCGGGTACAGCATGATTATTAGTAGATATTATTGGGGATTTGTCATTTTTATGTTCAGCCAAAAACATGAACCAACAAATAGTACACAGGCCTCATGACCTTCTATCAAAATTAATTTCACAGAATTGCAGCTAACCAAATTTATGACGGTTGCTAATATTGTTATTCGTCCATTACCATCCCTAAGTTCGCAACGGTTATCTCGGACGAGTATAACGATTGCAGAAATAATCCATTCATTGTTACTTCACACTTTCATGAAGCTCAACTAAAGTTCTACTTCCAGGATATTCCTCCATATCGTACAAACAGAGTTTAACCAAGTGTAGAAAATTACACCAAAGTAATTGCGCACCGCATTCGTGCGCACTCCCTTTAATAATAAATTTCATGAGAACTATTTCTTACTATGCATTACCAACACACCTATTTTCTCACTGTTCAAATTAAGACCCTGTTCCACCCTTTTGCAGATATTCATAGTTTTCGCGCCATAATTTTGGAGTCATAGTAATTAACGACTCTAAGATTATAGAAAATCTACATTTTACGATCGTTTTATATTTTTGTGCGTAATTTTAATTGTGAGTTATCTGGCTGTAAAAAGCCGAGAGCATATTTATATTTTATTAGTAATATCTCGGCTTTTATAAGAAGCAGATCACACACAAAACTAGAAAACTACACACAAGTATTAAACAGCTCGTAAAAAGTAAAATTTCTATAATCGTACATTGTCAGTAATTACCATGAATCGGAAATTGACGTGAAAACGAGGAAATGCTGCAAAAGGGCGTGACACCGAGCCTGAATAATAAATGAGATATTATAATTTGTAAATGAAATTCATACATGGGGTTATTTTTCCAAATTTAGATTCAAACAGTGTGAAGAAGCTGTGAATAGACTATACGTGAATGACTTTAGGATGGAAGGGCATTCTTATGAAATGTAATAAGAAACGTGTGCTGTGTACACTCATCATCTGAATCGGTCAGAGTTTCACTGTTTAAATCACCCAACAGTTCCTTACTGATTCAACAGTCACTTCAGTTAGTTTAACTGATGAACCAGTGAAAATGCCAGATTTCCTTCATTTATTTATTCAGTGACATTTTACACTATTTCAACAGTGTGTGTGTTTTTTTTTTGGGGGGGGGGGGGGATCAGTTAAACAGCGTGTAATAACGGCCGTCAAACATTGTTTAAATTATCTCCGTTAAACAACGTGCATCAAGTTAAATAACAACGAATAAACTAATAAAACCAATACAAAATACTTTCTAAAATGTGTTTCGTCTTTCAAAACGCTATTTTAGGAGGTAACATGAATATTCAGCGGTTCATTCCGTTTTTACGTCTTCCAGTTCGTTTTCATGTAATCATCACAACGCTTTGTTTGAAGGTTTAAACTGCATATAATGTGGTGAACAGAGAGTACTAAATATATACTATTCGTTTTAACAATTCTAACGATACCAATTAAAGTAAAAACGAAAAGTAAGGGCATACAATTGAAATCTCAACGATTTCGTTAATAAATATGACATATATTCTTCTCTTACTTTTTTCAACTTGGTTTGGTAGCGCAAATGGTAAGGTCACTGTCTTAAATCGACGTGGAAATGGGTGCGAGAGTTCAATCCCAGACGCCTCCGAAATTTTTTTAAATTATGGTAAATTGTGCGCTATAAATAGTAAACTATCGTAAATGTGTTTATTTCACGTAATTATTTGGCTAAATTCAATAAAAACAATATTTTATTCGCCACTGCAGTCGGCCGTCACTTACTCAGCCAGTGAAATTGTTTCACGTCACCAATTCAATCAGTGACATGTTTTCACTGAAACCATCAGTGGTTTTCCACTGATTCGAGTTTAGTGTGTGTTTCTCAGGTTTGAAAGGTATTTCTTGCTGCCTCGCTGAGTTATAAATTATGCAATAATTTATAAATTCACGTGGCGACTTGGGATCCTCGCGGGGGGTGTCCACGCGAGCGTGGAGGCATTGCGTGCGTGTGCCTGGTCGGGAATCACGCACCCACCCCTTGTCTGAGGGACCGCCGGGGGGGGGGGGGGCACAGGTGCGACTGTCCCACAAGCAAGCTGCCATATCGACCGCTGCCTTTGCCTACACGTCGCCGTTAAGGGTGTTATAAGCGTCCATTCGCTGTGACGTATAGCCGGCACACAATCGTCATATTTGAATGCGTTATAGGACGATGCCGCTGGTCTGCGGTTTTTCTCAGGGATCTCCTGATTCCATCGCCGTTTCATTCCGGCGCTGCTCCATACTCACTTCACCCTCATCGGCTCTCGGCTCTCCAGGCCTTTATATTAAGAGCCGCCCAAATATCTTCAAGTATTCACTGAACGCGTCACTTCTCTCTCTGCTCGTCTTCTATTGCTTGGAACTCAGTCACTCATTCACTCTTCAATTCTCGGCTCGGAGGCCTCTCACACTTTTTCATCGTTCGTCCTGAACACCTGGAAGGTTCAAAGCACCCGAGTTGCGGTGAGAGAACGATGTCAGTAATCTAGAGCATCTTCAGATAAACGCAGAATAAATACAACCAGGGTCAGCAGCGTTCACCGCAAAAATAATTATCGTGTCCGCTCGCTTTCTGTAACAGATACGCGGTCACCGGCCTATCGCTCGCTTGTCATTCAAAACCGTCATTTGACTTGCTGCCGTCGCTATCACGTAACTGATATCCTTCACGCTCGCGTGGGTTGCGAAGCAGCGAGAGCGTAACAGTTTGTACCTCATAATTTGATTTTTTTTTCTGGTGTATTGAATTGGTAAGATTATATCAGTATAATGTAAATATTCTGTTGAAGTGTTAATGTTAACAGTCTGAAAGTAATGTTGCCGTAAACAAATGTGTTACGGTTAAAATAAGTGGAATAACAAAATATTTGTGTTATTGCGGCATTAAAGTCAACGTTTAGTAAACATCAGTGTACACAGACTAAACAATGTAAAATGGCGGATGCTAGTGAACAGCGATAACCTCGTAAAATGAAACCACCATATTCAGTTCTCATTCCATGCTTTAAAATTTAAATGTAACAAAGACCATCTTTCAAGCCCTGCAAAGGAGTTTACGTGTGCCAATTATGCATATATTTATATAACAAAGAATTTTTACAAAACGAAATAGTGCAGTTTGTCTTATGTTATAGAATACCCACAGTATGAAATGAAGTTAGACATGTCGAAATACAGGAGTTGGCAGGACGATGGATTTCGTGAAATGGAGATCGTCGTGCACACAAAGCAATGGTTTAATTCGTCCTCCCTTCCTTAATATTTATTTTTTAAGTAATATTTATTTTTATGACGAAATAATTGTACTTAATTTTTTTATTTATAACAGTACTTGATTTTTACATACAACTTTTTTTTTTTAAGCAAATGAAACACAAGAAAAGTATTAACACACATGTTAACATCAGTGTAACACACAATTGGTTTTGCCGCAACATAAACACTACCTTAAAGTTGACAGTACAGTAAAGAGGTAATGTTGTTACAAAAGTACTTAATTTTACAGTTCTATTAATAGTATAAAAGTATATTACTCCTAATTGCAACATTAGCTACCGACAGTTCACACATAACAAAAAATCACTCTGCTTGTAATATTATTTATTAGTGTTGACACTACATTAGACTTTTATGTACACACATTTACTGCCATGCCTAGTAGGCAGGCGTATCGCGAATGGCCCTCTTCGCAACCCCTTATTGCACATCTTATTGCCTGCAGATTTGCATGTGTTGATATTCTCTTAAGAGCCCCCCCCCCCCCTCCACACACACACACACCCATCCATCCAATTCCATTTCACGAGTATGCCACTATTGTTTCTTCGGGTCCGTACCGGTTTATGTCCAGGTTGGAATGTCCGCTTCAGGATCGCTCTTCTTTAGCTGCCATCTGCGTTTATTACCTAGGCTCTTGAACGTGAACTTAAAAAAACAAAAAGCTTTTCAACGGTGATATATGTGCACATTGACGAAATCATCATGAAAAATTTTTTTGTTTAGTCTTAGTCTGTGACTGAATTATTTCACTGGCATATTCTGGGGTTACAGCTTCCTCTTCTATCTGCCATCAAAACAGCAGGTTACTAGGAAGGCGTAATTATTATCTCAAACAGCATCATTACACTGCTTTTTGAGAGGAGAGGATAAAAGAACATATGACTTGTTTTGACATAAAACAATTAAGTTCTGTCCTAAATTGAAAATGTTGGTAAATGCTTGACTATGTATGTACTGCTTCAGTTCATAAAATGGATGCCTTCGATCCGAGGTTTTCGACCCTCTGGATCTTTTTATACGACTCCCCAGGTTTTATGCCAGTATTCCAAGTGGGAGAGGTCCTTCATAAATCAGAACACATGTTCCTATAACTCGTGGAATCAACACCCTGTACCTGGTGGTGAAGGTTGGTTTCAAGTACTGGCGGCGGCGACAGACAGCTGCCCCTCTCTTCGGCGGCGAAGCGACGGGGCGATGAGTCAGCCGGGAGTTGGAGGCTCCTGAATAATGACGGCGTGCTAAGGCCCGTGCCGGCGGAGGCCGAGCTCGATAATCCCCGCCCATCGATCTGACAGCGCGTGCGTGCGTGCCAGCTGCGGTCCCCGCCTCTCTCTCGTGCTCGTCGTGGGTCTTCCCTTCTTGTCGAATACCTCGGCACCGCCACTGCAGTATTCCTCGACGCCGGCCGTTATTATCTGCTCCACTCGCCACTTTTCAGCGGCCCAGGCGGAGGAGGGACCTTTGCTTCCTGTCATACACGAGATGTGAGGTGGTTAGATCTTCGTTCTATGCGCGTGTACCCAAATTGACATAATTATATGATAATTTTAGCCACGAAAATTCCTACACCGACACTCAAAAAAATGGTGGATGGACGTGCAGTACACCATTATCATTGTTATAATGGTAAAGCATTTTGGTGTCGCCTCCGAAAATCCTTAGAGCAGTGTGGAAAACTAAAATATGGCACATTCTGTGGTTTGCGCGTAGAGCGGTTGTTCATACATTTACACATACAGTCTACACAGAGTGAGTGCCGAGGGGACACGTGATGTGCGTGCTTGTGTCTTATCTCGAATAAGCAAAACATCGCCAGCTAGTCAGCCTTGCGCAATTTCTTTCTATACACGCGCATACATCCCGAGATATGAAATCATCATTAAGAAAACAAAAACTGTACCAACGCATAATTCCAGTAACCTCTATCTCTCAATCCTTCTTTCTCCTTCTCCCATTCCTTCCTTCTCCCGCTCCTTATTCCCTCTTCTCTTGTTCCTTATTCCTCCTTACCTCGTTCCTTTGTTCCTCCTCTCGTTCCTTGTTCCATATTCCTCCTCCCGCTCTTTCTTTCTCATTCTTTCTCGCTTTCCCCTTCCTTTTTAAAACTAAACTGAACAACCAAGAAACTAAACACAAAAGGACCTGAATCGCAGAATGCTAGTTGTTGTGTAAAAATTTGATATCTTCGTCTACAATTTACGGTGGTTTTTCTAAAGGTTTGGTAAACCTCAAACTACGAAAGGTCAAAATATTTAATAATGAACAGGGGAAGTCTGGAACAATAGAAGTTTGGGGTTAAAAACCAGTCATCAAAATTTACCTAGTACATTTTCATTTTCTGTGTATAGGCTGTTCACGGTAAAGTAAGCACTTTAAGTCCCCTCTAAATTTTTCGTTTCATCCTATTTCCATCTTCCTGCTGCATTTTAATATAAACATTGATTTGTGACGAATAAATACAGTGTATACATTTCACCACCCTCAGAATGTAAGGCCTAATCCTGCATTAAGATATATTTATTAGTGGTTAAAGCATGTTGGGAGGGCCTTAAAAAGTGCTCACTTTACCTTGAACAGCCTATAATAATATTTTTTCAGTAGTATGCTAAATAATTTTTAGAACTCCTGGCGTAAAAATATGATTTGAATTGTAATGGGAGACAACGTTACAGATAAGAAATGTTATTGTTTTGTTATAGACTATTTTCAAAAATAGTAATTTTGAAATTATCATTTCAGTTGCATTTTATTTAAATGTGTGTGAAACAATTCTTGAGTGCTGAGGTAGAGAGAACATTTTGTGTTGTTTTTCTGGAACACCTGGAAAAGTTAGGAAAGTTTTGTGACGGGGGAAACAGTGATGAAAGTCGAGGGAGTTTTTCTTCTTGTCTGTGGATGTGCGTGATAAAAAGATGAAGTCTGTTCGCCACATTGTGGCGCCCAAAACATTGGAAACCTAACCTGCCACAATAAATTTGATAGGTATCAAGGCATGTTTATACGTAGCCTGAATGTTTAGCTTCAAAAGTTATTTGTTTAAAAACTTCAACAATTTACATGCATTAAATACAGAAACGTACCTAAAAATTTGCAATGTTTTTGGGCGTAACTCTGTGGCAATGGGCGAAAATACAGCGTCAAGTTTGCGACGTCTTGCCAGCTCCTCTCCTCTTCAACTCCATGGAAAGCGTTCTAAAATATAAATCACTAGCGATCCGGCCCGTCTTCGCCCGGGTACAATTCAGTTTTTTTTTCTAAAGGATTAGACAGCGTATTTCACGATAGCGCGCTGGTGGCAAATTTTTTTTCCACCTTGATTCACTAATACCGTTAAGGGTCCTATGTTTTGAAACAATTTCTGTGAAATCGTTGTTTGCCCATAAACGCGTATCTCGGTAAATAAAAGTTTTGGAAATACGAAGTTTTGCCAGAAAGGATACAAAAACTGTTGCCTACATCCATATCATTTTACTTTTATAATATTAAGTGTACTAATGGAGAAAAAAACGTGAATGTGGTCAGATATAGCATTTTTAAAGCTTGCTTATGCAGTTTCTTTATTCGATAAGAGAAAAGTACGATTATACGCGAGTAGTTTGATCTGCGAACTTTCATAGCGCGCAATACAATTACGATCGTATTTACACAGTAAAGCTTTAGGAAACACTACACGCCCTGCGCGTAGGAGCGATGAGGCGTTAGGCGTGCGTGTTAGTGTCGCCCGTATCGCTCCCTCGCTTCTTTACCATGGACGTGCAGTTACATAGTCCCCTTAATGCTCAGCTCCTTATAAGTGCTAGGGCAATTTTTAATACACACAAACCTTCCTCGATAAATGCAAATCGTAACGGTAAAGACCACATCCAAATCCGCTCAGTTCTCGAGATTAGCGCAATCATACATACAGACGCGCGCCAGGGACTTCCTTTTATACTATGTATTGATATTATGGAAATAATCGTATTTCGTGTTTGGATAGGCAGCGCCTCTCGAAGCAGGCGGATAGCTTTGACGGCAGGCAGCAGGGTCGCCAAGATGGCAGGGCACAGCGCACGTTCCTCCCGGTCGTCGTGGTCGTAATTGGCGGAACAGCTCGCTCCGTGGTTGGATGGGGAATGCGGGGAGAGGGGAAGAGCCTGGGAGCTTAATTGGCTGTTGACGGCGGCAATTGCGACGTCAAGGCATGCACGCCCGAGCGTGTGCGAGGCCGCCTCGCCTCAGGCGACCCCGCTCGTTGCTCTTTAACATGCGCCCTTTGCGGCAAGCTTCCGCTAAATGCGTTTCAAAGGCCGAATCAGCTCTCGGCTTCATGTTCTTTCTGGTTATCAAATTCTGTTTGCGAGGAAACATTTTTTTATAAGCAAGGATTTTTCTAAAAGCGGAGGTTTGCGATGCCCTGTTACAATATTAGGATTAAAACATCTCCGAAGATGACATAGTCCTACGTCATACCGCCAATGAAAACAAGCTACGGCGCACAACATGACGGAGGTAAGTAGGAATGTTGCATTTTAAGGTCGTGAAGTTCAAGTCTGGGAGTTGCTAAGCGAAAAATATTTCATCAAAAAACTACTCGTAGAGGTATGAATCATCACTGGGAACCTCGTTGTCCAAAAGCACCATAGCCGCGAAAATAATTTGGAGCTTGAAGAGTTGGTGACTATTTAATTACGGCGAAAAGAGATACGAAAAATATCCCTTTTACTAGTGACCGAAGAAATAATCCTTCTGTGGTACGTACTAGTATAGGCGATTCACGGTAAAGTGAGCACTTTTGAAGGCCCTGCTGAATTTTCCTTTTCATGATATTCCTATCTTTCTGTCACTTTTTAATATTAACCTTGCCAGCAGACTAATAAACACTATGTATACATCTCGCCACTAACAAAAGTTTACGTCTGCAGATGCAAAAAAAAATATATTTATTAGTGGTTAATACCTGTTGAAAGGGCCGTGAACAGCCTATAAGAAAGTTCAGCTAGCTCCGTAATGCTTGTAAACGGACGTGAAATTCGGACATCTCGAGTTGTGTCGAGTTCTCGGTTGAAGCTGTCGCCAGCCAGGCTGCTTCTCCACTAGATTCCGGCCTGCGAGCACGCACTGCCAATGAAGCCCCTGGCTAGTATGTTACCTGCAATGCAGAAAAGTGCTAGGTAAACCCATAATTAAGGCGGTTGCCTAGTTAAGTTACTTTCGCGTTTGAGGCCCACAAGTGCGGGAGCGATAAGGGCTACACTGACACGCCTTCAAAGTGTACTATCGCAGCTACGTGTATGGCTCTGAACTTGCCTGCGTGGTTTTCGTGGTTTTGCCTGTGCGTATGGAACTTTAAAGTTTATAACTTTATCGTTTTATTGATGGCAAGTTTGTAGGAAGGTTCAATACAGGTCTCTGTCGTAGTTTCGCTTATGTCCGGGTAATATGTTTTAGAATATATAAATCTTAAAAAAAATATTGGTGTTCCGATGTTTAAATGCTTCAAAATAGCAATTATGTGCTTAATATATTCAAAGCAATGTTCCGTCATATTAGCGAGTTTTCTCTTCGTAAATAAACATGGGACGAATGCGTTCAATAATTTCATTTAAAAAAAAACAGTGTTTCAGATATTATGCACTGCTGATAAGTGCCAAGTATTGACATTGCTAGTGACATACAAATATTGCGACCTTTTATTTAGCATTTGCCAGTTGTCGAATGACATTCGAAATGACGTTCTGCTATGGTTATAACAGGGCTTAGAGCCCTAATTATCCTTATCGAGATTGATTACATCCAGGAATGATACTTGTGATATGAATTTGACGGTCATGGCTTTCGCGGATAGCAAATGACACACATGTATGTTTATAAGTGGGATTAGTGTATAAATGACCCTGCTGCTCTGTTTTATGTTGGGAGCGAAGGATATGATTTAAATTCGATAACTATGGCTTCAGCAGATGGGTAATGGTTGTCAGCTATGCTTATAAGAGAGGGTATGGCCTGATGATCCCTGCCACCAGTTCAACATTGGGAATAATGTGTGTGATATGAATTTGGGGACTGTAGCTTCGGCAGATGGAAAATGGTGCCCGACTATGCTTATACGAGGGCTTAAGGTGTAATTGACCTGCATGCTACTCGTCGGAGGCTATGCCTATGATTTGAATTTGGTGGCTATAGCTTCGGCGGATGGGAAATGGTGGTCAACTATACTTATAAGAGGACTTAAGGCGTACTTGCCCTGTGGTCCTTTTCATTGCTGGGGGTGATGTCTAAAATATGAATTAGGTGACTTTAGAAAATTACCTCCGACTGTGTTTATAGTAGGGCTTCAGACGTAATTGTCTATAGTACCCTATTCAGCAACAAGAATGATGCCTATTTTATGAATTTGTTGGCTATATGTAAACAGAACGGAAATTACAGCCAATTATCCTTATACTAGGATTTAAGGCGTAATTGACTCTTCCCTACCCCCGTGTGGTAGCGGGGCTTAGAATACCACCACAGCCACCCTGTGCTTGTTGTAAGAGGCGACTAATCGGGATGCGGTCGAGATCTGAAGTTTGTTCGGACCATCATCTCAGGCTTCCTTCTGCGAGTTCTTCTCTTTAATCATTCTTTTTCTTTCCATCTCACCAAGTCCCATCATGACCTGGCACCCAAGGGTGTCATTTATAGTGGGGAGCCTGGAATGTTTTTCCAGGTAGGGGAATAAAACCGGCCTCGATCAGGATGTACGAATTGCCCCTGGTTTGCCTCTGTGTACACTTCAGTGTGCTACTGGGGCAGTAATTTGCAGTGAATACCGGCGAAGGGTAGCTGTTCCTATGTACTACTTAGGTCTGTGGGAGGTTGGTCCCCTCCTTATGGCACAGCCTGTGAGGAGTTTTTTTAAACTGCTAGTTTCTTTTCTCTCCCCCCCCCCCCGAACGGCAGGGCGAGGCCGACTAGTTCTATGTTGGGGGAGGGGGGCTTTCAAAATGGCTTCCAAAAGCACTCCCCATAAGGGTGGCACCCTTAACAGCCAACTAAAACGGCAGAGCGCGATGATAATGGAAGTGATTCGGATTGTTTTTCTGCAGTTTGTCAGTCTATAGCTATTACGCTACCTACACCACTTTTTTGGTTGTCCGAGGTAGCGAAGGGCACACATTTGAAAAGGTGTCGCCTTTTGAATTATAGAATGTATTTGATGGAACAGCTGGCGGACCTGTTGTCGATCGTAAGAGAATCGGCGACAGGCGCGAACTTCTGGTTGAGACATCGAATGCTGCTCAGTCGAGAGGTTTCTTGGCAATGAAAAAATTCAATGGTGTAACTGCAAAGTTCCCTGTTGAGTTTAAGCCCTGCATGTCCCTCAACTCCAGCAAGGGCGTCATCTGGTGTCCCATATTTGATTGACATCTCGGAACAAGAGATCTTAAGAGAGCTGTACACTCAGTATGTCACAGGTGTTCGCAGTGTGCTGAAGATTGCTGATGGTGTCAATTCACCTACAGCTACTATCCACTTAAATTTTGGTGTGTGTGATCTTCCCTCAGTTATCAAAGAAGGGTACTTGAATGTGTGTGTTAAGCAGTTTATTCCTGCTCCTCTGCATTGCTACAACTGTCAACAGTTTGGTAATTCCTCAGAGAAATGTCGGAATACACCATCTTGTCCAAAATGTGCTGACCCACTGCATCCAGATAACTCCACGCAGCAAGCCGCTGAAGTGTGTTAACTGCGGCAAAGGCCATCTGGTCTGGTCGAAGGAGTGCTCTGTGTACCAGGAGGAGCAAGTTGTTCAACAGATCCAGGGTACTGACAAAGTTTCCTTTGACGAGGAATGGAAATGTTTCCATGCTTTCCAGTGCCCGAAGCTTTCTGTGCCTTACAGTGTTGCTAATGCTAGTCCAGCAGTTAGGGATGTGTGTACACAGACAGTCGATGTGGCTACCCACACTGAATTATCTATGAGTACATCAAAGCTGCAGATAGTCCAGATGACCCAGACTACGTCTGTCGGTAAACAGTGTAGACCAGCTGAGATGAAACTGTCCAAACCTTCTGTTAGCAAATCTCATCAGGAGGCTGCTGCGAAAAAGATAGAAAAAGATAAACAAGCCAAAGACTGCATCTCCCGCCCCATCGTGCGAGCAACTGTGGTTCGCGGGAACACGTCAACTCACCCACTCGCCATCCTGTCTCCTCGGAGCCATAGTTCGAGATGGTGCTTGATGTTGATTCTCCCAACACTGGTGAAGGCTGAGAGGGCTTTAAGCCAGTGATAAGCAGACATAGAGGGAAATTCAAGTAGTTGTTTCCACACACATCCTTTCCATTACTTATGTCCCTCGTACAGTGGACCTGCAGAGGATATTACAATAACCATGAACTGAAACAGTTCTTAGTGTCCCTCACACCTACAGTCATTTGCATTCAGGAAATGCTTTTTCATCCTACAGATGCAGCCTCTCTTCGAGGTCACATGTTCTACTGCCAGGATAACGTGTTGGTGGACCGTGCTTGTTGAGGTGTCTGTGTTGTGGTGCGGGACTCTGTCTACCATGAAGCTGTTACCCTTCGCACTGCTTTGTGGGCAGTAGTGGTCAGGGTTTTCCACTGTTTGTAGCATATATATATATACCTCCCCACCAGCGTGTACGGTCGGCTGATTTCGAGGTCCTTACATCCTAGCTCCCACCTCCATTTCTGTTCGTTGGCGACTTCAATGCTCACGATCAGATATGGGGTTCCGACCACAGGGACAGTCGGAGTCTTGTGGTAGAGTTATGGTTTACCAGATCAAATATTGCCCTGTTGAACACTGGTGCTCCTACATACTTCACCACCCATAGTGGCGCTTCATCCTGCATCGATCGTTCTTTTTGTAGCCCACCTTTTGTCACCCACTTTGATTGGTCTGTATACCCTGATCTTTGTGGCAGTGACCATTTTCCAATTGTGTTAGATCAGGTTTCTTTTGGGCCCCCACCTAAACCACCTTGCTGGATCCTTAAGAAAGCAGATTGGGCACATTTCTAGTACTCCTTCTCCTTCCCTGTCGAGGTTCTTCGTGATGTGAACATGGCAGTGGAACTCATCATTTCAGCTACGAGGCCTCTATCCAACAATCTCACCTTGTGGCCGTAGACATGTTCCTTGGTGGAATGACGAATGTAGGAATGCTGTCCTTGCTAGACGACGTGCGCTCAGGCGTTTTTGTGCTCACCCCACTCAAGCTAACCTGGAGCTCTTCTGCATCTGTCAGTCTTGCACTCGACGTGTCATAAAAGACACCTGGTGGACATCCCGGAGGAACTTCAATTCATCACTCACGGTACAAGCCACCAGTAAATTTATCTGGGACAATGTTCGGAAATTGTGCGGACATTCTCTCGCTACACAGGTTTCCTTCCTTCGGGTCAACAACGATACTGTTACCGAGGTGAGAAACATTGCAGATACATTGGGTCAGTATTTTGCAGATGTTTCGAGCAGAGCACATTACACTCCCTCATTTCATACCATCAAGGAGACATGCGAGATGGCATATGTCCACTTTGGTCGCTTGGGTGAGGAGGACTACAACCAGTCTTTTTTTTCCTTCTCGAGTTGGAGAAGTCTTTGTCACACTCGAAGAATACCTCTTTTGACCCCGACAATATCCATTATGCTATGTTGCAACACCTCCCGCTTGATGGGAAATTATTTCTGCTAAGAATTTTTAATAATATTTGGACCTCTGGTGTTTTCCCCTTGAGTTAGTGTAAGGCTACCCTTGTACCCATCTTGAAACCAGGGAAAGTCAAAGGGGAAGTTTCGAGCTATCATCATATTTCCCTCACCAGCTGTGTATGTAAGACCATGAAGTGTATGGTTAATGTGTGTCTCTTATACTGGCAGATATTATGGCCTCTTCAGTGTAGTTTCTGCCGAAATTTTTCTGCTATGGATCATTTGGTCATCTTAGAGGAAGCCATACAGACTGCCTTTTTGCGAAGGCAGCACCTCCTCGCTGTTTTCTTTGATCTAGAGAAGGCATTCAATTCTACATGGCGGCATGGTATCTTGAGACAGCTGTCCATTCGGGATTTTGATGGACATCTCTCTGGTTTCATACAGAAATGTATGCACTTCAGTACCTTTAGGCTTTGCAGTGGTGCTCCCTATTCTCGGGAGTCTGTTCAAGAGAATAGTGTGCCACAGAGTAGCATATTGAGTGTTACCCTGTTTGCTATTGCCATCGATGTCATTGTATATGTCGTTCGAACACCTGTGGGTTATGCAGTGTATGTTGACAACTTTGCTATCTTCTGTTGTGCTGCTTCACTGGGCATAACAGAATGCCAGGTGCAGCTTGCCATCCACTGCCTTTGCTATTGGACAGACAGGTGTGGATTCCACTTTTCCACCGCCAAAACACAGGTGGTCAATTTCTGTAGACGGTGTGGCATCTTTCGTTCTCCCGGGGTTCTTTTGTATGGCTCTGTTTTGCCTGTTTCTACTACTGTCAAGTTTCTAGGCCTCTTGTTTGACAGTAAACTTACTTGGAGGAATTCTCTTTATTCCCTGAAGTCTCGCTGTTTAAGAGACATGAATCTCTTGAAAACTCTGAGTGGACTTGACTGGGGTGCTGATGCAGTCACCTTTCTTCGGCTGTATCGTGCCTTTGTCTGGAGCAAACTAGACTATGGCAGTGTTGTTTATTCTTCTGCTCGGCCATCTCTTCTCGCGTCATTAGCAAGTGTTCATCATGCTGGTATATGCATTATGACTGGGGCTTTCCAAACAAGCCCAGTTGTCAGCCTTTGTGCTCTGGCTGGTGAACCTCCCCTCCATTGCAGGCATGACCAACTGTTGCTTTCCTATGGTGTATGGGTGCGTTCGGACTCTTCTCACCTTCAGCACACTGCCTTTCTCCATCCGTACAATGAACGGTTGTACTCCACTAGGCCGGGTTCTCCTCGGTTGGTGTCTGTCCGATTTGCACATACCCATGACTAGGTATGATGTGCCTCTGGGTGTGTTGCCTTTGCCTCGTCGTGATCCTCCGTGGCTGACGACACAGGTTGAGTTGTGCCTTGTTCTGGCGGAATTTCCTAAGCTGACCACTCTTCCTTTTGTTTACAATGGGCCTTTTTGTTGATCTTTGTCTTTTGTTTTCCGTGGTTTTATTTGCTGTTTTATGGATGGTTCCAAATCTGATAAATCAACTGGGTGTGCCTATGTGCTTGGTGCTTCTCAGTACAGTTTTAGACTTCATCTGTCTTGCAGTGTTTTAACTGCAGAGCTTTTTGCTATTTTCATGGCTTTGTGTTTTATATGTAGGGGGTTTCACTGTAAATGAATCGTTTGTCCCGATTCGATGAGTGCCTTGACAGCCATTCGATCATTCTCCACAGCTCATCCACTTCTTTCTATGATCCGGGAGAAGCTTGTGGGGTCCATGCGGATTGGTGTTTCCATAGTCTTCTTGTGCGTTCAGGGCCATGTGGGCACCCCAGGCAATGAAGCTGCAGATATGGCGGCTAAGAAGGCATGCAGCCTTCCACATTGTGATCCTCGTGTCCCTGTGTGCTATGTGCTGCATACAGTTCGTGTTCTGGTCTGGCGTGCATGGCAGTGGGAGTGGACATCTCACACTGTCTTAACAAGTTGAGTGCTATCTCTGACTTGCCTGTTTGTGCTCGTCCTGTTGCTTTCTGTACCCACAGGGAGGATATTGTACTTTCTCGCCTTCGTATGGGGCACACTTATCTGATCCACAAGCACCTACTTCGTGGAGAGCCCCCTCCTGAGTGTGATGCCTGCGGCACTCTCTTATCTGTGCGGCACATTTTTGCTGGAGTGTCGCAGATATGGCCAGGTTCGCCGCACTTTTACTCTTCCTGGCGACCTACGGCGAATTCTGTGTGATGGGAATGCATCTGTGAGCAGCGTATTCCCATTTTTACATGCGATGGGTCTTTTTAATGTGTTGTGACTTGTTTTTTGTTCTTGTGTTTTTGCTCCTATGGAGTATTTTTTATCCTGTTTTGATTGTAGTTTTGTGGCTGTCCTTTTGCCTCCTGTTGATATTTTTACCTTTTTTTGCTTTTTTTACTGCCTCCTGTTGTGGGTTTTCCAATTTAAACATGACTTCTATTTTGCCTCCTGTGGAGGTTTTTACTACATTCTGCTTTAATGTTACTGTGGGTGCTAATGACCTCGCTGTTGAGCGCCCCTACAATAACACTCTCACTCACTCTCTCTCTCTCTACCACCATATTTATCATGGTCATGGGTGATGCCTATGTTATGAATTTGGTAACTATATCTTAGACAGTTCGGAAATTGTGGCCAACTATGCTTATAAGAAGGCTTAAGGTATCCTTAGCCCTACCACCTGGTTGATTCGCTCTAGCCCTGCATCGGCCAACAGAATATATTGTGTGTGTGTAGCGTGTCATTCGTATTAATGATTTTCATGATTGAAAGTTTATTTTATATATGGTATATATGTATTATCTGGGGAATGCACAGGCCGGTAGAATTGTTTGCATACATGCATGTTACACATATGATATGGGGCTATTTCCATCTGTATTAATTGTTCGCGATACCATGTTTATTATATGGGGAGTGCATAGGCCGATGAGAGTACTTAGTTTATTTCATCTCCTAACACTCCCCATGCAATGGTGGTCGTGCGACCTAAACGTCGGACTAGCAGCCGAAGAGTGGTTAGATCGAAACCGCATGGCTAACAGCAATATTTTGAGCTTACCTCCTCCGAAACATGTGTGCATAAGGAAGAGGGTCCCAGTATATCGTGAGCCGGAATTCAACCTTACGCGACTGCCTCCATAGCGGCCATCTACGGCACTCAAATAGACACCACCAGTGCACCCCTGCCCGTGATGAGTGAACCAAAACAAAATATGGCAGTAGCGATACCAGCGCTCCTAGCTGCGAGTGGACAAACTTAGAGCGCGCGCGCACACACACACACACACACTCTCTCTCTCTCGCTGGTGGTGGGCGCGAGAATTAAAGATGGCCAACTACAGCAGACGATTAAGACGGGTGCAGGAATTAAAGGTGGGCGTAAACAAGAGATTAAAGTTGTGGGAGACAAGGAGGAATTACAGAAGGCAAGAGAGAAAAAGATCAGAAGAAATATGAGAAAACCAAGGGATGTAGCAGGCGTGAGAGGGACAGGAAAGAATGAGAGCCTGAACAAATAACCATGTAGAATGACAGAGCATGAAGTAAAAAGAAATCGGAATACCAGAGCATGAAACATAAGGCGGAGTGATAGAGCAGGATGTTGGGAACAAAACAAAAGGAAAGTTCCTAGGGAAAATCAATATGGCTGCTGCTGACGAGGAATGATGAAAGAGTATGAGATCGTGGCACCCTGCTAGGACACCAGTTGGCGTTGAACATACCATTTCTAGCTACTCATTCGGTAAAAGTAACTCAACAACGGCACGACCATACCTACAGAACTTAACTCTTCCATTTAAAAATCTCTTATTTGTCGAAGTATGATTCCTTCATGCGTAAAGACAAATTGCGAACACTAGCTCTAGGCCCCATTTCGTTTTAAAAACTTGTATTATAGCCAGGTTCACTGAACGAAGTTTGTACAATCTTAAATATTAGGACGTAAAATAATATGTTACCGTTTAGTTTAAGTTTACTTACTTCACATCTGCGAGACTGTCCGCCGGTTGCCTTGCCCATACATATGGGACGCTTTATATACGTGTCATTGTCTCCTCTCATAGCTTCCTCCATTATCTCAAACATGCTAAATAATTTTCAGATAGGCGCTACGCGAAAGAACAAGATGAACAATTTATTTTTTTCCGTGGCTGTCGTGTGGTCTGGAACTGCCTACCTTCAGCTAGTTCACTTGGCTTGAAGCACTAAAACTAAGCGTTGATAAAGGTGGCCCTATAGCCCGCGCATTACCTTTTTGGCGCCTCTATACGTAAAGCATTTAATCAACGTGCATAATGGGTGCAAAGGATGACCTGGCCATTTTGCGAAGTAATGAAAATAGTGGTGCGCCTTGTCCCTTTACAACTGTAAAGTTTCATTACCGCAACTAATAACCAATTAACCTACTTTCCCGTGTACTTCATTAATTTGAGTAATTTTTCTGGGGTGCTCGACGGCTCAGAGGGTATGGGGGTATACTTCTAGACCGATAAAAGTGAGCTTAAGGAAAAAGAGTATGATGCCATATTGGATTTATATTTTCATGTCAATACTTAAGTTTGCAATTGTTTAAAAATGTGATCTCGTTATTCGTTATGGCACATCAAGTTTTTTAATTGTACTTTCGAGACTATAATCGTTCGACATATTTCACTGCTATAGCTTCTGTAGTCATTCTCAGAAAGTAATCAAAAGTTAATTTTAATTTGCTCCACAAATGAAGGTACTCCATCGATATTTCACATGGCAAGAATTTTGCGTTAACACAAGTGTATGTGGTGGCAGAATCTCTGAAGTCGGTGTTTTTTTACACTTAAAGGGTAAAGGTTTTTTCTCCTGCGTCAGAATAAATTTATCCTGAAAATTAGTACTATAACATGTATACTGTACTATTAGTTTTACACTGGATGTCAACGTGACTAATATTACGTAGGAGAAAATACTCGGGAATTTATTTTACTTTTTCCACAACAGACAGTACATAGACATCGTATTTGTAATTTAAACAAAGTGGTGTGTGTTTTTCTATTAATCCTAAAGTAAAATCACAGATCCACTGTAGTTGTAGATACATATTACCTTTATATTTTTCTCTGCTTCACAAAGTTATTTTACTATCTGCATCAGTTCTTTCTTAACTGAGTCACGTTAATTCACATACTATATATGTATATGGAGTTTTACAATTTTCACATTATGGTTAACAATCCACTGATAGTTTTTAAATGCGAACAACAAGCACATTCCTTCAGCAGGAGTTCAGTTCTTATTTAACCACACGAATTCAGTTCGATGTAATTCTGCTCCCTACCTCTAGATTTCGTAAATTGCGTATACATTATATAGAATCACCAAAATCAGGTAATGCTTGAAGTTGCACAATGTAAAAAATGTGCAAAAACATATTTAAAGTAAATCGTAAGTTACTGTTAACGAAGCAGCTCATTGCTATTTTTACACGAATTCTTATAGTCCTCTTCGAATCCCTAGGAACAGTAGTGTTAAATATTCTCCAAAAGTAGAGAGGAGAGATTTGGACGGGGTCAAATTCTACTTCACTTGTGTAAGGCATATATAAATTTATAACCCTAAATTCTCTCTTAACCCCCTCCCCCCTCCTTCGACAATGATGGTTACAGCAGCAGTGTTTCGGTTTAAACAACTGAGAAATTGTATATCCCCTTAACAACGAGGTCTTAAGAGTCGACGTAAGTGAAAAGAAGTGATTATAAAGCGGCGCTGGAATGCAAGGGCGGGGGAAACGGGAGATCGCCGAGAAAATCAGTCGTGCAGCGGCATATGCTGGCACGATTCCCACTTACGAAAACCAGGAGTGACTCCGCCGGGAATCGAACTCGGTTCGCTTTGGTGGGAGGCGAGCGTTCTAGCCGCTGCGTCGACTGAGCCCCCAGATGCTCCAAGGTGTAATGTAAGGTTACACATACATACTCATTGTAAAATTATACATTGGGAGATGTACAACGACTTCGAGTGTTTATACAACGACCATGCACATGTATAAATACACAATTTAAGAGTTCGGTATAGGGAATGGGGTGTGTGTTTACATGAACGAACACTAACATGATGTTTATAAATTTATACACACATTTATTTTCACCAAAAACTTGTGCAGTACGCTTTTAAGTTCGTACGAGAATTTATGTAAAATTACACGTATTGTCATGCAAATTACACATCAAATAATGTAAATTTACCAAATATATAAAGGTTCCGCGCCTCCCACCAAGGTGAACCTGGTTCATTCCCCGGCTGGGTCACCAGATTTGCGCAAGTGGGGGTCGTGCCTGATGATGTAGTTGGTCGATGGGTTTTCTCGGGGATCTCCCGCTTCCCCCTCCCTTTCATTCCTGCGCCGCTCCATACCCACCTCAATCACCCACATCGGCTCTCAAGACCTCGCTGTTAACGAGCCGCCCAAATATCTTCACTCGCTCCATATTATAACGGGGCATCTTCGCCGAGTGGTAACGGGGTAGATTTTATCTTAGCAGCAGCCGTGAATTGTAATCACTGCAGGCGGAGCTGTAACTGTGCAGTCCTCCCTCCCTCCCCCCCAACCTTGTGACGGCATAATGCGGCATCATTAGGAATGCGTCCTGCCATAAACTTGATGACGGCTGTCCGACGTGATCGTGTCCCGCCACGCGCTGCAAGAGTCACGAATGGCCAATAAACACTAGACCCTATGCTCCGGGTGGCGTGGCACGCGCGGAGGTTCTGCCCACGTCCTCAAGAGCGCACGATGCGTGGATGCGCACGGAACACGTTTATTGCATTCAACACGAATTCGAAAGCTGTTGAATTGTAAAGAGGGCTGGTCCACTACATTTCACACAGTATGTAAAGGCTGTTCACGATAAAAAGAGCACTTTGAAATCAACCTTAGAAAAAATGCCGCCGCTCCTGACTGTATTTATTTTATCGGGTGCACTGAGTGACATGCGCCCAGTAAAGTTAACGATGGAGTGAAAGTAGTTCTCTTTCATAATGTAGAATAGAGTTTTTAGGTAACCATTTATGATATCTTAAATGACCTCCTTCGCTTACTCTTATTTTTTATGAATCGTGAATTAAAAATTAGCAGATTTGTAAAATATTTACTTTTCAAATAATTTCAGTGTTTTAATGGCAGGCGTGTTAATAAGGTGGTGAAGCACATGGCAATGTTAAGTTTACGTAAGGCGTAAGAATACACAACGTGCATACAAGTAGATCTTAATCAGGGCATTAGAAAGTGCTCATTTTACCGCGAACAGCATATACCTATAGGTAACAATGTAGTAAATTAGGATGGGAGGGCATTGCTATACGGTTATCTATTACACCTTGTCTCTGAGGCTTGGCTATTAAATAACGAGACTGGTCGCTCCGTAGTTGGCGTACTTAATAGCAGTTGTGGAGTGCATGCCCAATGAGCGACCCTTCAATCTTTGGTAAAATATTTGACAAAGATTTGACGGGCCGAGTCACTGTCGTCAGTCTTCGGCTGCGCTACCGCATTGTCGGATTCACGTCTAATGTTGAAAATCGAGCAGCACATTGTTCACGTTCTTGCCGAAATTGATGAAACCGCCCAGTAGCAGGCGTTTGAAACCGTTGCTGAGACGTATGGAAAACTTGGGTATCACCCCGGCGGAACTCTAACTCGGATCGTCTCAATCGGATGCTAGCGTGCTAGCCACACGATCGCTTCGCCTTCGCCCGCTGGGAAATATTACATGTGAAGAGACCTGGATTTTCCAGCATGACCCAGAGATAGAGGTTTATGATAACACGGGAAAACTACTTAGATGTAAAGTGCATTAAAAAATAATTTAGCAGTCGAAAGTGAAGGCAAAACTGATATTTTCTGTCTGCCCACTAGTAACATGGCAATGATTGAGAGCCATCAAATTTCCAAGAAACTTCTTGGTTACATCCTAGTAAGACGTACAGTTCTGTGGAGTTGTATCCTAACCTATATAATTTTGCTCAATTTTTAGTTGTGTTAAAAAAAGTTATACATTAAAAATATATATAGCTCGTTTAATTTATGTCTGCATAGATATCTTTCTCCATTGTCCTACATTTTTCCCTTACTATTATTTGATACTAGGGGCCCAGCCCGTGACTTTTTTTTTTAGTATTGTCACGTGACTAGAACAGGTACGATGTTACAAATTTTTGATATACAAAGAATGAAAAAAAAAAAAAGTGAAATCAACTCGACATTGGATATAGTTCTATTCACTTAGCCACTGCTGCCGCACTTGGAATATCTCTATTCACTGAGCCACTAAGACCCCATTTGATATATATCTTACCACTTGGCCACTGTGGTCCCAATTGATACAGTTCTATCCACTGAGCCATTGCGGCCCCACTTGGAATCACTGTACCCACTTAACATTGAAGTGAGACATTTAAAGTAAACACAAATTATATTTCATTACCTTCATATCTATGCAATAATTTCTATGCATTAATACAAAACTTTCATATAGGAAAAAGTAATTAAAAATGAGTTTTTAGGGTAAAAGTTAATGATTGCGTAATCTGATTAAATTCGAACTTGACCTGTATTTGACCCTGAGGACTTGCTCTGCAAAATATTAAGAACTTCTGTTGAGTTTCAAGGGACTTAGAAGTATTAAAGACGGACAGACAGACTGACAGACGCAGATCGTCTCATTATATAGGATCATAACGAAAAATTATGTAATATGTTAAACATATAAAAAAGTTTAGATTCTTAATCAGAAGAGGTCTGTGTCGAGAGGTACTCGTGCCTGTGGCACGCTACCAGAAATCTGCCCATGTGACCATGGCAGATGTATTGCACTCGGATCATAGGGGCCAAAGCCTGAATTTCTATTTGAAGAAATTCGGATGTCGTGGTAGACAGTACGTTGTACATTCTTGAAGAAAAGAATAGCATCACGAGAGTTTTGCCACGGAGCGATCGGTTGGCGCCCGCCACGCGTTCTCTGTGGTAGTCTATTCATGGTTTCATCACACTTCTTGAATCAAACCTTTGAAAAATCACCCCATATAGGCAGGCCTAGGACGTGGTTTGTTATTTCCTAAACACGTTATTTGTTACAAACGTTTTATACCTACCTCGGTCAAATAAAAGTATCTCATTTTTCATTTAATTGAAGTTTTACCTATATTGTATTTATAAAATATAATATTTCATCCATATCCTTACTACTATATAAATGGGAAAGTGTGTTTGTTTGTTCTTCTTTCACGTCAAAACGGAACGTGTTTTATTACACATGTAGTTGGAGGACCGGAGAGTTACATAGGTTACTTTTTGTCGTGTGAAAATATCTCGTTCCTTAAGGAAAATTATTATTGTAAATTTGTATCATTCCTTCACAGAAAAGTATTGTATATATACTGCATAAAAATAATTGTTAAAAAATTCCGTCATTTCTCCTTTCTTTTTAGTTTATGGGCTGTCTTCCATTCCTTCCCAAGAGCTGTAGTGGCCCAGTGGCTAGAGATATTTCAAGTGGGGCAGTAGTGGCTTAGTGGATATAAATAAATCGAGTGGGCCGCAGCGACTCAGTGATTGGATCCCAGGGGGAGGGCGGGCAGTTGCTCAGTGGCTAGAGCGATTCAAAGTGGGGCAGCAGTGTCTTAGACAATATAAATATATATAGCAGTAGTCCAGTGGTTAGAGAACCCAATAGTGGGGCCGCAGTAGCTCAGTGTCTAGAGAAACCATATAGTGGGGGCCGCGGTAGCGCAGTGGCTAGATAACCAAATAGTTATTTCAAGTCCTAAATCTCACGCGAGCGAAGCCGCGGGTAAGAGCGCGTTTATAATAAATATGAACAAAAACGGTGAGAAAACATGACTATTGGTAGCGCCTAGTTAAGAAATAGTTCTGTGGAATATTATAACTGATCGCGCGGGAATTCGGTCCGTTGTCCTATGGTGTGATTTTCTAGATTTAGTTAAGTTTAGTTTGCACGAGGTCGAGGAATATCCTGGAAGTAGAACTTTAGCAGGACTTCTGAAAAGTGCGAAATAACCGTGAATGTATTATAACCGATCATGCTAGGTCGGACTGATGGCGATAGTGGTAAGAACTCTGCATGCTGGAGGGAAGAACCCCCCCCCCCCCCCTTTTCAAGCAACTTCTATGATAGTGGTCGCAGTATGTGGCGACGCAGCTTCGGGTCTTCTCGTGGACAGACACTGGTCAGCACCTCGGCTATGTCACGGTTGTCTCCGCTATCTATATAACGGTGTCCGAAGCAGATGAAACGTTAGCAGACGGCACGATAGCAGACGGCACAAGAGCTATAGGGCCGAAGTGAAGGACGACGAAGCTAAAATGCCAAAAAAACACCACGTTTTTATGCAATATTTGCTCAGTACTCGGTCAAGATGTAATTTTTTTTTTCGCGTCCCCTTATAGCAGAATCAGGCAGTTGCGACGGAGTGTGTTAAGAATAATTACGTATCGCCAACTTTGTTGCATCTGTTTAGTTTTGCGCATTATTAACACTGTAACTGATGTAAATAATTTGTAGATATGGTTGTATAACTTCGGTCGTTGTCCTTGAACGATTTTGACTTGTTACACCAAACTAATAACATAACATTTAATTTGGAATTTTTTTTCGCTCGTTCGGGGCTAGAGAATGGTGTGAAATGATTAATTTTCTTGCTGAACATTGCGCTATCATAAGTCTCACCAGTCCGTAGAAAAATGTAATGTTTAAATTTCTGAAAACAACATGTATAGAAGAAAGTAAATCATAAAAAAAAAAACTGGACATATTTACGTGTTAAGTGAAAGGCGAAGTGAAACAAAATGGGCATTTATATTTTCTCAATGTTATTAATATTTGCCAGCCGTATATATCGGGAAGTATACCCCAATATTGAAGTGTTTGCACATATATGTAAGTATGAAGTTTGATATCGGTTTTCTGTTTTCTGCCTCCCATATTAATTTTATTTACCATTAGTGCAAGTTTAGAAATAATGACCGGCTAGGCAGGATGGATTGTGATTATATAAATGTTTAAATTTATATATGAAAATATTCGTGTAAAAAAACATTTCCATAATTGAATTCGACAAATGAAAAAAAAAAAAAAGCCATTGGTGGCTTTAAATACACGTTCGTATCCTGTGCAACCCTGAATATGTGACTATTTTAGACGCAAGGGTCGCATGTATTCCGTTCAGGTAAGCCTTCTGGCGTAAAGACAATATATAAAAACTAAAGTTGAACAAATGCTTTTTATTTCCTTGGAGTCTTGTGGCTCGGTCGTGCAGCATCGATGGTGTTCAACCGGAAACGGGTTTCGGGAGCCGATGAATGTTTGAGGTGCACGTGCCGCCTCTAAGCCGAGGCCTGTGAACGCTGCGGGTTTGGATTATTTAGGTAGTCAGCCCCTCGCCCTGCGCTGCCTCATCCGGCTGTTCGATTCTGTCCCCGATGCTCACCCTCTCTGGCACCGTCCCCTTGCCGGGACCTCGTCGAATGTTTGGACAGCGGCGCTGAAGTATGTCGAGTGTCCCCCTCTTCCAACTCTCTCTACACCCCAGCATCCCGCGTCGGCCATCATCTTCAACAAGAAGGGGAGAGGGGGGAGTGAGGGACTGGGCAAATACATAAACCCCAGAGTGGTTGGCTCGTCGAGCTACGGACGGAGGGAAGGGCCCGGCTCTTGTTGCGTTTGTGTTTTGCAGCCCAGTTGTCCTCCGTCGAGGACTTCTCCCCCGACGATAGGGAGCAGAATTCCGCGCCAGCGGTATTCTCTGGAGACGCGCCTGGGATTGTTTGCGTCCTCGCGTAATTGACCTGTGATCCGACAATTTCGCGGGCTTTCCAACTTAAAGTGCCAATTCGTGGTAGAAAATAGTTCTGGGAGAGCTGAAATTTAACGCGAACCGCACTTCAACGATACGCAGTATTTCCCTGGAATGCAGGGGTGTATCCAGAAATTATTTTCGCGAAGGGGGGGGGGGTGTGCTGATAAGTATTAATTAGTATTGTCATTATTAATACGTCGTTCACAAGTCACAGTGGAAGGATATAAACTATTTATGCAAATTAGCTCACATATGCACACAAATTTGCAATACGTCAACCCAATGTAAATTGCAATACCGTGTCATTTAAATCTCTTATATTTTAAATCCGTAAATATAGCATTAATATTTTCGCATGTGTAAGCTAATCACCGCCACATTTTATTACACTAAGAAGGTAACACAATATAATTATTTTACGTTTATATATGGTGCCGTATCATTTTTGGTAAGAACAAATTTTATGAGAAATGACTCACCAGAACTACTGGCGTTCATTTTAGGAACTATGTACTTGACTATTTTGTTCCCCCTTTTATTCAGAAAACGAAGTTTTGATATATAAGATGTAATCATATGTGTGGTTAATAACAAATAAATAAATATAATGATTGCCATTTCAATATAGGCTGTAACAAATGTAATGGGGTAGTAACAAAAATATAAATATAATGATTGGCATTTTGATAATAGGATTTTAAAAAATATGTGTCATTTCGGATACGCCCCGGAATACGCCCCTTCCTGGAAAGGCTGGTCATCTCAGTATTGTAGTTTCGTGCATCTTATTTTTAAAGCCAAAATATATAACGATAGGAATTAAATGGACAAAAATAAAGCTCTTGGCCTAGGAGAGATTTCGGCGGCTCTTAACGAGGTCTTTAGAGATTAAGGTGAAATGAGACGAGAATGGGGCAGCGCCGGAATGCAAGGGCGGGGACGGGAGATCCTCGAGAAAACTCGCCGACTAGCGGCGTCGTCCGGCACGATTCCCAGGTGCGATAAACCGGCGAAAGCTCTTGGTTATAGCTTAATAACGATGTACTATACTTGCTACTTGAATGCATCTATGAATTTCTTTTAGCAGTTTTTCCAAATGCACATTCGGTTTTTTTTGTTGTATACAGTTTTTTTCCACACGGATGTTTCTTCACTGTTATTAAATTCTTTGCGACTGTCGCTCTGTTGACTGGGTTGACGAATCGTCAAGGTTATTTTTGTATTCTACATGACCGCTGGGCGAGACTCCCAATTTACCTTGATCAGTCGTCACGACGAAACAATTGAAGAGCGCTGCTTTAACAGTCTTTTGAGCGTTTGATGAATACTTCCAAAAGTGTTGGTTGCTATGTATGTCGAGCGATTCCAACCATTGTTTTGAATAAGGAAATGAATAGAGCAGTTGTTGATGCTGAGTTCGAGTAGCCAAATAGGTGTGTAGACTTATAGCTGAAAGATGAAAATATATACACTTAGAAAATATATATGTTTGTTCCTGTCAAAAGAAAAAAATATATAAGGGATGGGGCTGTGAGAAGTCAGTAGGAAAAAAATGTGCCGATGGTTTACAGTACATTCCCCGGAGTGGTTTCAAAAATTTTTGTTTAGATTCACCTTCTATCACGTTAGTCCCTTAAAAGAATCGTCAGTTTCGTCATATTAATTCTAAATTCAAATTTCAAATCAAGAGGACTAATGCACCATAGAGTAAAAATTTAATCCAAGAGTTCTAGCGATATTTCTACATTTCACTTGCTGTCTAGTAAACTTTACATCACTATGATAGATTCATCCCGCTATTTTCCAGGGACTTTCGTTTGTTTTGTAAACAAACGACGATTACATTATATATATATGTGTATATAAATAAATAAATATATATATATGTTTGTGTGTATATATGTATATATGCATGTTTGTGTGTATATATATATATATGTGTATATATATATGTATATATATGTATATATATATATATATATATATATATATATATATATATATATATATATATATATATATATATATATATATACACACACACACACACACACACACACACATGTATATTGTTACATGGGACGCCTGAGGGGCGTATCTGAGTTCGTGAAGCGTGGATATCTTGATAAAAATAAAGGAACTAAATTTGATATCTAATTTATTTACAAAGCTAATATTTACAGCATTAAATCATCTGTATCCACTCTTATTCTCTTTATTTAACGGCGAGCGTGATATTTAATGTATATTTCAACATTCATTAATGTCCTTCATTGTCTCTGTTCGGTTAGTCAGTTATCTCATACGCATTATTAACACGTGTTCAGTTTATCTGTTGCCACCATTTATGCCTTTCACTCACGCATCTAGTCCATCTGCCAGCTAGCTGCACTTTTCACTGATTGTTATTCGCACTCGTAGATTTTCCTTCCGCTTGTCACTTCTCCCGCTGCTTGTATTTTATCGCTCGGAACCCGGTCACTCAATCATCCATTCATCAACTACTCGACTCGAAAGCCTGTAACAATTTTATATCATTCGCCCTGACCATGTGAAAGGTTCAACGCACCCCGAGTCACGCTGAGAGAAAGAGGTCAGTAATCCAGAGCATTATTCAGATAAACGCATAAATCAATACAACCAGGGTCAACAGTGTGCGCCACAAAAAAGGATTATCGTGTCGGCTCGCTTTCTGTAACAGATACGCGGTCACCGGCCTATCGCTCGTCTGTTTATTCAAAACAATCCTTTGACTTGCTGCCGCCGCTATCATATAACTGCTGACCTTCACTTCCACTCGCTCGCTCCACACACACTGTCTCCTGTAACATTTCTATTTAATGCATGAACATTTTGAATTCTATTCTGTCGACTGGGATTTTACGGTGCCTATGCTGGTTTTTTCCAGTCTCTTCTAGTGATAGCTTAGCTATAAGTACACTTGGGGAGGTAGTCATGATTCTAATTGCAGGCCATGGCTGCCCAATCCCCCTCTGCCGTGATGCATGTCTCCTTGCATGATTTCCTATCCTTGTAGGCGTAAGGGGTATAGCCCTGAGATACAATAAAGTCCCGTCCTACCCACCGGGCTTTCACTTAAAACTTAGTAATAGGGTAGTTGGAAAAAAAAATTGAACTCGCTCGCGCGGGATGCGAAGCATCAAGCGCGTAACTCTACGAACGTTACCGGATAAGTTTAGACGATTTTTTTCGCGTGTTCGATAGTGGTCAGGAGAACAAACCGAATAACAGTCCCTTCGCTACGAAAAGTTCAAAGTGTATGAGAATGATTATGTGAAACGAAGGGAAGTGATGAGAGGTTACGGCAGTGAATCCATTCACAGCCAGGGTTTTCACTGATTCCAGTACGTATTTTAGCGGTCTGCTGCTGGTGGTGGAACATTCGCATGAAATCGGGACTTCAAAATCTTCTGGTGATAGCAGCATTATACTTACTGCCAAAATATTTATTAGTGGTTAGTTACATCAGCACTGAAACCAAATGAGAACAAGTTCGCGTGTATTGCGTGATGGTCTTAAATTAATTTCGTTACATTTAATGTATAGTAGGCACCTTAATTCGTAATATTCATTTGTAGTACTTATGTTTTATCGTCATCTTGTTAGCGAACAGAATATTGTATTATTTTTAACATTGTATCAAGGGTTCTAATTATAAGATTTTTGTCAGATATCGAGCAGGTAAGTGCCTCGAAGGGATGGCTATCCACCGGCACATATGGTGGATTGGGAAGGGCTTATTAAAGTCCTCTGGTGTTATACCTGAAGGCTCAACAGGGGATGGCTTACAAACTAATTTATGACCTAACTTAAACTAACGACCATGCATTACCGAGGATTCGAAACCAGGACCTCCCGCACCCCAGATCGACGGCGCACTAACAGACTGCGCCACGGGAGGTCGGCACACGTGGTCCAGGCAGCTAAGGAGGCTTCGCCCCTCCGCTCCTCTTTTTTTCTGCTGGCTATCTGCCACGCAGAGAGGGATTTCACAAACATATCTTACTGTTAGAAAAATGTATAGGAAAACAGACGTGGTTTAATGAAACCCACACAATTGTAAACGTAATTTTAAACAGTAATTGCGTATTCAGTATTAACTGGCTTACACCTCATTCCCATCATACTAGAATAAATAAATGACCTATGGAGAGGGAGAGGCGATTTACCCGCTCAAAGTTTGGGTGGAGGGGAGGGTGATTGGTTTCGGTAGGCTGCATTAAGGCACTTGCATTATAGGCACGGTGAAAGATGGCTCAGGCCTTCCCGAAAAAGTCCTGTAATCACGGCCTTCGCGAAGCGTTAGGACGATTAAATATTCGTCGCAACAATACGGCGTGAACAATTTCACTTCTATAATTCTACATGAAAATGTGTGACAGAAGACTTGTTTACAAAAGTTGCGTGTATTCATGAATTAGTTAACAAAACACTGATATAGTCTTGCTCTTCTCAAATAATCTGTGAATTTTCGGGTCGTTTGGGCCATAGTGACAATTTAATGGCCACTTTGCTTTAAGTTTAATATTGAGTAGTAACAACGTCAAGGAAATAATCACTATTTTTTAGAACCACGTTGTTGACAGTGATAGCAGGTCTTACAAATTAAAATCTACCAACCTCGTTTATTGATTTTATATTCAGAAAATCATGTTCGTATTGCTTTATATTAGTATTTCTTGAAATCTGAAATTCTACTGGTATAAAATATACAAAAACTGTTTATTTGGTATGAAATAGTTTATATAAAATTATATTTGAGTTACAAATAATTACAAGTTGGAGATTTAAATTCATATTCACTGAAGTGCAAGGGATTTTAACAAAAGTTAACAATGATAACTTTTTACTTTGATAATTGATATGTTTCAGAAGTGGGGAATGTGTGTGATCCGAACGAATCTACGTATAAAGTGATTTTTAACATACAACTAAGTAGCTTTGTGTTTTTTATTAGTGCCCAATGTTAAGTTTCAGTAATTACAAAGCGATTGGCTTTCGCAAAACCTTGTTTTTTTTTTTCTAAACATAAGAAATTATTGTTAGCCGTAAGAGTTTGTGGGTCACAAAAACCCAATACATTGCCGTAGGTAAGATTCTCTCCTGGATGTTACCACAGTGATTTGCAATACAAATGATATATTTCGCTACACGTGAAGTATGAGCAACTACTTATGACAGATAAGGTTGCCCTTTTGTGAGTAGTTTTATTGGCATAGTAGTAATGCACTTTGGGTGTGCGTCTCGTAACTTATTCGAAGGAAATGTTTTCCTCACAGGAGTCTCAAAAATTATAAAATGTCAAGAGAGCGAACTTCTAATATTGACAATAATCTTGGTTTGTATTGCCTTTTATCGCCTTAAAATACTAGCTTCTTTAACTAACGGAAAATAAGTTAAAAAAAAAAAGAGGACCGGGTAAAAAAAATTTGATTTTATTAGATTTAACATCTTTGTTGCTTTTTTATAGCAAAAAAGATAAATGTGTGTCGTCCGAGAGGAGATATGCCATACATGCGTCTCCTGTAATACCTATTTAGCCACTGACTAAACACCATTCCTGTAGCAGATGTTATCTATATACGTCGTTTTATATGAAAATTTGGGTGCAGATTTACATTGATTGTAGTTGTTACAATCTGTAGAGTGGTTTTTCTGTGCCTTATAAAATGTTAAGTTTCACTGGCGTGTGGAATAAAATTACACTCGTAGTTAGAAATGTACTCCACTTCAGCCTGTAGGCTTGTCCTTTTTTTTTTTGTGGAAAAAATGGGGGAGGGAGTGAAAAATTTACAGCTGGTAAAACAAGAGGTTCTAAAGGTTTTCGTTAGAAAAATTATGAATATTTCCTTTTAAAATTTTTCTTGTTAATACAGACTTAAATATAAAGACCACAAAACTGAACATAAAAACGTAACAACCGCTTGAAAAAACTGTATTTGTGACCACTACAGAATAATATTTTATTCACCAAAGCGAATTTACATAGAATATATCCCTTTTTCTTTTCTATCGGCGCATTTGCACATAGCGTATTTATAATTTCTAAGCAACAGTTTCATTTACACTTTTCCAAAAATATATTTTTATTTATGTGGTTGTTTATATGATCTAAATGATTCTTACATTTTAAAACTAGAAATGTTCTGTATGCGTAACATTTATATTATTGAATATTTAATCGCTACCCAAGAATGTGAAGAATAAAATTGTATTTTAAAGGCCAGAAACAGTTTTCAAGTGAGTGTTTCTTTCCTACTCTCCGGCAAATGTGTCTTCCACACTTGGAATCGAGCACAAGAATTGATCTAAAATTTTTATATTTGGGATTGTGTGAGAGAGCGGGTGAGTGCGGTCTCGAAGCCGTGTCTTAATTATATGAATAGCACCCTGCTGATTGTTGCCTATCTATACCAGTGCAGCTTAACTTTTCAGATAATTTTACAGTTCAACGGTGTAAAAAAAGTTTCGTGTGACTTACAAAGGGCCAACTGGAAATATCACATAATTGATGTATAAACCAATCGATTGGGAAATAGTGATTCTAACGATGTGTGAGTCTCGAGCGAACGACTTTTGTCGGAGTATTTCATGGGAGAGAGGAAAAAAAAAGCTTGGCCACCTGTTAATCATTTCGATTTCAGTACGACTTTACAACAATTAACTGTTGTATTATTCGCTAGTAACATCATTGTAAGTAGGCCTACTCCAACCATTAATCAAATTAAATGAAAAGCTACGGAAATGTTTTTTTCTGATGTTTTTGTAAATCTGCCGAGTTTATCTTGAAAAATAAAAAATACCAACATTTATTGCCTGCATTTGTGTTTTTCACGTGCATATCGGATATTTATTTCAGATCAATTATTAAAGTTTAGGGGCTATTTATATATAGTTAACTAGCGGACCCGACAGACGTTGTCCTGTACATATGTCTTAAATCCGAAAATTTCAAACTTTTTTTAATAAGTTGTAACAATCTGGACCGTTTTGATAAAAATTTTTATAAAAGTTATTACAATACCTGACGTAATTTGTTATGAAATCAATTAACTACACAAATAAATTTGTAGGTTAGGATGATTGTTAATCAACGCACGTGTAAATTTGATAGGAATTTATGTAAAATACTCACTTCAATACCGCACCGAATTTGCACAATGTATAGTTTTTATCTACAATTCAAAACCCTTCACACACTAATTACATCTGAATGTAATATTTCAATTAACACGCGATTTATTTTAACACAATAACAACACAAAGTTACGAAATTCTCCTGAATCTGATCGCAGCGCTACTATCGGGACAAACTGGAAGTAAAATGAAATATTATTTGGATATTCGACACCGCGATCGCAGCGCTGTCTGCCGGATACAATGTAAAACATTCCAAGATCAACAATAACTTATAAATAAAAAATTATAAAAAAAAAAACATTTTGTAGTGGACCGAATTGTGAATATAAGCCATTTTCGAATCCACTTGAACACACACAAAAATTTTTATCAAAATCGGTCCAGCCGTTTAGGAGTTCAGTGACATACACACGCACTGAAGAATTATATATATAAAGATGTACTGATAAAACAATCTTGGCACTCGGAAGTGTGCCGTTTGTCTTTGTCGAACAGCTGTTCTATTGTTGAACGAAATATGTGGTTTAGTGTGTTGATCTTTGGTGTTTTTGTAGTATATGTTGAGGATTTTTGTTGACATCCAAAAGGAGGGTGTTTGAATCACATGAAATTGTTTGCCGTAGTTCTAGTGGCCTTGTTTAATAGTGTGCGTGTGAATTGAAGGATTTTAGTGTTCTATACATTTTGTTGCAGGTACTTGCTGATAGATGTGTGATGCGGATGGACCGCATGCTCATCTTCCACCATGAGGTCGCTCTTGTTGCTGCTGCTGCTGTGGGCGCTTTCTCTCCTGGCGGCCGCCGACGACAGCTGGACCAAGTGCCCACCAGCGTGCAAGTGTAACTGGGTCTCGGGCAAGAAGTCTGCCGAATGCACAAACGCCAGCCTCACGGCGATTCCCGCCAATCTCAGCAGCGAGATACAGATCGTCGATCTTTCCTACAACCACCTCGCGGTGCTACCGTCTGATGCATTCCTCTCCGTGAAACTCGTCAACGTGCACAAGCTGAAGCTGCGCTGGTGCAACATCTACTCCATCCACAAGCGTGCGTTCGCCAGCCTCAGCATCCTGATCCAGCTGGACCTGTCCCACAATATGATTACAACCCTTCACTACATGACATTCCGCGACAACGCGCGCCTCACCGACATACACCTTAATAACAACCCGCTCAGGAAGTTGGACGATGGGCTGTTCAACAACCTCCTGTACTTGCAGACAGTGGAATTCACAGACTGCCATTTGTCTTATGTCGGCCACAAGACATTCCTCAACGTACCGAAGCTGAAGACTCTCAAGTTGGGCAACAATAACTTGACCATGATGAAGATGGCGACCTTCGAGTACCTTAACCAGACGCTGCGCAGCCTGGAGCTGTACGGGAATCCTTGGAATTGTAACTGCAACCTGAAGCCTTTCATAAACTGGGTCATCGACAGGAACTTGTACACGTCTCCCACGAGCTGCCAAGATCCCGTCTCGCTCCGAGGCAGATCTTGGCTCGAGTTGACGGCAGAAGACCTCGCGTGTCGCCCACAGATCAGCGTGCCGGCCCTAGTGGTGGAGGCCTCCGAAGACGATGCGACACTCTACTGCCAGTCTTCCGGCAGTCCTTTCCCGGAGATTCACTGGGTCTTCAACTCCCGCATCATTGATGGCCCCTCCAAGAAGTACGTGCTGAGGGAGAACGTCGTCCACTCTGTGCGGTGGTTGAACCTCACGGTGGTCGACGTGGAACCGGAGGATGCCGGCGACTACCTGTGCGTGGCGAAGAGCCCCGGGGGGGTGGAGGAGAGGAGCGTGCTGCTGAAGGTGTCGGGTGGCGACGTCGGGGGTGGTGTGTTCGTGGAGGACGGTTACGACGTCGGGATGCTGGCCCTCATTATCGGCCTGGCGGTCGGTGGGGCGGCGTTCCTCGTCGTCGCGGCTCTGGTGCTGTACTGCTGCTGTCGCCGCGGGAGGCGGCGCTCCAAGGACGCCGCCGCCGCCCGCCCCTCGGCCAACGGCGACGTACCGCACACGGCGGGCGCCCACGAGGAGAAATTCCCGCTCACTGCCGTCAATCCCGTGCAGAAGCCGCCTCGTCGCATCGAGAGGTCCATGGATCCGAATGGTGCCGCCGACTGTACGGACGTAGAGTGTAACCTCTTGGACAATGGATTCACTTATAGTGAGTATTTTTTTAATTTCCCTCATATATTGAATCTTGGAGATAAAAGTTGGCTTCTCTGGAGCCCTCATTTATTCGATATGTTTGTATGTTACATACATTACTTCAGTTTATTTTAGCTAACATTATCTTGTTTATAGTATTAGTAATTTAGCATATGGACGTGATTTTCACTACAGCTTCCATTATATGTAAAGAAAGAAATTTACGAGGTTCTTCATTAAAATAACAATCACTGATTATGTGCTTTATTGTGGAAGGTTTTCTTTAAATATTGAATATAAAAATATGGTCATGCCATGTGAACTCAACTGGTTACTAAATATTTCCCAGTGAGTTCCTTTAATAAATACTTACTGCTTTATTGTATGAACAATATTAATTAAAATACTGAAGTTAAGGAGTGATAAGTTGAACATTTGCTGAGGTGTCGATTATTGTTTGGAAAAAAATAGTTATTTAAAATCCCACATATTGTTTGTTTTATGTAATTAATTGGTTAAAATTATCATGTGGTAACACTACAGTATTTATTCTGTATATCTTCTACTGAGCGATGTAAAATATACCAAGGGGGCATTGTCATTCAGAAACAGGAAATAATAGAATAATATTTCCATGTGGACATTTTAAAACCTTAGGCATTCATTTGCTTGTCTGATTTCCGTCTGCCGATTTGAATTGCTTTGTTTCAATGACTCTCAGCCTAAGTCAGACCACAACCACTCTAGTACTACATGCAAACATCACACAGAAAAACAATACTGCAGTGTTATCATGTGTCCCTTTTTACCAGAAAAATTATATAAGAAAATTATCTATATAGCATTGAACCAAAACAGGGTAAACTACATCATAAGTTGTTTTAACACGTATGTCTTCATATCTTTATATTAGCACAGTGTGTATATTTTAATATGTGGGTAATTTATAGCGACTCTTTCTACTTTGTTTTTATGCATGTGCGTGTGGAGTAAAGGAAAAAAAAAAACTTGTTTTAATTTATACATTGAAGAACCACTTTTTCATAAATTGTCCTCGGTTCTAATTGTTGCAAGATGCCTGAGTGGTATCAGAGTTCACGAGGGATGGAGGTCTTAATAAAAATAAAAGAACTAAATTTTATTTTTGATTTATTCACACAACTGTTCTTTACATCATTTATACATCTCCACTCTTAATCTTTTTATTTCTCAAGGACCACAGTATTTAATGCCTATGTTGACTAATTCCTTCTCAATATATCTGGTTATAGTCAATTAACTCACATGCATCATTAACACATGTTTAGTCTGTCTGTTGCCATCATTTGTAATGCCGTACATCCGTGCATCCAGTCAAATAGTCCAGCCTGCCAGTCGCATTCTCTTCACTGCGCCGATTATCGTAGTCAAAGATTTGCCTCCCGCTGGTCACTTCTGTCGTCTATCGCTCAACATTGCACAATTGCCGAGACTCCGGACCCTCAAATAAATCGTGGCTCGGAGGCCCGTGCGCTTTTATACTATCGCTGTCCTTTACCTGGAAGGTTCGCCGCACCCCGAGTCATGTTGAGAGAAACTCGGTCACCAAACCAGAACATTCTTCAGATAAACACAGAAATTAAATCGTCTGAAGGCTAGGAGCGGGCGAGCTGCAAAATATTTATCGCGACGGCACGCTTTTCGTAACAAGATACGCTCGTCTGCGATTATCGCTCGCCTGTCATTAAACATCCCTTGCGACTCGCCGCTAGCTACCATATTGTTACTATGCCCTTCGCTTCCGCTCACTCGCGCGAAACAAAGCAGCGAGTGCGTTACAATACGTTATTTCAAACGGGCAAAAGAAAGAGACCCCCCCCCCTCCCGGATGAAGTGCATTTGGTTGGGGCAGTATACTGTGTTAAATTACGAAAATCAATCCAAAGTTTTAAAAGTTTTGATTATGTGCTTTGCGCATGCAATGCAAAACATCTGTTTTGTACACTTCGGGTAAATTAGTTAAATCAAGGTGAGCTTGTTAGAGATATCTGTTGGGAAACTTTGCCTGTCGTGTCGTGCTTGGTCAATTGCATACCATCAGTTGCATCTCGACACTATTGAACAAGCCTCTGTACAAGCAGTTAAGTCAAAGGGAATTACCAGATCAAGATTACGCTGTTGTAAATTGGAACAACCGAATCTTCGTTTTCTGTTTTACTGCCAGCGTTTCACTAACTCTTACCAGCGATGAAATGCCTTGTTTATCAGATGTGTTTGTATTTAGTCCTGCTATGAGAGGTGAAGGCATAAGACAGATTATATTTAACGGTAGTAGTGTAGGAATGTTCCTTAAGGCACATGCTTCAGGATTCATCTGCCATCTTCAATTATGTCACCTGCTCTGTCATTCCGGTCGACCAGAAGTCATTTATTCCGGTAAAATTATCTGTATTACACCAAAAATCACTTCCGAAATCAGTTATTTTACAAAAAAAAAAAAAAATCACTGTGGTTGCAAATTTAAAGACGAATTCGCGCTAAGAATGGGAGGCAATCCAGAAAATCCGATAACAAAATCAGGGGATACAGTTTGGCATTGCAGCTCCGAATCTATCGTATACATTCAAAATTCAATTACACCACTCAATTACCAAAGGGTGAAAGATTATGTTACGACGAGTGAGGACTGTGGAGAATCTGTGTGTGTGTGTGTGTGGGGGGGGGCCGAGGGGGGTTAGAATTTGAGTTCGTTTCGCCGCGTCTCATAACATCCGCGTAGTATAACTTCTGACAAGGAGAAACCACGACGCCCGTGTAAGTTTCAATCGACAAGTCTCGTGAAGATCAATAGATTACGCGTAGAAAATATTTGTATGGTGTGGTTATGGTGAGATTGTATGCGTTTAATATAAACAATTAAGAATTCTTAACACAGTTTCGGCCTATACTCGTCAAAAGCCAAGTCGAAATACTGAAATCGTATACGGTTGGAAAGAGCATCACAAAAGTAATCCAGTGATACCAAAAAAATCCTATATGATCGAGTGAAGCGATGCCGGGAATATAAAATAAACATCAAGGCGTCCGAGCGCGGCAACGTAGACATATTCACGCAAAACAAACGGCCGTGACCCCAACACAGCCAAACCCAATTTTTTTCACCAAAAGGTTTTAAAAAAATGGAAGATTGAGGAAAGCGCATTTGAAGCTGCTCGAAGAGAGAGTCGGAAAATACTCGGGCGATCAAGAGGATTCGATGCTCTAAGTAGAATGAGCCCCTTGATCCTCAGATCAGTAAAAGAGGATTCGAGGATCCGAACCAGGTCCAGTGGATCGGAGAGGATCAGCGGACCTGGCCCTCTCCTCCGGCCCCCATTCTTCACCTACCACATCCAAGTCCCCTACCTCTACCCCTCCCCCTCACACACACATACTTATTTTTTCGCCCTACACCTCACCCCTTTTCCAACACCACCTCACACATGAGAGTCCACTCGAAAAATTATGTATGTCACTAGGAATGAGTTTTGCAGGAGAACGAATATAAGTTGAAAAACCAGTTTTTGAGAAAGGAGTATATTTTAATGTATACATTTCTGAACTTCATCTTAATAAGTTTGTTTTGCCAAGGATGAGTAAAAAATGTGTATAATATGTATCAAATTAAATACGCATCATTATTTATAAAGTGTACGGCACAACATATCACTGCAAAGAATTCTGGATGTAAGAGTACATAAGGCTCCTTATTGAAGATTAACGCACCCCCTTCGTCTGGCCTATGCAGACTGCCGTTTTGCGCGGCAGTGTGATAGTTTAGGGTAGAAATCTCTATCTTGTGAACCACAGAACTGTGAAATGTGTTGTACATCCTTGAATTTTTCGTCTGAAAGTAGTATCAAACATGCAACAGAGGTTAGAGCTGGTATTAAGACTGTTAGGTAGTTTCAAACAAATAATAAATAGGGGAACTAATGTAACATTATTATGCAACTATCAAAATAATGAAAACAAACTTATATCCGTCTGCAGTGGGGATATTTGTAAGTCAACTGTAACAGGAAATGTTATAGAATAATATGAAAGCAGATAACTTAATCATACAAATAGTCAGGAGTACAAAATTCTCAATCTTCTGCAGTTGTAGCCTGGTCAACCTGTGGACATGAACGACGAAGATGCTCCTTTAGTAATGGACTCTCCCAGGCACCATTGTAGGTGCTTCTGTAGTAAACAATGGGGCCCCAAATCATGTTGGAACAAAAACACTTTCGCAGATCGAATGGCAAGTGGACACATAATAGAAAGGTTGTTCACGCCCTGAAAAGTGTCTGATCTACTTCTATGATGTGAAAAGCTGAACGATGCACACTTGCTACAGAAAAATGGTGCCGCCAATGTTTGTGAAGTTCAGCAGGAGTCTTGAGTTGTATCAGGGCCATATTGTGATCAAACTCCAAGTATGAGTGGTCTCTAACTGGGAACGTAACTTGAATTGAGTCTAGTCTTCTTCAAGGTTTGCACCTGACTTCTGCAAGGTTTGCACTCTTTGCATTGTGATACCAGGAATGGAAACACACTTTAGCACAAACATGGATTTCTGTTACTTTGTGACCATCATAGACACACACCGTAGGAATAAACATTGTAATGGAATATCGCATGATTCACATATTGTCTAGGCCTATGTTGTTTCACCTGGCTAAGACATCAGGTCAAATAAGTATATATATTCTATTCTTGTTTCACCTGGTTAAGACATCAGGTCAAATAAGTATATATATATTCTATTCATCATATGCCTGAATTAAATTAAATTTTTCGATTTTTAGCAGTCTCTAGTCTCTGTCCGGCAGAAATATTTTGAAAGCGCTTTAAAATTTAACATTTGCAGTCCGGGACGGTCTGAGACGAAGTTTCTTCATAATATCAGTCATTCAACCGTATTTTTTCCCTTTACTGAATTAACCGTGAGCGCAGCATTTGGAACATCATCCGTTTCACCTTCTCCACCTTCCAAGTTTCCTCCTTTCATATCACAATCACAGCAACACATTAACTACACACTTCGTAAAATAAAATACATTTGGTCTGCTGTAAAATGCAAACAAACACGTCGTTAACAGCCACAGATAATATGAATACAGGGTAGGGAACACATTGACATCCAGCATTTTCCCCTGTCTGCCACAGACATCTTGAAATGAACCATATATTGTCGCTCGTTGCTACGCCTTGGTTATAAGTCTTTTTGCTGTGAATATCCTGTGGTAGATTCTGCACATACAGAGCATTGTATTGCCACCTTTAATTCATTTTTCATTAAATTGTGTCATCTCATTTTAATAATAATAATAATAATATAAAATCGCTAAAAATAATTTAAAAATTCTAAAAATGGAAGAACATATAACATTACACTACCCTACCCCTTAATCATCCTCTCACCCTCACCTCACTCCCTCTCTACCACCAACCACCGGCAATTATTATAAAATCAAGACAATAGAAAAAAGTTTATAAACCAGGAACATCAATGCTAACCTCAAAATAACCCTACCACCCTCGCCTCATCCCCTTTCCACCTCCGCCCCATAGCCATTTTTATAAAATCGATAGCAAAAAAAAAATTCTCAAAATCGAGGAATATATTGTGTCCCCCCTCCCCCAAACACACCAGCATCATCCCTAAATATTATCAACCCCTACCCCTACCTTCCAGCCTTCCAGTCATAAAAAATTGAGAAATATCGGCAAAAAAATTAATTCTAAAAATCAAGGAAAACTTGTTGACCCCTGACCATCATGTTGGTTGTTGACGGCGTTGACATTTATCCAAAAAACCTTAAAAACTAAAAATCGTAAAAGAATTATTTTAAAAAATATAAATTTAGGAAAATTTACATTACTGACCCCGAAACCCATGTTGGAATCCGTAGCTCTTGACCTTGATCACAATGATCTTAAACTCAAAAATAGAAAAAAAAAATCGAATAAATTTAGAGAAAAAAAATCATCGAACATATTACAGGACTGACTCCGGCACTCATGTTGAATGCTGGCACCCCATTTACCTTAAATTCGAAAAATCTGAAAAAATCGCGAAAAATCTTACGAACGCAAAAAATTATCGAGGGAAAAAAGTACATACGTATTACTGCAAACAAATTTGGCTATGTTGTTACACTGAAAATTCCATTTCCGTAAAGAAGGCAGAGCAAAGCCACTCCCTAGTACGACAATCAGCAGCCGACTTTTTCATTTGCTATACAGCCGACTAATCTTCCGACCCACAAAGCGAATTTCTGACTTTACATAACACACATACCTCTCACCCCCACCATGTCCCAGGACATCACACGTCTCGTCGCTCCACTTCCCTCGCCATTTACTAACCATAGCTCGGCCGCCATCAACACGAGCCATCCACCACACGACTCTTAGCACCCCCTCCTCAATAACTTACTATAGCTCGTACACTTCACCATCCACCCACTCTACCACGCCTCGTAGGTCTCTCATTCCGTCATTATTACTGTCACATCATAATCGCCTGACGAATCAGTACCCACCGATGAAACAAGATGTATTGATGCAAACATTTGCTGGCTCTCAAAACACGAATCCTTGCAATTCTTGATGTGTGTTCTTCAATTTGTGACGGTCCTGTCACATGGAATTTACGCCTAAGTTCGCAGGGCCTAGAAAAACAGTTTCTACATGAGGGCCGTGGACTTGCTTGCCTTTGTTGTGACGGGACCCGTTCCACTGACCAACCACACCGCTGTTGCCGGCATGATCGTTGCTCGCCAAGCGCACGGGGCGCGTGCTTGGCTGCCTCCTTCGAAGCTTCGCTGGCCACCTTCCTCTCCACCTCTGCGTCTCCATGAAAACGTGACGCCGGCGAGCTACGATGCGTCTGGGGCAATTTCCGGACGAAGAACATTAGAAAATGATCTAGAATATTTTGATGATTTCGTATACAATGCCTGTTTTTTCCCTTGTGCGGGGAGACAGGCCACGGACTTTAACCGAGCAGGAACTGCTGCTACTATTGCGGGTCGGTGGGGGGGGGGGGGGATGCTTGCTGCCAAAATTATGAAAGTTACGGAATCATTGCAAACTTATTATTGTATTAGTCGATGTAATTGGAAAGTTGTGGGGGAAACTAGAATCATGTTTTAGCAAATTCCTAAAGAAATAGCTTTTATCCTCTTTTGTAAATATTCATATATTATTTATATATGCTTGTAATAGGAAGTTTATATAAATAAGTATTTTCATAAAGGAATCTTTCACTGTGCTAACCCAAACCCTTAACACGAATTTAGCATGTAGGGGGGGGGGGGGTGTCTCGGTTTCATTCAATTTAACATCTACATTAAATAATCGTAGAGACAAAGTCTTCTTGCATGTGTTGGCTGAACCCGTCACAAATGTATCACCTGGCATAAACTGTATGCGGTTACTGTATTCATGTTCCATCGCGCGAAAAGGACTCATTGTACAGGCCGTTCTCTAATGTCGCCGAGCATGGCAGCTTTTGCTGAAGATCTTTCCACAGTAGCAATACGGTTTTCCATGTAATTTTACGGCAGTGGGAGATGTTATATTCATAGAGCTAAGTTCTACAGTAGATTTTCTATAATCATTGGCTTGCGTCATCTTCACGAAAAAAAAAACCCAAGTTCTTTCCTCAGTGGCAACATGTGCGTCCACTTGTCGTGGCTACTGCTCTCCTACTCTCTTTCTCTCTCTCTCTCTCTCTCTCTCTCTATATATATATATATGTAAACATACATGCACTTAAAATATTTCATCAGGGGGATTTAAGCACTTAAACCCGACATTTTTATCTAGTTCCGTGACCACATTACGGTGCAGTTGTATCTTCAACAGTTTCTTCCAGATAAGTTTCTCTCTCAGCTTGAACTTATAGTCACACAAAGCAGACAACTGACTCTTGCCAGACCGAACTCTCACAAGAGTGACCCCTAAATGTCTGCTAAAAGACACCTACATGTCTCCGAAATGATGACTCCTGCTCCGCAAACGACCCCTCCTGCTCCGCAAATGACCACTCTTTCTCTTATGATACGGCCCCTTCTGCTCTGCAAATTACTCCTAATGACCTCTGATAGCGTTAAGATTGTGGAGCTCAATGCAGTGCTGATTGATGTAAAAGATTGATGGAAAGATTCCGAAAGATTGTAAACAATTGGTGAAAAGATTGTGAGAAATGGTAAACGATTGATATAAAGATTGCGAGAGATTGTAAACGATTAGTGGAAAGATTACGAGATTGAGGAATAGATTGATGGACATACTACTTCTGCATACTGAATTTTGCATGTGATGTATGAATGCCATGCATTTGGCTAACTGCAATCACTTGGAAACACTGTGGTTGGCTGATCGATGTCCGCACAATCTTTGAAAGGCATAGAATTAAAATGAATTAAAAATTATTTTCTAAAGTGCAATTGTACTGTATGTACAAATATAACATTGAATGAAAAAATTATGTTTTTAAATTGAACTTAAAATTATTTCATAAATAATATCAATTTGATATATCATTCATTTAGTTAGTCGAGCATCATGCAGATGTGTATAGCGATGATTAAAATGAACTTTTTAAATTGAATGAAAGTTAGAGATTTTCGAAATGGAGTTGGTATAAAATAAAATGTTCTACAACTAAATTGATAGCATTATCGTATACCGACAGCGTGGCTTACAGTAAAGAACCTGGCTTGTGCTCAAAAAGGCCTTCCATACTATCTAAATGTAAAAATATGGGAGCACTGCGTAAACCCACGTACTCGTTCGCCCCAGAAGAAAACACGCAGGTACTTATATAACAATGTGTTATTTAAATATGCTTGTAGGCCTATGTTATATATATATATAGAAATATAAAATTATTTTTAATTTGTTTTATAAATAATTTCGCAGACTATCTTATACACAGTTGAATCGCATTATTATGACCAGCTGATAGTATCCAGAGTATCCGCCCTTCGCAGCACGGACAGTAGCTAGCCGAACTGGCAGTGACTCAGGCAGGTGCTGATAGGTCTCTACGGGTATCTGGAGCCATGCTGTCTGCAGTGCGACACAACTCTAGAAGGGTGCGAGGCGGATGAGACAGGCGGCGAACACGACGATCGAGGCGGTCCCACAGATGTTTAATTGGATTGAGATTGAGACTGTTTTGGGGCCAGGGGAAAACTTTGAAGTCGTAATCGTGCTCTTCCAGCCATGTGCGAACACTTTTGGCCGTGTGGCATCTGCATTATTGTGCTCAGACGTATCTCGCCGGACACAGTCGTTCCGTTCTATGCAGTTGAAGCCATGACTCTTCAGAGATGGCCACTTGTCGCTAATCAGCAGCAATCCAGTCGCCATACTATCAAGTAAATGCCAGTCGTTTCCGTCGATGCACCTGTTAGCATGGGTGCAGTCACCCTCCTACTCAGGTGCCCCATTCGCAGAAGGGTTCGCTGAACTGTTGCGGTAGACACGTGTATGGATTCCCCCTGGTTCAGTTGGATGGTGAGTTGTACCACTGTAGTCTGTCGGTTGGCCTTCACGTACCGTCGTAGTCGACGTTCACCTCGGGCATCAATAGCGCGTGGAGCTCCGCAGTTTCCTCGACGGTTATTCCCAATGGTGCTACTCGTCCACTCACGATACACCTTTCCCACAAGCACGTGAACGGTTCACGAACGTCTCAGTTTCCAAAATGCTTCCCCCCCGCCTTGACCCGATATCCGATGATCATCGCTTTTTGCTACTCGGTTAGATCGCTTCTGTTACCTATTACAGCAAGAAGCGCACTGTGTACAGCCAGCTTGTCTATCGCATTATATTCCCGCTTCGCCAGCCCACGTCATGGGCCCTATGTCATGGGCTAGGCACCACAGATTGCTCTTCTAGTAGGTGGTCATGATGATTCAACTCTGTGTGTTTTTTTTTTCTATTCTGGGGCGAACGAGTATGTGGCTTTACTCGGTGCCCATATTTTTTACATGTTACTTGTATGGAACAAGGCTTTTTTTGGGCACAAGCTAGGATCTTTACTGTAAGGCAATCGTCGGTATATGCTCATGCTATCGATTTAGCCATCAGGAGAGTTGTCGGAACTCGTATTTGTACATCATGTATGATGCTGAACTTTAACTAACTGCATGATTGATCAAATCGATATTATTTATTTAAAAAATTAAATTCTCCAAATTTCACACTGAATTTTTAAATTGTTTTTTTTTTTTTTGTATTTGCACGCGCAGTACAATGGCACGTTGTACAGTACTTTTTAATTAAATTTATTTTAATTCTGTGCCTTTTAAATATTGTGCGGAAATACCAGCCACAATCACCGAGTGGCCACGTGATTGTAGCTGGTCAGTCGTATGCAGGCATCCAGACAACATATGCAGGAGTCTGTCTGCAGGAGTAGTTTCCATCAATCTTTTCATCACTTTCGCAATATTTCAATCAATCTTTCGCAATCTGCCGCAATATTTACTTAAATATTTCCCTTAATCAGCACCGAAATGAGCTCACAATCGGTCATTTGCGGAGCCGGAGGGGTTATTTGCGGAGTAATGTATGGTTGAATGGAGGCAATAAAATGCTTAAATCCCCGTGATGAAATGTGTGTGTGTGTATGAGTGAGAGAGAGAGAGCAATAGCTATGGTAAGTAGATACACGTGTTACCACTGTGGAAAGGACTTGGTTTTTCTTTTTTCGTGAAGATGGCACAGGCCATTGATTGTACGAAGTCTACTGTAGATCTTACCTCAATAAATATACCTTCTCCCACCGCTGGAAAATTACATGGAAAACAGTGCTACTGTGGAAAGATCTTCCGCAAAAGCTGTCATGCTCGGTGACATAAGAGAACAACCGCCTCTACAGAGTCATTTCGTGCGATGAAGCATTACAATGGCCGTACATAGTTTATGCAAGGTGATACATCAAGAACTGCAAGGATTCGTCTTTTGAAAGCCAGCAAATGTTGCCGTCAATACCTGTTTCATCGGTGGGGATTGATTCGTCAGGCGATTATGATGTGACAGTAAATGTTAATGACGGAACGAGAGACGCACGAGGCGTGTTAGAGTGGGTGGACTGTGAGGCCGGGAACACACGGCACCTAAAAATGTCCGGGGCATCCGGCCGGGCCCGTTTTAACCTTGTACCGTGGCGGGCCCGGCCCGTACCGTACCCGTTTGTTCTGCCCAATGCATCGCCATGTATCATCAAAATTGGACGAGCCAGACCCGGCCCGTGGAGCTTGCCGTGTGTTCTCGGCCTAAGGGAGACGAGCTATGTTGAGTTATTGGGGAGGGCGCCCTAGAGTCGTGTGGTGCGTTGATGGCTTGTGTTGATGTTGATGGTGACTGAGCTATGGTTAGTAAATTGCGAGGGAAGTGGAGCGATGAGACGTGTGATGGCTTGGGACATGGTGGGGGTGAGATGTACGTGTGTTATGTAAAGTCAGAAGAGTGAGTCAGAAGATTTGTCTGCTATATAGCCAATGAAATATAGAGGCGGGAGTTCAGTCGACTTCTGTTTGTCGTACCAGGGAGTGGCCGTGCTCTGCCATCTTTACGAGAATTGGACCCACAGTGTCACCATGAGGTTCTCTCTGGTGTCCGATCATAGGGTTGGACTCGTGCTGGTAGTGGTTGTCTCCTTATGCCGGAGGAGGCTGGAGAGATTCCCACTCTCGATGACAGACCGGGCCGTGAGCGGCAACCTACTCCGGTTGTGCCCGGAGAGGCACTAGGGGTATGGATAGAACCCCGGTTAGACCACACGCTTGGTTTCTGAGGACGAGAATCTCAGAACCTCTTTGGTAGAAGGGGCAGGGATGTGCGGACGTGCCAGGTTTGGGCTTCGGAGCTGGCCACCGGCCGCATTAATCTTGGCCTTCTTGCGTTGAGAGGACGTGATTCCTCCCCCCCCCCCCGTATATTGGGAGGCCGAAGCGCGGTAAGGCCGCAAGGCTAAGAGCGCTGTGTTAAAATACAAACTACAATACGGAGGGGTCCACCGTAACTTTAGAAATAGGTATGTAATTTTCTCCCCGATGATTTTTTGTTTGTAAATGTTTTTCGCAATTTTCTCTCAATTTTTAGACTTGAAGGTCAATAGGGTGAAGGTTATGGGCGTCAACATTCAACATGGGTGCCGGAGTCAGTAACGTAATATGTTCGGTTTTTTTTTTAAATTTATTCTATTTTTCAACATTTTTTTCTCTATCTTTGAGTTTAAGATCATTGTGCTCCAGGTCAAGACCACCGGTATCCAACATGTGTGTCAGTCAGTAATGTAATATGTTCCTAAACTATTTTTGGATTTTTATTTTTTTTTTATTTTTCCTAGAGGTTCAGTTTCCAAGGATTTTTTGGTCAATGTCAGGGTCGTCAACAGCCAACATGGTGGTCGGGGGTCAAGAATGTTTGATTTTTTTTTTTTTTTGCGATGTTTCTCTATTTTTATGATTGGATAACTGGAAGGTAGGGGTACAGGTTGAAGGTTAGGGGGGGGGGGGTTGAGCGGGGGAGGAGAGGTGGGTAACATTTTAAGTTCCTAGATTTTTTAAATTTTTTTATTTTAATTTTTGTCGGTATCATAATAATTGCTACGTTCGGTACGAATAGAGGGCGAAGTGAGGTAGGTGGGACGAGCAAGGGGTTACTACAGAGTAACGTTATTTAGGATTTTTTTTATAATTTTTTCTTTAGATTTTTGCTATTTTTGGTAAATATTGCTTAAGTGGTGTTAGGAAGGGGGTGAGGTGAGGGCGAAGAAATGTTGGCGAGGAGGAGTGGTGTGAGCAGAGGTGTTCGGATGTGGTAGGTGCAAGATAGTGGCTGGGTGGAGGGGCCCCTGGTCTTGGCTCGGAGCCTCGAATCCTCTTGACTAACCTGAGGATCAAGTGGTTCATTCCGCAAACAGTCTTGTTTCTGTTGCTCGCCTAAGTATTTTTCGGCTTTGCTTAGAGGAGCTCCTAATTTTTTTTGGAAATTTTTTGGTGGAATTTTTTTTTTTTTTTTTTTTTTTGTAAAATAATTTCGGGAGTAAGTTTTAGGGTAAAACCAGTGATTTGTCGAAAAAGACGGAAAAGATGGTCGCCGGCCGACTGGGAAGATAGAGCAGGTGGCGACGTCATCCAAGATGGCGGACGAATCCTGAATCCTACTAATGTGTCATGTGCCTGAAGGAACATTCGTCCACTACTAACCGTGCATTAATAATTATTCTTTAAAAGCACACTCAGCTTAGTACAGACTCCACAAATAAATGCAAACTGAAAGTGCTTTCCTGACTCACCTCTACCCACTGTTGGAGACTAGATTTCTATATAATTTTATCTCGCCTTCAGAGATGTTTAAGGTACTTTGGGAAGAGTGTAACAGGTCCTCTCTAACACACTTTTTTCACATCTCCTTTGTTATTGCTGAATTTTAACATCGCCGCGTTCATGCAACGATGCTATTCACGCGAGGCAGTATACTTGGCTTGTATACTTCGTGTTGCGTTTGACTGTACACGTTTGAAATTAACATTTGAATTAATGCCCATTCCACAACACTACATTTTAACGTAAGGACCGAATGAAATACTCTTGTTTAAGTTGACAGTAGATTAGTAGTAGTTCCGTGTTTTGACATATTAAGAGTATGGTGTTTAAAATGTTGGAGATTGAATTTATTTAATTAAGCTGGCGTTTTGCTCACGTAAGAGTAAGCATTAGCCTATCAGTAACATATTTATGTTTCTAATAAATTATTGCTGAACATTTGAATAGTCAAGGTCCATTGCAATGCTAATTTAGCGTGTGACGGATTGGTACAAATTTGGAAGAAAGTAGATCCCAAATCTGGAACCTTAAAGGTTCCTTTGATCGGTGGAGGGATTTGGAGAGATAAACCATTGTGGTGTTACCGGTTTTTGAGCCGTAAAATATACAAAGAAAGAGTTTTTACAGTGAAACTAACACAGATGCATCATCACACTGGTAAAACGTTTCCGCTCGAAGTTGATACGAGCAATTATGTATGATTGCAGTTCCCCCCCCCCCCTATTGGCTTTAATATGGCTGTAAAATTCCTTAACTTCTAAAGCATTAATAGTGCCCCACACGCTCTTAACGCCATGGAGATAAATTGTTCGGGAGCAGTTATTACGCTGGTTAAGAGTGAAAAACTTTTTAAAACGATGCTTGGTTTTTTTATTTTTTGTTTATTGTGTACCTATCCTTATGCACCTCTACCAGTATTAAAACTTTGATCGCACGACTGTATGAAGTTGACAGAAACATAATCTGTTCTAGCTGTTCCATTTCTTTTTCTAATATTTATAAAATAAATGTAAATTATTGTCAACGGACTAACATGACCATTTCACGTTTGAAATATGAATTACTTTCCATAATTCGCTGTCAAACTTGCCGACATTTCGTGGCGCAGTCGGTTGGTGCGCCGCCGGTCTGCGGTGCCGGAGGTTCTGGGTTCGAATCCTGGTTAAGGCTTAGGTATTAGTTTAAGTATGGTTATAAGTTCGTTTGTAAGCTGTCCTCTGATAAGCCTTCAGGCATAACACCGAGGGACGTTAATAAGCCTTTTCCAACACACTGCTGTCAAACTTATTGTAAAAAGGCTAGTCACAAATGTCCAAATGTGTGATAGTTATGAAGAGTATTATTTTAAGAATTGGTTTTAGTAGACTTTATTTAACCTCTTACCAGCTGCAATAGGTCTGTAGGCAATTAATAGCTTATCACAAGATGAATTAATAATAAAAATCTGTGAATATCAAAAATTTGTTGTATTATGTAATTAACTTTCGCTTATTTAATTAGTTTTCTGTCAGAATACCGTTGATTTATGCTTACAAAATGGTTTAAGTAACACCGGTTATCTCAGTTTTAGGAACTTATATGTGCGCGGAAGTTCGCATATTATTCAGTCCAGATTTTTCAAGTCTTACGAAAAGTGCATTCATTTATTTATACGTCTTGCGATTAGAGATGCAGCAGAACCTATCTAACGAAATACAGCGACCAGGTAGCGCCATGTAGTTTTTCTCCCTAAACAATTGTGAAAATATAGAAAGCATTATATAAGACTAGTTGTACACTCTCCCGCTTCGTCGGGCATTGATTTATTTTTAAAATTGGAATCGCTCTAGCCACTGGGTCACTGCAGTCCCACGTAATATATTTCTATTTACTGAGCCACTGCGGCCCCACTTGGGATCGCTCTACTCACTGGGCATCTGTGGCTCCACTTGATACATGTCTATAAAGGCTATTCACGATAAAAACGAACACTTTTGAAATAAACCTTAGAAAAAAGTCACTATCCCTACCTGTATATATTTGAACGGGCGAACTGAGTGACATGCACCCAGTAATGATGGTAACAATGAATGGAATGTAGTACCATATTTTAGCGTCGAATAAAAATATCCGGTAACCATTTGTGATAACTTAAATTATTTCTTTCACTTTCTTTTTTATTTAGACGCATCGAAGTGTAAATATGAGCAGATTTACAAAACATTTTTTTTGTAATAATTCCACAGTTGCACTTGACCGACGCATGAGTAAAGTGACGAGGCCCACGGCAGTGTTAATTTCGCATAAGGAGGAAGAATACACAATGTACGTAGAAGTAGATCTTAATCAGGGCTTTCAAAAGTACTAATTTTAGCGTGAACAGCCTATAGCTATATGGAAGAATGTAGCTTGCTAACAACGAAAGCATTATAAAAATCGGCCCTGCAGTGTCGGTAGAGTATGCTTAGAAAGCAGCAAAATAGCTAATTTTTCCCGACTCGATTCACTAATGCTGTTAATACTCAGCTCCTATTAGTGATATGGCAATTTTTCTTACACATAAACCTTCCTCGATAAATGCAGATAATAACAGTAAAAATCGCATCCAAATCCGTTCTGTGGCTCTCGAGATTAGCGCAGTTACACAGACGGACTCGCGCCAGAGACTTCCTTTTATACTATGTATTGATTGACTTAATTGCAGAATTCTTGAAGTAATCCATAGATTCAATAAGTTATTTGAATAGAGAACCAATAGTCGGTCGGAAAAATCTTTTCTTCAGCTAGTTCTATTAAAGTTTTCTTTGTATACATAGCGAGAAAAAGGAAGTGGACAAGGAGAGAGCTGTAAGAAATCACAACATCGATATTGTTGCGCGGAACGTACTAATGAAATATATTTAACAGCTTTCAAGCGACTGTGTTTTTAAAAAGCTCTCTGCATCACATCGTGATCCACGTTACTGAGGCCCAACGAGGCAGGTGGTAGGTGGTTCGTGGGAGAGAGAACTTTTATGGTCGACCTTCGCTCGCTGGATCGAATGATCGTTCGCCTTTATGACTCGGGCGCTGCAGAGGAAATACGCTTCTGCTAGGAAGCTAAAACGGTGACCTGAATTTCTATCACGAGGAATAATCATCAAAAGGAGTGAGCTATGTATCTCTGAAGACTTTTACTGTGCTGGCGAGACGAGATAAGGAAACGCAATTTCCAGGCTTTTGTCTTTGACGTCATCGACGCATTATTCTGAGGCTTATATTCTGAGGCTTAAGACTCAAAAATAGTATGTTTTGTTTCAAAAAATAGTGTTCAAATTGTAGACATTATGTGTAACAGTACTTTTAAACAGTTCTTTTTCCTGCTGCGTAGTTTTTTTTTTTTAATTACCTGCCAGAAATTCAATTTTACAGTTTATTTTTGTCTTGGGTAGATACCATTCTACTTAATGATTTACCTAAAGAAACGAAATAATTTTTTTGTGAAAAAAAATTGGGGGGGTGGGGGGTACTACGAACAATTTCCTGACGCATTAAGTTTGTATGTTTTTGTGTAATCCGCATAAAAGTTGTGCTTTTTAAAATTTGGATCACTGTGAAGTAATAGCTTTGAGCTTTGGACTTCATTATTATTTTTCTTTAATTTCTGTTACTAACACGGGATATAAAAGAGTGGCCTTGAAATGCCACTATGTGTAAACTGTTAAATCAAACTATTAATTTGTAGAAAATTATATATATATATAATATATATATATATATATTATATATATATATATATATATATATATATATATATATATATATATATATATATATATATATATATATATATATATATATATATATATATATATATATATATATATATATATATATATATATATATATATAGACACACACACACACACACACTCTTTAAATGCTGAAACTTTGAACGGATATGATTAGTACTCAATTTATGATGTGGCCAGCATACATACAGTTTATTACGTGGATTTCTTTCTACATTAACTAGTAGTTCTTGGGGGAAAATGTGTATTTACGCAAATTGTTTTGACACTTCCGATATCGGTAAGGTAATTAGACTACACCTTACATATAATTTAAACTTAATAAAATTACATATACACCCTTATCTTTCGTAAAATTCGAACACAGGGTCCCTCTCATATGTCATTCTCACATTCTACTGAACGAAAAATTGTGTCGGAAAATATTACAGACCAACCTAACATTCACGCATATATTGATCTTAGTTAACTGGCCTGTCATTTGACAGACCAGTTAACTAAGTGATGACTTAAGTTATCACAGTGATGACTTGTTCCACCATCCTCAGTTTATCATCTTTTTTAACGCAACATTTAATAGTAAAAAAAATTTATACATTCTGCGTACAGGAGAGGGGTTTTATTTCTTTTCACGCACTTGGTAGCAGTATTAATTACATTACAGGTTTTAATAACTTGTAATTTTAATGCCAGAATGTAATCTAAACATGTATATTTTTTACAGAAATGGGCCGTTTAGGTGCTTCTACTACGTGTTTTAAGCTTTATTATGAATGGCTGCTTCAGATAGCAGAGCATATACTGCACTGAGAGAGAGGTTTGTTACAGCAGTCAACAATACATTTGTTTGTATAGTGACAAAAATATATTTTAGTTGCCCCAACAAAATATTTTGTTTGGTAAAAGAACTTGCATAGCAACAAAAATAATTATTTCCATCTAGCAAAATATATGTTTGAATAAACAAAACCTCTGTTGTTGGGACAAAAGAGATTACTGTCAACAAAATACAGCATTTGGTTGAACCGGCTAAATATTTGTTCTGTCACTTATTTAATTACTTTCGTTTGAAAAAAACAGATTTTTTTGTGACAATTAGGATAGTAACAGTGTTCGTTTGTGCATTTATTGATGCTGCTTAATAAAGGTAAAAACTTTCTAATAAAACAAGTTTAACAGGAGGCTATAAAATATAAAGTTGTAAAATTTGAAATATTTTTTTCGCACGTTGCCCAGTACTTTAAATGTAGGTATGTTTTCACTTCTTTTTTTGCAATAATTGGAATTTTTTAATGTAAATAGAGCCAGACAAATCTTCAATTGTACCAACCAAATCTTGGTTTAGGACAGCCAAATAAAAACAAAAAAATTATCTTGTTTCGATAACAAAATATTAGATTTCCCATATACAAACAATTAATTTTGTTGCGCCATACAAACTCTGTTTTATTTAATAGAATATTTTTCTCGGTGTGGCGGAAATATAGCAGTCGCTGCATCGTGTCTTGCGTTTGTCATAACTCGTACGTTTTTCTGAGAGCACCTAGATTTAATCATCGCTGCTGGTATTGCGACTTCTTTGTCGTACTTACGAAGTAAACTGCTGTTATTTCTCGTTGACTACGGGTGGGAAACAGGCATAATGAAACTATATTTGCTTCCATGCGATCTCAAGGTTGTATGTGCTTTCTATCTTGGCAGAGCCATATTTGGTGTTAAACCTCAGAAACAGCTAAGCAGTGTGTATTAACATTTATAATGTCACACACACAAATAAATTGTGAGATTTTTAGGAGCTAGCAGTAAGAAAAATGTTACATGGTGATATTTTGGAATAGTATTCCTACCCTTGTATATAAACTTTAATATTTCTCCTATCATACTGAAATCCACAGTGGTTTGTAATTCGCCCTATAAAGGGACAAGTTTTTGGTAGCTGGCATTTGTTTGTAGTACACAACAAAATTATATCTTTGGACTTACATATCACCATGATTTATACTGCTTGGCTGATTGAGGGACGGTTTGTACAATTAGATGCTTCATTTCTTAAATTTAACAAATTGTTAACCGAATATACTGAGAAAAAGTTTTGTTGAGCAAACTGTTTGGTTTAACCAAATTATTTGTTTATATTGGGGGAAAAAATATTTTGTTGTTAGAGTTCAGTCGTTTTTTTGGTTGCACCTACTCTAAGAATTTGTGGGCACAAATTAATTGGTTGGCTCAGTTTACATTCAATAAGTTCAGTTAGTGGTATAAAAATGATGACTTTGGCGCAAGAGGGTGGCGGATCGGAACATCGTCGGAGGTGTTCATGCTCTGTCATTATGGTCCACGGCGGCCATCTTACTTGCCATGTTGGATGTCGGTGACTTTGACCCCTAACCTTGGCCCTTGTGACCTTTGACCAAAATTCAAAATCCCAAGGAAAATTAAATAAATATAAAACGTTTAGTATAAAAGAGTTTGATTAAAATTTTATTTTTTAAATTATTTCTAAATTATTACTTAAAAAATTATTATTAAAAAATCTACATATCCGGAGGTTCCCCCAGCCCCACGTACAGCAGATCACTGAACAACTCAACACACATTGACTTAATATTTTCCTCCCCTCCCCTCCCTCTCCCATTAATCATATGTAGCGATCTTGGTTTTTGTTTGTCATTTGTTTATACATTGCTGGAGGATGCCATATTGTCCACCATGTTGGATGTCGGTAACCTTGAATCCCAGTGAGCTTTGATCTTAAACCCAAAAGATCGCAAAATTCTACATCTGCAAAAATTCCGAAATAATATAAAAACTTGGAAAATTTAATTAAATTATTTATAAAAAAAATTATTAAAAAAATATTTAACTAAAATTTTTAATGGGGATAGGGGTCCAGAGCCAACAAGCCATCATGTTATGATGTCAAACGACTACAATATTGAATCCAAGTGACCTTGGAACTTGCAATTTGACCCTGATGACCCACCTATACAAACGATAGTGTAGACAATCTCGAAAGAAAAAAAAGTGTCTAATAAGAGTCTCGTGGCTAACTTCTTCGCACAAAATCTTTACAAAATTTTCGCAAAACATTTCTACGACAGCTGACCATACCAAATGGTGATGATAACTTACCAATCCAACTGACCAGACTAACTAGTTGCGAAACATTCCTCAAAAATATTTCCCTCATTTCACTCGTCCGCCATATAAAACATAATACTTTAGATAAAACTATAGCCTTCCTCCTGCATATGCTCACATCAGTTTTATCTCGCAATCGATTATTTACACCGCTGAATTAATAAGTCTTTCTCAGAAGCAAAAGAGAATGTATAAGAAATTACACACAAGGCCTACTATGTATATATAAATTTAATTACTTACTTATTATATATAGACTATCTTTCTGATTATTTTCTCATATGTTTTCAGATCATGAATAGTAGCCAACAGCCTCATCTGATATAACCCTGATCCTTCAGTTCATCAATGCTTGGAAATATCTCAACAATGCATGAGAGATACCAGTGTTTTTGCAGGTCAACCAAATATCTGAGTATCAAAAAGTTTATTCGGGCGTTTGGGAATTATAACGAGGGTTCTTGATCCTTCTGCCTTCATCACGCCACTTGTCGAAGGAAACTCGTTGGTGAAACGTGTTAGAGCATCGAGAGAATCAGTATCCTTGTAAACAGATACTTCAATAACACTGCCATAGTCATTATCGTAATTTCTGTATTCATGATAATATTCACTTTCCTGTTTCATCATCAATATAAAATTTACTTTTCTTTGTAGGAGTCGCATGGTCATAATCAGTATTTGGAGCCGATGACATTTTATTTCGAAGTTCATGGACTTAACACACACATCTTGCAAGTCCGCACTTACCGACTGTAGCATGCGTCGTAGTTCTCTCATTCCATCATTAGCATTAACGTCCTTATCATAATCGTCTGCGGAATTAGTACCCATCGATGCAGCTGGGGGTATTCATATTACTTGCTGGCTCTCAAAAGACGAATACTTACAGATTTTGGTGCCATTCTTCAATGTATCACTTTGCATAAACTGCATGTGCCCATTGTTGTAACGCTTCATCGTGCAAGTTACCTTGTATGCGAACATTTTATGTATTGTATTAATAGGAGAACAAAGTCAAATGCATGTTGCCTAAATTCAAGCAAATATGTATTACCTTTATATGCATACCAATCTGTCTCTTTAAATTATCGCTTCTACCAAATGTTGTGCTGCACACATCGCGTGTTAGTATTCTAGAGGTCGGATTCTTTAAACATTCGCTCTGTTCATGGCGTCGTGCATTACAACTTTTACTGAAGATCTTGGTACAGTAACATTGTTTTTCATGTACTTGTAGAGCAATCGATGGAGGTTTGCATTTAGCCATTCATAAAATACACGATTGCACGTAGTCAGTGGTTTGCATCGTATTTAATCACATGTGAATTCAAAACATTTGTACTAATAATGCACAGTGCTAACACCTCGGAGCCGACTCTTCGGAGCGGACTACGAGGAGTTTGCTCCGAGGAATCCGGAGTCGGCTCTTCATTGTAGAGTGTGTGTGGAGCTGATAGCGGAGCATGTGGGGCTTATTGTGGTGTGTGTGGTGGACTATTCGTACAGATAGTTCTTTCATGTGGCTCAGAATTTCGAGTCGGAGGTGACAACTCTATCGCAGAATCGGCACTGACAACAATCAATTGGCGATGATGCAGGTCGCAGCTCCATGATTGCTGAGGTCAACGCCAGGCCTCCGAATTGTCAACTCATCTTCGTGATATGACGAGAGAGCACTTCCACATCGAAGTTCACCTCATGGTTGTCAGAATGTCAAGTGCCATTTGTCCATATAAAAATATTATTTTACATTAAAGCTTGTGCTCACAGAAGGTTTTCTACATTAAACATTTTCAATATATAAAAAGTATGGGAACACTGTGAGGACCCACATACATTTTCGCCCCAGAATAAAACACACATATACTTACATGTTATGTCATTATGCTTGTATGCGTATGTATATAAAAGTATTTAAAATTTCTATATTTATGTACACATGCCTACAAGCATATTGGAATAACATATTATGTTTGTAACTGTTTTCTCTTCTGGGGCGAGTGCGTATGTGGGTTTTATCACAGTGCTTTCATATTTTTAATATTTTAAAAATGTTTAGTGTTGAATGCTTTCTGTGGGCTCATTCTTTACTATAAAATAATCCCTTTTATATAGAAAAATGGCATTTGACGTTCTGACACCATGAGGTGAAAATATATATTTGGAAGCTCTCTCTTGTCATACCACAAAGATTAGTTGATAATTCGAAGTTCTGACTTTGACCTCGACGATGATGGAGTGGTGACCTGCATTATCAACAAATGATTGTCATTATTGCCGATTCTGCTATAGAGTTTACACCTCCGATTCGAAATTCTTAGTCCCATGAATCATCTGTATAGTCCATTCACGGTAAATTGTGCACTTTTTGAAAGCCCTTTCATTTGGAATATTAGTCAATAAATATATTTTATTTTAGCCGTGGACATTAACTTCCGGGTGTGGTGGAATATACACACAGTGTTTATTACTTACATGGCAATATTTATTTTAAAAATATTTTTGAAGGGGGAAAAATGCCTGAAAGGAAAAGTAACTCGGGTCTCAAAAGTGCTCACTTTACAGTGAACAGTCTATACGAAGAGTTCACTGGACACAGCACAATAAGCACCACATTCTCCGCAATCAGCTCCACATTCAGCACTTCATGTTCCACATTCAGCATTGCACGTTCTACCTTCAGCTCCGCATGCTCTTTAATGGGGAGTCTGCCTTGAGGAGAGTCTGCACTGTGCAGTAGTAGCAGTAAAAGTATTTGAATCCACATATGATTGAAGACGATGCAAACCACTGACGATGTGCAATCGTGTATTTTGTGTATGGCTACATGCAAACCTCTATCGATTGGTCAACAATTACATGTAAAACAATGTTACTGTGCCAAGATCTTAAGTAAAAGTTGTAATGTACCTTGCAATGAAAACCGCTAATGTTCAAATAAACCGACCTCCAAAATACTAACATGCAATGTGTGCGGCGCAACCTGTGGTAGAAGCGATATTTGAAAGATACACATTGTTATGTGTAAAGGTATTGCACCTTTGCTTGAATTTAGACAACATGCGTTGACTTTATCCTTTTAATACAATACATAAAATGTTCGCAGACGACGAGTGAACTCTGATGATGACGCTTTACAACAATGGACACGTGCAGTTTATGCAAGATGATACATTGAAGCACTGCACCAACATCTGCAAGGATTCGTCTTTTGGGAGCTAGCAGGTGATGTAAGTAGCCCCTGTTGCATCGATGTGTACTGATTCCGCAGATGATTACGATGAGGAAGTTAATGATAATGACAATGAGAGACCTGCGAGGCATGGTAGTCGGTATGTGTGGAATGTACACTTGCAAGACGTTTGTGTGAAGTAGATGAACTTTAAATAAACGGACGTGGGCTCCAAATACAAAGAAAAGGAAACTTGATATTAAGGATGAAACGGGAGTTGAAGACTATTGTGAAGACAGCATTGATGATAATAACTATGAAGACAGTGTTGATGAAGTATTTGATGGGAAGGATGATGATTCTCTCGATGTTCCCACACATTTCACAAACGAATTTACTTCAAGTTGTGTGAATGCTGAAGGCATCAAGAATGCTCGTTATATATTTTCCGATGACCCGAATAAACTTGTTGATATACTCAGATATTTTTTATTGGCCTACAAAAACGTGGAGATCTCTTACGCATTGTTGAGATATCTTTAATCATCGATGATTTGAAGGAGTGTGGTTATATCAGATGAGACGCTTAGCTACTATCCATGATCTGCAAACATCTGAGAAAATAATTAGAAAGATAGAATGTATATAACAAAATAAATAATTAAATTGATATAATATGTGCTTAATTTCTTATAATGTTCCTTCTGCTTCTCTGAAATTCTTATTAATTCAGTGTTGTAAACAATCGATTTCGAGTGTCTGTTTTAGATTAAATGTATGTGAGCGTGTGCAGGAGGAAGGCTATGGTTTGATTTGAAGTATTTTGTCTTACTCGGGTCATTGAAAATGGGCGAGTTCTATATGGCGAACGAATTAATTGAGGTAATATTTTGAGGAATGTTTCGCAACTAGTTAGTTGACCTGATCAGTTGACTTGGTAAGTTAGTATCACCATTTGGTATGGTCAGCTGTCGTAGAAATGTTTTGCGAAAATTTTGCAAAGATTTTGTGCGAATAGGTTAGCCACGAGACTCTTGTTACACTTTTTTTTTCGAGATTGTCCATTATCGTTTGTATAGGTGGGTGGTATGGCAGGTTGGTCTAGTCGGTTTTGCAGGAACTGGTCTCGTCAAGAGCTAGTCTTATGCTAAGTCAGTCTTGCCAGGAACCAGTCTTAGGTGAAGTTAGTCTTGGGTTGAGTCAGTCGTTTGGTAGTATAGTTAATCGGTATGGCCCCAGGTTTTTACCAGCTAGTAATGGCCAATTGTATGGACTATGATTTTTGTTGATTTTTCGAGTTAAATGTAATTTTGGTCAAGGTCAGAAAAACCAACATAGTAGCTAAATCGACATTTCCTTTGGCGGCGAAATCTATAATTCATATACTAGCATCACCTAGGTGATAAAAAAGTAAACAAATGACAAACTAAAAAATTAATATGCTAGCTGGAGTGCATTCTACAGGATGAGAAGGTGACGGGATAGAGGACGGGAATGCTAATACAATGAGAAACATTGGTGGCAGGTCGAGCGAGTGGGATTAATCAAGGAATAATAAAAAGTGCTGGGGTGCTGAAGCGAACACAAATAATCAACCAATAGTGAAGGGCGTGGAGGGGAACAGACTAATTTACCGATGAGAAACATTGACAAGGGTCAGTCATCTGCTGGACATGGTTCTAAGGAAACCTCCATAACAGTATTTCAAATTAAAATTTTAACCCTTAAAATAAATGTTTAATAAATTTTTTATGATTTATCGGTTTTCTAAAAATATTTGTAATGATTTTTTTTAGAATGTTTTGACAATATTTAGAATTATTGAGATTTCTTGGGTTTAATTTTAAAGGTCGCCAGGGTCGTCAAATTTCTGTGATCGAATTTCTCTAATCCCGAACATCTAAAATTTAATTTTTATATTTCATAATTTTTCATTGATTTTTATAAATAATTTCATATTTCGAATTTATTTGATAATAATTTTGGGATTTTTTTTTGGGTTTAAGGTTAAAGATCGCTATAGTCAAGGTCACTGACATCCAACATGGCGCCAATATGGCGTCCTCCAGCAATGTATAAACAAACGGAAAAAGACCAAGATTGCTGCATACATTGGAATGAGAAAAGGAAGGGGACGAGGGGAACGTTACAACATATGTTTGATTGGAGTAGTTCAGTCGTCTGCTGTACGTAGTGCTGGGGATGCCTCCAGAAATAATTTTTTTTTCATTGTTTTTAACAATAAAATTTTTAATAAAAAATTAATACATTTTGATATTTTTTGGAATTTTCTTAATTTGGGGGGGGGGGGAGGGGGTCACCAGCGTCAAGGTAAAAGGTCAAGGTTAAGGTCACCGACATTCAATACGGTGGTAAAGATGGCTTCCTGGGGACCGGAATGACAGCATAAACAGCTCCGACTCTCTTATCGCCCATCCCCCTGTGACAGTCGTCATATCGGTTAATATAAAATAAGTGAAAGCCCTACCCGAATTCGAACCCCGATATTTTGCGCCTGACCAACCTCAGCTAAGTTGCCTACTGACGAAATTGGGAATATTTTTAAATACATAAAATTCAAATGCCGGGCAAAGTTCGTAAACACATTTTGCAAGTTTCCAGTTTCATTTTTCAGTTTACTGTTGAACTTGTTCTGGTATGACTTCATGCCATTATTAAGCATGAATAAACGCAATAACAAACACTGCCACTATTCTAATAGTCACAAAAAATATATATAAAATTGATTCAACAAAATATTTAGTTAAGAGTATGCTGTTTTCAGCCACACACACACACACACACACACACACACGCGCGCGTTTTGTTCATTCAAGCATGTATTTTGTTGAATAAAATACTTTTTGCTGCTTTTCAAGTTTTGTTTGTTCGAGAAAATGTTTTGTTGGTGTTACTAAATATGCATTTTCCCCTAGAACAAACCCTTTCTCTCATTGTAACTAATTATCCCACTGTTCTCAACACATAAATGCGGGATATTTGATCAGGTATTCATATACATAGTCGAATTTTTTTAAAACTTCTTGAAAGAAAGAAGTTCATACAAAATTCTATAGAATGGGCTAAGTTCTATCCCGATAATAGTATGGCCTATTATAATTATGTTTGTAGATAGTTCCATACCATTTTTATTTTTTAAGTAGAGGTGTTGACTGAGTTTTAATTTTATACTTGGTGTGCTAAAGTAAGAGAATGCTTTAAAAACATTTTAGGATGCCTTACGGAGTACTGTTCGAATTCAAAAGCAAGAATTGGTTCAAAAGTCGCACACACGAATAAAAAAAGTTATCAATTTGTGCATTTAAAGCTTACGAGAAGAACCGCCAGCGTGCCAAGTTAGATGTAGATTCGATGCATAGATAAGAGTTGTAACACACTCCGTAAAACCGCAGCAATTGCGAAAATAAGCAGCTAATTTATGAGAAACTTACCTTTATCAGGCCTGTCTACCACTGATTTTGGTATGTCGGTTTCTTCAGATTCACTTTGGTAGTTTCTCATAAAAGGGTGAACAAATGAGGGGTAGAATTAATTTAACGGCCATCCTGTGTACTGCTAGCACGCAAAGTGTAATTGAAATGTCTGGAGAGTAAGGAGGTTTTAGGTGTCGGACATACAAACATGAATACAGTGTCACAATCTTGTAAGCATTACTAGCTGTTGTTACTCGCGGCTACACCCGCGTGGTAAAATTCAAACCGTAATTATGACCAAGAGCTCTATCTTAATTGTTCTTTATCACTCTAATGTCCCGGATTTGCACATATTTTACTTTTCATCCCGATAAAATGAACGTTTCCTTAAGGAATATAAAAAACAGACCACCAATCAGCGTCTACTCAAATGGTTGGTGGCACATTTGATGTATTTTTAAGAAACTGTTTGTTTTCCGGGATAAAAAGTATCGTGTGTTAATCCAGAATATAATGTACTCCTGTACCAAACTTCATCCAAATACCTCGAGCCGTTGCGACGTTATTGAGTAACAAACAAACGTACAAACTTTCGCATTTATAATAATATTAAGTTAAAAATTCTTCCAAGAAGGAGGCTAAAAAAATGGCATAAATATTAATAACACCTGGGATGTTCGAACACGGAATCTGACGGGCCGACGGTAATGTAGAAGTGAATTTCGTCATGGAGGGGGGCACGGTGGCTGAGCGGTTAGCCTGCTCGCCTCCCACCGAGACGATCCGGGCTCAATCCCCGGCTGGGTCACTCCGGATTTTCGCATGTGGGAATCGTGCCGGACGATGCCGTTGGACGGCGGATTTTCTCGGGGATCTCATGTTTCCCCCGCCCTTCCATTCCGGCGCTGTTCCATACTCCCCTAAATCACCCTCATCGGAGGCTAGCACTACTGCCCTCCCTCAACCCCCGCCCCCTACAGTAAACACCAAGAAAGGACCCTGCTGCCTAAAGATGTTTTTCAGCGTATGAAGCACAGGAGCGAAAGGAGTTGTTAGAGGGGCATTGTATCGCTCATGTAGTGCCGCAATCGTGCCGTGGGTCGGGGTGGTGTGGTGTGGTCAGATCAGACGGCTTGCCTTCCGCTGCGGCGAACAGGGTTTGATTCCCGACGTAGTCAAACCCATAGTTACTATCTGGGGAAATGTGGCAGACATTGCTGTTGGCCAGTAGGTTTTTTTTCCTCTCGGTTTACATTTCCCCCATGCCTTTGCGTCCAGTCGCTGCTTCATCCTTGGGGCAGGCATCGACCTAGCGTGCAGTCTTCATCGTGCTGCGTGATACAGCATCCTTTAGCAAAGCTCCGTGTGCTTTGTTTGAAGCAGTCTGAAAACGTCTCCGTGATCAGGGTCTGCGTAGTGGCGTTTGGGATGCGGGGAATGCCCGTGATAGTTACACCACGAAATAATAGACGGCGTTTTACTTTATTTAGTACAAGCCAGCAAGTTTCGTCGCTTGTTAGTTCGAACGCGCTCCAATGAAATCTATGCCAGGTACCGCCAGTAGCGCCGACTTACGGTTCCGTATTACCTATTATGCAGAAATTTTTCGTTTTCGTGTCATTTCAGTTTTAGTGATATTATTTAAAATGTTTGACTTTCACTGTGTACTTCCTGCTTGTAAAATGGAGGGAATCTATTGATAGCAAACAACACGTAATTAGAATCACGCATAAAATATTAAATAACTTGCAAAATTAAAAAATTCTGTAACTATACATTGTCAGTAATTACGATATATCCGAAATTAGGACGTGAAACCACAATGATAGTAGTTTTGGGCGGCTACGTTTAGCACTGTCCATGTCGATCCTGACTGGGGTGATGAGAGGCACCTAGCAGTCACTTGTGATTTTCGCCTCACGCCTCTGTCATCGCGGTGGAAGGGCGGCTGTGGTATTCTCCACCGCACCAGAGGGACCTCCTCCTGGAATGCTCCTCCTAGGGTTTAATATTCATCTAGCGCTTGTTAGGAGATGAAATACCACTGTAGTTGCGGTCTGGGGGGCGGGTGAGGGGCGGAAGGCCGGGCGGCATTGTCCAACTTGTAATTTAGGCGGCTGGAGAGCGAGTGTGTGTGTGTGTGAGAGAGAGGGGTCTGGATTCATTGTAGCTGCTCACTCGACAGCTAGTCGGTGCGTTTACTGCGCCGTGACGTATTGTTTCCTCCCGCAGTTCGGGGTCCGACTGGCCAGGGCCGTATCAGATCTCCCTCGTACTGTCCTTTCTACAGTGCGGCGTGCAAACTGCCGACAATGCTTCCCATCACCACCTTACTTGCTGACACGTATCCACCTACCTGCTCTTGGACTAACCAGAATCTCTGTTTTATTTAGCCCTTGGAAAGTTAGATTTAAAAAAAATCGTTGTATTAGTTTGACCTTTTACCGAGCAGAATTTTGGATTGTGAGAGTACAACTAAAACAGTGTTGAAAATGCAGAAATGAATTCGCTTTTCTTAATATTATAGGCAAAGATCTAACCTATTCTGTACCGAAGCCATATGTTAAATGTCTATTGGTAGTAATTAATGATAAGTTAGCAATGTTGGAATAATGAATAATAAAACATTTCGTAAAGTGCATGGTTACAGGCCTGTAAACAAGCGAACTTGGACGTCCAGAGAATATGAAGGGCCAGTTTGGAAACGGTGGGCACGAAAGTCTTCGGTATAAAAAAAATATGGAAAAGAAGATATTTTTCTCTAACACTGTCCAATTTCAAAGCATTGCATGTTCATATTATTCTCGAACACTGTCCAACTTCAAAGCATTACATGTTTGTGTAATTCCCAGCAAATTATATATATATATATATATATATATATATATATATATATATATATATATATATATATATATTCTCTAACTACGTGACAATCGCATAACACAAATTTTCCTGTTATTCAAAAATGCGAAAAAAAAAATTTCTTTCTAAGAAATGTAGGCATGAAAAAAAAATGGGAGTACCAGAGGGAGAAGCTGTGCTAAAGAATGAATTTTTTTTAAATTGGGTTTTTCTTCAGGTAAATTTTGAAAACTCTAAAAATGAGATTTTTTAAAATGATTTTAACGTTTCCTCTTTTTCCTTCGAATAATTTCTATATCATAAAAATATAAAAAAATATATTTAAAAAATCCTACTTAGATAATTAGTTGTTACCTTTTCAGGAAAAAGAATGTCTTACTCCCCTAACATTTATTTACCGAGGTACACGTATTCACGCAAACGATTTCACAAAAAATATTTCAATACTGTGTCCTTTTAACTTTGGCCAACCTCCTCTCACTCATTTCAAGCATCTCCCAGATGGATAAAATAAAAGTGAGCATCTTGAGAGATAGCATTCGGTTACTATTATTAGTAACGTAATTTTTCGTAAAATACGATTTATATTTCAAGTCTTGAAAAAAAATTAAATTAAGGATATATTCAAAATAAATCTTAAATTGCGTGCGTGTGTGTATATGTGTATATATATATATATATATATATATATATATATATATATATATATATATATATATATATATATATATTAAAGGGCTTGTTGAAAAATGAAAAAAAATGTTATTTGGTTTTGGGGAAGTAGTATGCGCGCAGTGTGACGCTGCTTTCTTGCTTGGTTGCAGAGCCGAGCAGCATGACGGACAGCGACGACCGCCTGGAGGACCGCTCCGTCGACTCCATTGACTCCTTCCGTGGCAAGTCGCAGGACGGCCTGGACGCAGAGTCGCTGCTCTCAGACGGCCCGCACCGCGCCTACCCGCCCGACCTGCTGACCTTCCCGCCCCGCGCCGGGGGCGGCCACGCCTCGCCCGCCGGCAGCTCCGCCTCCACCGCCCCCGACAGCACCCGCCTGCCGCCCCAGAGCCCCGCGCAACTGCTGCCGCCCCCCCACCTGCTCTTCGGCACGCTTCCCTACTCGCGCTCGCAGTCGCCCTTCTCGGCGTCGCAGCCCCGCCTCCACCAGGGCTACGTGACGATCCCCCGACGGCCGCGGGTCCCTAGCTGGGGCAGCGCCCACGACGGCCTGCGGCTCGAGCCCGTCTACGACAACCTAGGCCCACGCACCACCGCCGACGGCAGCTCCGTGCTGTCGCTCAACAAGACGCCGGAGTCGGCGGCGGCGACGCCTATGCGCGGCAGGCCGCTGCCGCCGCCGCCCATCAAGGAGCAGCCGTCGCCGGCGCCCGTGCACCGGCTGGGGGCGGCGTCGCCGGGTCCGTGGAGCCGCGGCTCCCCAGAGGGAGCCAGCCTGGCAAGGAGGCCACTGGACCACTCCACTCCTGTCTCCGGCCAGAGGACCACGCTCAAGATCCCGCCCAGGCCGCCGCCCAAGCCGAGGAAGGTCGTCGACGTCCCCAGCGGTCCGCTCTTCGAAGACGAGGGCGAAGATGGCACCGAGGTCTAGGACGATCCCGTTTAACCTGCTGCTTTCAAGCACCAATCCCAAATGCAGCAATCAATATTGTTAACTAAGTGTTTTCAAGGATTAATCTCTAGTGAAGCATACAATATTATCTCGGTTCTTTCATGGGCTAATCCGTAATGCAGCAAACAATATTGTTAATTCTGTGTTTTCAAGGATTAATCTCTAGTGAAGCGAACAATATTGTTATCTCAGTGCTTTCAACTATTAATCCCGATTGCAGCTAACAATATTGTTTTCTTGGTGCTTTCAAGGATTATTCCCGAATGCAGCAAACAATTGTGTTAATTCAATGCTTTCAAGGATTAATCCCTATTGAAACAAACAAATTTATCATCTCGGTGCTTTCAAGGACCAAAACCAAATGCAGCAAACAATATTGTTAACTCAGTGTTTTCAAGGATTAATCCCGAGTGAAGCAAACAATATTGTCATCTCGGTGCTTTCAAGGATTAATTCCGAACAAAGTAAACAATACTGATAGCTTGGTGCATTCAAGAACCAATCCCGAATGTAGCAAACGATACAGTTGGCTCGGTGCTTTAAAGGACCAATCCCGAATGCAGGAAATTTTAACTTTTTTTTTTTATTTTGCGACAGAGTAAGTATTCTTACTAGTGGACACGACGTAGTACGCGGTGCTGTATCATGTTGAAATTCCAGTGCCTTTTTTTTTTAATGCTGATAAACACAGCTATTTTAAAACATGTATTTATTATTAAAGGTTTATGTGAATCTGATGTCTTCACATTTGTTATTAATTCAAGACAACTGAGACTCATGACTGTAGAAGTTGGAAAATTGTTTTTTGTATGATATTTTAAAGTCTTTCAGCATAATATAATAATGATACATGAACAAAGATGATACTCATAGGGCCTATTGTTACACTTGACACAAGCCGAATTTTATGCTGATGTTAAGATTCCTGGTATTAATTTTAGTACACAAGGACAGATAAGGTAATCATGTAATATAAAAGTGAATATTTGTACAGAAAATTAAATGGTGACCAAGCATATATTTCTTGAATATTGTTAAATATTCCATTTTAGGTATTTATTTTTGTATGCCTCATTTAGCATTACGGCGTAAGTGTAAGTTTCATTTGTGTCGAATGGGTGTTTTACTATAACTGTAAAATAAAATCCATGTCTGTTTTAAGATATGCTTAATTTTATTGATAAAATCATGTTCCATCCATCATCAGTTTACTGTGGTAGTTAAATCCTGTATTTAATCGTTTAAAGTTCTGGCGTGTGAGATTAATACTTTTTTAAAAGGCAAATATTTGTCGATACATTCAGTAATTTAAAACTCGAATAAAGTTTCCATTTTGGTTTTTTATTTTGATGTTTACAAATTTTATAACGTGTCTGAGATTATTTTGTCCAAGTATCGTATATGCAAATAACGGCGAACGTAATTATAACAATGACGTTGACATCTTAGACGGACACAAAAATCTAAAAAAAAAAAAAAAAATTTGTTTAGGCGTACTATAAGTGGTGTAAAGAAAAATAAAACAAAGTTTTCGCAACATGAAGGTAGCATTAACTATAAGGAAAGTTTAACAGCTCAAACAGTCACGATGTTATGTTGGTTATTTGTTGTTCTGTGAATTAATCGCCGTGTCCATATATAATTAAATGTATATAAAAAGCGTTATTTAGTTAGAATGGTGGACAGTAACGCATGTATACAATACAAATGTGAGATAATTTTGAACTATTTGCAGGATAGTAACACCGAACTACTTAACTTATTTTTGCGCAACTGCTTATTTGAATGACTCAGTAGCTTGTGTAACATAAATTTAATATTATTTATAATATACTTATCGTAACTAATAATACATACGTTAAAATTCATAGCTTGAAATGCATAGGTATATTAACGTACAGTTAAACAGTACAAAAAATGGACGCATAAATGTGCGCGTATGATGAGACAGAAGGTAATTTGTAAATGTATTTCCATGATTTAACAAAGATAAACAAAAAGGTACCTGCCTCATGAAATTACATGCAAAAAATGTTAAAAGATTACAAATATGGTCATAAGAGGAATACTTCGAGTAAATGCTCTGCGCAGAACATTTATCTCGAAAATTTGTAAATTATTTATTTGGTGATGGAATGCGAAACGTAAGTTTGAATTAAGGTTTGCTCCTAGGGGCTTATGAATTTCATGTAATTCAAGGAGTCAATTAAATGTGGTTACCTGGTATTTGAATCATCACGGCACAAAGAATGGAATACTTGATTCCTTTTTGCACCCATTGCTCAGCTGGAGTTTATTGCATACATAATCCCACCATAAAGCAATGCAATTTCAAGTTTTGTGTTGCACCTCTTCTTAGCTTCCAGATGTATGGCACACAGTGCATTCTGGAGATATAGTGCGAAAGAGTCGTTGCAGCTGTACTCATCAAGCAACTTCCAAGGCAGAGGTTCAAAGACTCGGTGTAAAATCCAACCCGTGGACCGCTACTTCGAAGAAATTTTATGAAATTGTATAGGTCATTACAGTCCTGCCACATGATCCGTGTCATATTCAACAGTCAACAAACCCTATTTCCATAGCAGAAATGCTTCTCTGAAATGTCACAGTGGTAAAGGAATAACGATACTTGCTGGTCTTTGCCGCACTTATGAAACATTCCCACTCGGAAGCATCATGGGCAGAAATGATCACTTCGGGCCTTTGACCCCACTCCTGATCTGTGAATATGATCTGTTTTGCAGGCTATGTAATGATGTCATTAAGGATTGCCTCTTGCTCTATCTTACAAAAATATTTCTACTGTAATAATTTTATTAAAATGGGATAGCTGCTGCTCTAACATCTCTCCACATTTTCTTAACTAAATGTGAAGAGACATGTGTCCACATGTATTGCACAATACATTGTAATTTGTGTATTGTTGCTTAGGGCCTAGGTGTACAAAGTTCGGAGGTCTAGTGAAAGGGAGACAACATATTATGACTGGAGCTATGGCAAGGGTATCAAGGCAATACGAGACCACTCACCCTTGACTTCGTAACCATAGCAATAATTTTTATAAGTCTATAATATTTTTTAATCATGCTTACTGTAATCGCTTGTTATGGGCGGGGATGACCAGATGTTTTTATACGTGAAGTAGGATACTTGTCATAAGAAATGTGACTTATAATAAAAAGAATGTGGTTATCTTCTAAACACGACAGTACTACAAATTTAAGCTAATGAGAGTGACAACCTTAGAAGAAATTAATAAATAGCTGGTTTTAGATCGGAATCATTACAATTTTATTATTAATCAACACACACTTATATAACAGTTTTACATTTACTTAAGAACATCTCTGGCCAATACTAGCCCAGACCTCTCTCTTCCATAAAACATCTCATTGAACATGTTTGGGACATGGTGGGACGATGTCTGACCCAGTCTGTATGGCCAGCCATTAACCTTCCACAATTGCGAAAACAGGCGCAAGAGCTTGGAACACTATAAATCGGGATGATATTTGCCACATGTACGGTCCCATATATGTATGAATACTCACCTGTGTTGATGTCTCGAGAGAGTGCACAGATTTTTAATGTAGGGATAAGCACATTAATTACTTGGTTTCTGTTCATTGGTTGGGTCTGTATTGTTGATCATGTAATTTATAGTTTAGTGACATAACTCAGTCACGGTGTTTTAGTGTTTTCCGTCGGTGTATGCTAATTTGTCATTTACCGTCATTTTGAAAAGAAGTGAATGCCTTGCTTTAAAAATGTCCGTTCACTAGGCCTAACCATAGTACTAATTGTTTCGACATATTTTGTAAGAATCGGTTGATTCCTGAGATATGACATCGAAATATTATTTCATGTGGTGCTGTTTTACAAAATGGTGAAAAATAGAGTACGTAATACATAGTAGGTATATATGATGCCTGTGTAGATGTATTTTGCATACCAAGTTTGGTTGAAATTGATCAAACAGCATGGTGGCTATAGCAAATAATGCTAAAATATTTGTGACCGTCATTAGGAAAAAAAAGTACATACTCCATTTAAATCTCGTGTTTTTACAGGTCCTACCATAATATTAATTACATGCACAAAATTTGGCTGGACTATGTTTAGTAGTTTTGGATACACTACCATGTAAAACCGTTATATGTTATTTCAGTGCTGGCTTCCAAAATGGTGGACCAATAATATACCTTACTAAATTCAAATACTTTTTTTTTCACTGTCAACATGCCGAATTTGGTTTAAATCGATAAAATGGTCACCGAGGTATGGCATAAAACATAACATTTTAAAATGGCGAACATTTTTAAAATACCCTGCGTGGTCGAAAATGATATCAGTCTGATATAGTTAGTAAGTACTGTGTATTCCGAGTTTGGCGAAGTTCTGTTCACGGCTTCAAAGGTGAAGGGGATAGCAACATCCAGATATTAGAATGATTTCACAAGCCTAATGGCTTATTGGCTAATGTGTGCAAGGTCGAGAGATGTGGAAGATTCCTTCTTTCCTCATATGATAATGACAAACATATTTCAGCTGTTCAGGCCACCATATAAAACGGTTCCTTCAAGTGGAAGTTCTTGTAAATGTAAGTAAAGCGACTTAATGGTTAGCTGTGTGGCTACCTGCCCACACCCATTGGCGGTTATTTCTAATGCCTTGGGCAAAATTTATTTGAGAGGCGGCCGCGTGTCATAACCAGCGATGAAGTCAATTCGGTGTCAGCTGTGATGCGAGTTGCCGTATTTGTACAGAACTGCGCTCGCCGCTCATCTTTACGTTATGTTATGTTGCCGTGAACGCGCCTTCAATTACATCGTCCCCAGAGCCCACCCTCCTATAACTTAGCAACAAACCAGGAAGTTAGTTGCTGCAAACGGGACGTACCTCGCCAAACGCTGGTAAGCAGGAACCCCCACTACCAATCCGGAAGCAGGGGGGATTGCAACATGCGACGCGAATATCTGGCATCACGGTGTGGCAGGCGGCGTCTTTCTCCTTAGTGACGTCGACCGGAACGGAGGACCCCAGGAGCTCGCTGTGCCGTTCGCCGTAACCCCGCCTCAGTTCAACAGCCTCGGGACTCAACGCAAGGTGAGACAAACCCCGATCATTCAGATACGTAGTATGATTCTATTCAAACAGTTAATACAGCTTTGCTCCCTCCGCTCTCACAATGAAACTTGCTTGTACTTGTGTAATATGTCAGTTGTTACAATATAATCCGAGTCAATCCGTAAGCCTTACTACTTCATTTACCCTCTCAGTGCTCTCTCTCTGGCTACATCCCCATCATGTATCTCAACCATAAACCCCCGAGCCCTTAATTACAAGTACGGCCAGAAGGCATACTGTGTAACAGTGCGTCAAACTAGGGAACTATCTACTCGGTGGCAATCTCCGCAGTGAGCTATTGTAAATTCTGCTTCGTGAATGTCGGATATTTCAAATTGGATTGACCCAACACAAAAATTTGTCACGTTATACAATAATACAGTGTCATAAAACTAATACGTTATGTGTAACTTTCAACTTACAAATTCGTCGCACTAGTGCGATTATATCTGTTAATTTATATTCAGTATGTGAACAAATTTTCCAGGCACTTCCAAGAGAAATGCCCTAGGCCCATTATCACTTTAAGAATGTGAAATGCTCTGGCTATAGAGCTTGGCAAAATGGGCATTCAAACCATATCATCATATTAAGTCAAATCAAATATTGGAAAAATCCGAAACCCAACCTTCAAGACTGTTATATATAGGTATGCCCCAATCCGAGCAGCAAAAACACATGGAATCCTTTTACTTGTTTTTTTTATTTCAAATGGTACAAAAATAGAAGAAAACATCTACATTCGTAAGTAAAAGTGAGGCGCTTCTTAAGCAAACACGTGTAAAAGAGCAATACAAATTTTACAGATATGAAAATAACATTTTACAAAAGAAAATATATAGGTCCTTTTGGATCACACAGCAAAAATTACAAACTCGCAGAAAAATCTAATATCTCTCTGAGCAAAAAATGTACAAAAATGATATTCTTATCATAGAACTATTTTCTGGCTAACCATCCCAAACCTAAAACCATTCCATCTCGAAAGATGGAGCAATACTTGCTTTGTTTAAACAGTTTTTTTTACAAACTGCAATAATGCTGTTATTCTTTGGTAAGTTTCGCCCAAGCTAATGAAAGGGTTTTACAAGGGCAAAATACTAAAAATATAACTTATACTTGAAAATCCTTGCCATTTCTCGTAATTACAACTTGTTTCAGGAAAGAATTACTAGAATATCGGTATTTCTCAAACCTTTAAAAGGCTATATTTAGTGCAAATTAAAAATATGATTTTTTTTTCTGCAAAATTCCTATTACCATCACGAATCAAATTACAAGTGGTGATAAATTTTTTTTCCCCAAAACCTAATGGCTGCTTAAACTCCCTATCAGCTATTGTTATTTTCTGTTTTCCTTGTCTATAATTAACTTTTACAATTTTCCAAAATTACTGGCTCTATTGGTGTCGCCCTAACAGTTCTCTAATCATTAAAGACATCTTTGGTTTACTTCACAGAGTATTGATACAAATAGACTCTAAGTAAAAATCATTAAACCAGATCTGGCGAAAACTCATTCCACAAAATCTTAAAAAATCTGGTTTTAAAATATATCACTTCCAGGTACTTAAAAAATTACGGCAAAATTGGTACATTTTTACAATAAGCCACATTTTTTTAAAAGATTAAAAAGTTTCTTTGCGCTACAAAGACTCCAAGAAGTCCTTCCTACTTCTAACCATGAGGGGCATGCTGAGAATTTACAATATTACAGGTTCATACTTAACTCATATCGGAAGCTCCCAGGGCCGTCGTTCACCCCGACTGAGCGCGCACAGCGAGTATATATACACAGATTTTGTTACATTAACCCTGAGAGAGGTAATCCTATATGAATAGCCAGTAAGATGGCATGGAAGTCTGCATACCGTACTTCACTAAACACTTCAAGCGGAACTGATGTCAGAAACTCCTGGCCTCGTGGGACTGCGTAGGCCATGACGTCATGCGTCCCGCACCTGGTGTCGGCTTGCTCAAGCCGCAGTACGCGGAATGCAGGGTGTGTTAACGGTCGTGCAGCATGAAATGCTGTTGATCCGAACGTCTACAAAGTCCTTTACATAACTTCAAGTGTTCATCAAAACTTCAGACTGGTATTTTAAAGTAGGCGTGTGTAGATTTTGATATACTATCACCACAAATGTAGAGTTCAGTTTGCAAAACTTTTCGTTGTGAAGGCAGCATTTCATTGCGGTCGGCCGAGCTGTGAAATGAAATGGATCACATTATTGCTCTACGGTGGGGGTTCGGAAAAATACATGAAAATGAGACCACCTGTCTCAAATTTAATTCCCTAATTGTCATACGTGTTTCGTAAGCAGTTGCGGCATTTTTAACTTTTGAAAAAAGTATTCAATATTTCATTGTAAAGGCTGTTCACGGAATAGTGAGCACTTTTGAAATTAACCTTTGAGAAAAGTCACTGCTCCTAACTACATATATTTTAAGAGGCGCTCTGAGAGATTGCGCCTAGTAAAGTTGGTAACGATGGATGGGAAAGTAGTGTTCCATATTTTAACTTCGAATAAAAAGTGTTAGGCAACCATTTGTGATAACTTAATTTATTTGTTTCGTTTTCTGTTTTTTTTTTATGCACCGGAGAGTAACAATTAGGAGACTTGTAAAAAAAATACTTTTCTAATTATTTCACTGTTTCGCTTGACCGACGCATTAATAAAGTGACGAGGCCTATGGCAGTGTTAATTTTACGTAAAGCGGAAGAATTCATAACGTACATAAAAGTAAGTCTTGAGCAGGGCTTTCGACAGTGCTCAGTTTATCGTGAATATCCTATAAATATTTATCCAGGAAAGAAATGAAATTCGATAGTTCGTTATCAGTTCGTATATTTGTTTATCAAAACAAAAATTTGGTTGTTAGAAAGTCCCAAACTGCAAAGAATCGATGCAAGTATCCTCCTCTGTACGATATTGATTCTTTTGTTAAGTAACTATGGCAACAACGCAGCAATTTTTCTGTACAAATTTGTTTGTATTTAAAAACATGTAGCCGCCACTTAAAATTCCGTGTGAACGAAATACGTGCGAAGTTTGTTCATGCTATTTCGTCCGTCGCCATCGCAAAACGTCCTTGGGGCCAATGTGACCTCGAGGCCTGTAGCGGATTCCCCTTAATGCATGGCCATCACTTCTCACGGGTTGGGGGCGGGGGCGGATGTCCATCCCGTTTGTACTCACTGTGATGCGGTCCTGCGCAGTGTCTTCAATAATTTATTTCCACCTCAGAAAAAAGAATATGCTGGCAATGTACTCCAAGGTTGATCATGGGCGCGGAGTACAGGGCGGAGGAGCGACCCCACCTCAACTTTTTAGCCAAACTGTGTCCTGTAACTTTTTGCGTATTTCATTAGTACTTATAACATATGGTAAACGACTTTAATTAATCTTTTTAAAATGGTTTGCATAGGCGTATGTAACAAAAAACAGAAATACTCGTATAATTTTATTGAAATTTTTAAGGGTAAGATATTACACCCACTTCTACTTTCCTTATTGTGAATAAGATAAAAATTAATATAAGCAAGGTGACGTAAAATTCTACATTTGCCCCATTTCTGTAAACCAGAATCAGTACCTTTGCAGTCGATTTGAAATGTTGTGTTATTCGAGTGGTGGTATTCTGATAAAATTCTGGAGAAATGAGGCTTTGCATAGACAATTTATAAATCATACTGTCAGCATACAAAGTTAAATAGAAATGTGTTTTGCAGTTTTGTCGAGTAAAAATTCTGAGCTAAAATGTTTATATGGCCGCCGTTTTGAAAATGTTTGTCTGACCCTCTCCTTGTTGATAGTTTTTTTTTTTTTTTTATGTGGGCTTGTAGCTGCCTGTCGTATCTTACAGGCATGAGCATAAACGGAATGCATTTTGTTACGCTGGCTCCGTATGGAAGTTACTTTTGCAACGCCGACAGCTGCGTAGCCTACCCAAGGAGGAGGCCGCAGGCGAGTTTGCGCACTTAAAAACATAACCGTCCTGCTGTGAAGCAATCGTAAACAATTCCAAAATTTATCATTTCCATCAAGAACATGAGATTCAGAATACCTCTTAATCGACCATCAATATGCGGCGACATCAGAAGGATAGGGCGAGAATCAGGTATGCCAACTTTTTCAGATTTGACATGAGGCCGACTTCCGATAACTCGACATCTATCCAACCCCAATTATGAAAATATTTATTTAAAAAAATTACTTTTAAATACTTGTTTGTAAATTGCAAAAAATCAGCAGTTTAGATATCAATCAACATTTCCTCGAAACATAGGCAACAATTGTTAAGGTGAATGTATAGAAAATGTATATTTAGTAAATTTTTGTGGTGTCAAACAGTAGTTTAACATAATTTTGTATTCTTACCAAATAATCTGTCATTGTTTAACCGCCGCAGCGTAAATGTACCTGCAATCACGGAAGTGGTGTGTCACTGATAAAATTGTTGTTTCATATTGTTAAAATTTCTCAAATGTCAGTGGGCGCAAGGCTGTTGTCTGGTTTTGGAAGCAGTGGAAATTTGGTATAGGAAAATACATGTTAATGAAATACTTTTTTTTTAAAAAAAGTTAATTTTAAGATGCAAAATTGGAACAAAAACCTTAGTATAAGACATAATACTTTCTAGTTGTGATTTGAAGAGAAAATAACTATTTGATTTTCAGTATTTCTTACATGATCATTCATTTATTTGATGTTTCCAGGAAACCGGCTATACATTATTGATACAAAAAGATTCAATGGACAAGAAGCACATATTTCTCTGCTCAAATTAGTCCATGGTGGTAGGTATCTATCTTTGACCGGAATGCCAAAAAACTGAATACCATAAAATGTATTTCCCTATACCAAATTCTCAATGCTTTCAAAACCAAGCAGCCTTAACCAGGTTTATTAAGGAATAGATGTCTTGATTAAATAAAAGTTAATTATAATTTCCTGATTTATTTACAATAACTGCACACAATATACTCAACTTGTTATTTCACAATAAATTGCTATCACGTCCTATTTACAATTATCAACTCAATCAATAAAATTTATAATTAACTCAAATAAATTAATAAAATTAAATATCTAAAATCATTCCTAGTGAAAAGTGTCTCAATCTGTTGAATTAATTTATCAATAGCGCATTTGACAGTTCCAATATTCACGAAGTGTCTATCACATGATCATACTGTCCTATATCAGTTTGCTCCATATCCCATCAATCCTGCAATGTCCTGGAGATCTCCGAGCTCCCTCATGCACAGTAACCTTTGACTCGTCGGGTACCACGCCCACTCTTTTGTCCACACAGCACGAAACACTCGACACTCGTAGTCTCTCAACTTCTGTCGTCGTCAGTCTTCTCCTGTGATGTTCCTCGCCGCAACAGACTTTTCTTAATAACCGCACTTCAACCAGGTGGCTTCTACCAAAGACTGCCGACCCTCCGGCTGAAACGTATTTATAGTGTCGTCAGCCACGGCCGAGTAACTTCTCCATATTCCGCGTTGCGCCGAAGACCCTAGTTTCCAGAATATTCTTGCGCATTCTCTTAAGTCGTGGACTCCTCCGGCAGCGGGAGGAGGGGCTGTGACACCGGCCAGGTCAATTGTCTATCATTCCCCTGGCTACCGGGCGACGGGGCAGACATCGAGGGGAGGAAGAGGAGGGTCAAGGTATGTCAGACTCCCCCCTCCCACCACTACTACTAAATGGCTTCGGATGTGCATACCAGGAGCCCGCTACGGATGCGAGAGCACGCACGCGTAGCAATATCCAGTTTATATTCGGGAAGTCTGAGATACGGGATACGTGATGTTCCGTCCTGTGTCCATAAGGGATAGTTCTTTTAGACTCGGGATATTGGTAATTCCGTACAATACGTGACAGTTGACAACTTTACGACAGCCTACCGAGCAAGCGGGATGTTGCAGACGGTAGGTCGCTGGGCTTTCAGCAATCGCGTATTAAGTAAGGGGGGTTGTTACTTAACTGTCTCGGACCATGCCAACTACTGTCCCCGACTCCGTTCCTGAAGGCCCAATCAGGTAAAGTTCATGAACACAGTAAAAATAGATGTATGCTATAGATATAGGTTGCGGCGATATCACATTTTCGTTTTATATAAAAGTTTGTATGTGCTTTCCTTGAGAAAACCATTCTGGAAGTACAAAAATGTTTTAGTTGTGTACATACGTAATGTTTAAAATTTTTGATAGTTCTTTCAGAGTACTTGCAGCTATCTGTGTTTGATAGTCTGTAACAAAAGTAATCAAATATGAAAGTTTTCGTGGTTGGTAGCCAAGTTATTATTTCGTACTATGAAGGATACGTAGTCTAATCCAAGGCAAAAGTTTAATATACCAATTAGCAAAAATTTGCATAATTTGGAGGGGGGGGGGGTACAATTTCTTTTGGGTCGGGCACAGGTGCAACGGACGGCTTGCTGAAGTATAAATATTTTTATTGAACTACAATACAGAACATAAAATACCCCTGGAAGCAAAATATATCGGTTGTAAACTATTGTACACTTACTCTAACGTTCGTTTCAACATCACCGCGGTTATCCTGGGAAGGTAATCAAAACGCAAAACTGAAAACTATTCACACATAACTCATGGCTCAACGGTAACTCTTAGTGATTCCTAATACGGACGTTTTCTACTCTCAGGAATGCCAACCGAAAGTTCACACACTACCAGTAGTAAAAATACCTGCAAATAATTGAAGCGAGCGGACGGGAAAGGAATATAAAATGAGAGACAAAGATGCAGTCTTGCTGCAATATCCCGAATGGGGAACAACTGCAGCACTTAAAAGAATGACGAGAGGGCTAAAGCGCCATGCATATGCTGGCCGGAAATACCTAAAGAATAAATATACAGTAGAGGGATCAGCATCGCCCATGTCTCATACAGCTTAACTCAGTAACATGTAGGTTTCGGTAACAAAATTTTTATCAATGTCATACATAACTGATTACACCAAAGTGCCAGACATGGCGAAATTTTTTTTCCGCCTTTAAGAGTTTAAGATCTTCAGAAACAGGCATACATTATTACAGTTTTTTTTTTTGCCGTCGTCGCTTTCTTTTAAATTTGTTTTACTTCTTTTGACAGAATTGTGTATTAACGTAATGTCACTGCGGTAACTGGAGTAAGATTGTATCATATACATTTAGTGTTGCTCTGTAGCTAATTTACAACATCCGCAAATGGTGTTACAATATCACGCGATAGGTATTTAACACATGGTTTTGTATGCTCTCGTGTAGCGCACATCTCTTCCCTATAATCACTGTAATGAGATACTATGGGCTTAGGTTTAGGTTGGTGTGCAATGCCCTTCTTCACACCTTTTTTTTTTTCATCTGTTATTTATAAAACACGAAGTGAAACCAAGTTAGCTGGGAGTCAATGTCGGCGAAAGATGGCTAGAAAAACAAAACTTACTAGTAAAAATATACGTTAATATTCAATACTTCGGCGGCCATTGCAGGGACATGCAGACTTTTTAAATACACTAACGTTCGTTTACAAGTTAACTTAAAAAATAAACAAAATTTCTCCGTCTCCAAATTCTTCTATTCATTTCAAAGGACCAAAATTAAATTACAAAATAGTGGACCAAAATAGAATACCTTTTTATTTTCATGATAAAAGCATACATTTACTCAGCTGTAACAACGGTGATTAACCAAACACCTTTACCATGTTTTTCGTGGAGTGGGAGTTGTTAAAGTAACAGCATTTATATTTAAAATATCCACCCCGTCTCCTAAAACAACATACGGGAACTCTATAATAACATTCTGGAACCTTGTTTCGCAGCGACAGAAAGAGTGTGATTGCCTCGCGCCTGGGGACGTGACAACCCTTACGAAGTGGCGGTGACGTATCCAGAGCAACCACCCTTTCCTCTCTATTGTTGAACTGTCTGCTGTCGGCTCCTCGCTGTCTCGCCACCTAAAACATTCCGTCGAGACGGCACGGGCCATCCTATCCGTACAATGTGCTTGATGTGGAATGAAGCCAGGAGAAATCTCCTATTACCTCCCCCCCCCCCCCTTTTTCATTCAGTGCCCTTTCCCCCCTTCCAACTGCAACTTCACGAAAGCAAGTACTCTCATCCTAGACGCGAAAGTTAAACTGAACTCCATCTAGCTTCCTAGTTGCTGGCAAAGAATAATACAAGACAGTTGCAGGGTTTCCCACACGGTGTTAAGAGTAGGATCGGGTGGATACGGGAGGAACTGCTACCAAATGCATTTGCACTCCAAGGCACTTGTGTTTTATTTTCATAAGTTTATCCCCAAAACTTACGCTCTCTGTACTTGAAGTTCCCCTAAGAATCGACATCCTACGTTGAAAACGATCCGTAAAGCAGGATTATTCGTATTGCTTTTGCTCACGGCCTGTTTCATTTTGGCGAGGAGTAACAAAATTGACTATTTTCCGCTGCGGAAAAAAAATAACTTTTCATACATATTACTGAAATATAGAAATAAACTTGCAAAATAAGTAATCTCCACTTTTCTTTGGAAATTTTTATGACGTAACGAGTGCTTAGCAAGAATTATCGAATGGTCATCGGGGAAAAGCGGGCGGGGAGACGAGTACATAATATGATGTGCGTACATACGACTTGTAAAAGTCTTCAAAGCTCTGGATGAAACTGCTTTATCCTAAGCTCGTAAACAATTGACACGTATATTTTTCCTCTTTACTATACTTTATATGCAAGGTAATCGTTTGCTTTTAAAAGTATTAGTGTTGTGCCCTCCTCCCCCCTTTTTTAAACGAACTTAAGCCAACGAAATGATAGTACGTATGATAACAATCTGGGATTTAAACAAATCTAGGAGACAAACAAAAAACTATGTTGTAAGAATATATATATATATAAATATATATAAAATTTCCTTTGTGTTTCATCATATTACTAGATTGGCAAATACAGCTGGATAGTGGTATTCCATTATTGCCTTTAGATCTTCAGTCACGTGCAGCTCAATTTTTAAATACAAGCATGGAATAAATAAAGAAGCTTCAATGCACTTTTGCCAAATGATTGTCTTACATTTTCTCCAAACAGCCTACCATGATTTTGAGCAAAAAACTGTGCGTCACAAAATGAAAGTGCTCGGTCACTGCGCATTGCGCTGACCGGTTTACCCCAGTCTGTTGCCGACCGACCGAGGCGGCGCAGTGGTTACTCACTGGACTCTCATCCGGTCCGGCCATCCTGATTTCGGATTTCCATGGTTTTCCGAAATCACTCCAGGTGAATGCTCGGATGGGTCCCAAATAAAGACCATGGCCGATTCCTTCCTAATCCTTCCCCAATCCCTCTTCCTTGTGCAACTTGCACCGTCTCTAATGACCTCGCTGTCGACGAGATGCTGTATCAGAAGCTTACAAAATGTACGTGTACTAAACTATTTAACGCACACAAAGAGAGCTTTGCAGAGCGCTATTCGTATTCGTGATCTTTGTATTTGATTCTACTGGTGGTGTTTAAGGAACTCCGGTAACCGTACGTTTCAAAGTCGATCTTTGACCGATCCAAGTCCGAATTTTAGTAGTGGCGAAACGTAGCGAACATCGTCAATAGTTTGTGGAATTCCCTTTGGATGCTCTTATTTACCCCAACACATGTTCTCTAAACACTGCAACAAAATTTCTCGTTTCATGTTGTCTCTTCAGGAACGACGATTACCTACGGATTCCAAGTAAGGAATACAGCCTCTTGGATCGATGCAATTCTATGTTCTTTTGCCCACTCCCACCTGAAAATAAACAATTTAATTTTACAGTGTGTTTCATCAGGATTCATTTAACCAGCCCTATTGATTTAACCTGCACTGTTTGCTCATTTGTAACCTTCTTAGTTTGGAAATATAGGCTTATGCAATCATGCTAATGTCTGTATGGGTGTATGCCCCTCTCCTCTTATAATTTAAAACCCAAGAACCTTATTTCACCAAACGCGGTTCACATATAGTTCTTAGTGAGAAAATCCAACTTTAATAGTTTTCTACATTGCTGTGAACTTTTTTTTTTATTCAAAATGGTGGTCATTTTAATATTTAGAGCGCCATTTCACATCTCGGTAACTACTCAGCCAATACAAACCAAATCACATATTTTGGAAGTTCATCTTACAGTTACTTAATTTAGGGAGGAATAGTTTTATTGATCAGCCATTTTGGATTATAGCACTACATCGAAAATTAAGGTTTTACATCATATATTTTAAACTACCAAATATATTCCGGCCAAATTTCACATTGTTGCGGGTTGCCTTAGGAGCTTACCGATCTGTTTCTGGGTGGCGAGCTAGAAGGTAATTAATGAGCACTCAACTGGGAAATGTAGCTTTGAGTTAAAGGCGACATGGTGTCTAATATCGTTATATTAAACCACACTCAAATACAAGTGACACACCTTGTACAATCTTTGCTTTATGTTTACACGCGGGGGAGTTGATTTATATAATTTACTTTATCTTTATTAGCCACGAAATCAATATCTACTGACGTCTCTGCAGTAACTCACTGGAGCAATATCACCTATTAATGATGCCGAAGGCTGCTTTCAGAAGTCTCGGAATCGGCGGTCCCAGAACGCCCTCTTGCGGTCCGTAGTCAGGTGGCAGCTGTCTGACGGCAGGTCAGCGACAGGCCCTGCTTCAGTCCTCTGCGTGCGCTAAATACTCGTGGCACCGTATTTTTACGAATATCTTGTTTTACTAATAATCCTCTACTCGTGCCCTCGTCCCGATTACCGTCGTGGTTGAGGTGGTTTCCAGCCACGCGCAGGAAACAGATCACAGCAATATGGTATAGGCTGTTCGCTGTAAAGTGAGCACTTTTTAAGGCCCTCCTAAATTTTTCCTTTCATCCAATTTCCATTTTCCTGCTGCTTTTTAATATAAACATTGCAATATGGCCAATAAACACAGGATATACATTTCACCAGTCTTTAAATTTAATGCTTAAGGTTGCAATAAGATATATTTATTATTGATTAATGCATGTTGGGAGGGGCTTAAAAAGTGCTCACTTTACCGTAAACAGCCTGTAGACCATGTTACGATGTACGACCTAAATGAATAAGGCGCTTACATTTAAAATGGCGATCATGTAAGCTTTTTAGGTTGATTGTGTATATATCTATATCATACAACTTAACCAATTTGTTCCAATCTTGTCTCAACTGCAAGCGCTAAATGCGGAAATATATAGCATCTGTTGTTCATTATTTTGTAAAGTAGCGCCAAATAAGGTGGGTGAAGGGATTTGGGCGGCTCTTAACAACGAGGTCTTGGGAGACGATGAGGGCGAAGCAAGGTGGGTATGGAGCGGTGCCGGAATTTAAGGGCGAGGAAACGGAGATCCCTGAGAAGGCCCGCCAACCAGAGGCATCGTCCGGCTCGATTCCCACATGAGAAAATCCGGAAGTGAACCCGCGGGAATCGAACCTGGTTCGCTCAGGTGGGAGGCTAGTAGTCTAACAACTATACCACCGTGGCCCTAGCGCCAAATAAAATAAACTTTTTGTGTCATCTTGGGAAACGTTTAACAGGACCCTGCCAGATTTGGCAGACAGATTCTACGGTATGCCATGTAAGCTGATATTTTTAAGTAGTTCAGACACTTATTTTCTATACGGCGGTAATATTTTAAGTTATTTGGTAAACCGGATGTCTCGTATTATTGTTTGCATTCGTTGTACTTAAATAGCAAAGAAATTTTTGACTTGTGAGGCTATTGTTTGATGGAACGGTGACAAGTGAAAGTTATCGTTCCAGCTTGCAGGAAAACATTGTGCCAGCTGTTCACCAACTCTACCAGACGAAGATTGTTTTTTCCAGCAGGACGGTGCACCGCCACGTTGCCATCAAGCAGTACAGTCGCTCCTGGATGAAACATTTGTTGGGCGCTGGATACGCCGACGAGGGAGAGTTTAACATTCACCCAGATCTCTAGATTTAGTGCCGTTAGATTTTTACCCGACTTCGGCGAAGCAAAGGAAAGGTTATGATTTTAACACGATGTATGTATGTATGTTGCATTTCGGATGTTCCACCGTAGCATCGCACCTATGGCACCAAATTTGATAAATGAGGTGTCTATCGATTCCTTTTGTCAACGCGAGTGTCATAGGCTATGACACAATAAAATCCAAGATGGCTGCCGTGACAAACTAGACGGCGCCACAGGCAAAGTTAGCTCGCCCAATCATTTCATTCGCAGCTTAATTTTTGGGAAGTATGTCTCTAATGTTTTACGATTGTTAAACTTTAAGATTAATAAGATGTATGCGAAACGCGATAACTGTCAACCTATATTTGTGTAGGTAGAAAAAAATTTGTGAATAAAAAATTAAGTTATATAAAATATAATATCCCACTACTAAAAACTCAAAAAATCAAGTCTTCAGCGTAGGTATAAAATTGGTAAATCAAAGTTATAAAAATCCAAAACCCAACTACTCAAAAGTTAAAAACAAGTCTTCAGTTAAGTCTATCTTCCGCAATTTTGGATGGCATTGTATTCCAGGAACAATTCGAAAGTTTACCGTCAAAACAGGGTGAATATTCTCTCAGACTTTTCTTGAACACACGTGGTCCTACTTTACAAACCTTTGAGAAACTCACCAAAATTACTTGCATACATGTGACGTATACGGTATGATAACTATTTACACCGGTAATTACTTGATTTCTTTTGTGTCAAAGTTCTTGATATGCTGTTTGCTGGTAGACTTTATTTTATTGGAAAGAAAAAGGAAGGTCACATAGCCTAAACTACTTCTACAAAGAGCTTACATGTTCATGGCTTACCGGGATTCAAACAAAGAACGTGGGAGTAGGTAGTACTTTAAAGATCTGATTCACAGATGTAGGCCTCGAACTTCTTAAAACACTTGGAAAAAAGCTATATCTTTTCTTGGCAACTGGTGGACTGTTTCTAAACGCCACGCACATTTAATAATGGCATGGTTATCCAATTGTTCAAAGTGTCCCGCAGCCCTTTCTAGAATAAATATGCTGGCTTATGATATTAAACAAATTGAAAGTGGCTGCACTGACCGAAGTTTCTTCCCTTTTATAATAGTAAAGTTCACTGTATCATGACTCCTGGCTTCCAGCTTAGTAGCGGCGCCTTGAATGTGTCTACTGCATTGTACGGCGAAACATCGGTTATTGCATTCACTGCCATGTGGATACATCCTGAAAGCCGAAATATTCAAACGAGCCAAGCATTAACCACACACTAATAGAACTGTTACGGTTATCGAATGCTGTACGTTCCACCATGTACTTAAATCCGATTATTTTTAGCTGGGTAGGATTAAAAATTAACTGCTCAATTTCGGTCAGGTTAACGCCACTAATCCCGCGAAAATGTGAATTAGAAATGGAGTGGACTATGTACTACACGATACATACTAATAATTCTATGTTGATTACATTTTCTAAGTATGCTTCGTTGAAATGAAAAAAATAAAATAAATATGGAGATTTTACATTTATGTTATTACAGTGAAACCGTGGAATGTTGAAGCTAACTGATTTTGTAGAATTTTATTAAGGAAGATTTTTCAGTAATGCTATAACAAAAGTTTTAAGACATATTAAACACCTTGTTGTACTCGTACAATACATCTGTGAATACAACTCCAACACTTACTTGATTGTGAAGATAAATATATCATAACAATTGTGGCGTGCCTTGTGTGTTTGAGTGACATCAGAAAATATTACTTTACAGTAACATGGGCCAGTCGCAAAATATTATTTACACTATTTATTTCTACCGTTTCCCAGAAACGGTATTTTGTAACCTTGCCAAGCAATCGAATCCCCACGGTAATAAGGACTAGCACATATGAAAGCGTCTTTGGCAAAACTCAGTAGAAAATTATCGAAATTAGCTCCGAAAAATCTATAAATCGACATATAAAAAATAATATATTTATAAAGTAGTTATTCTCTTTCGAACTCAATGAGGTTTCTGCAGGGGTGGAGTTGTTATCACGATTAAAAAATAAGTACAAATAGGAGTTTATCCAAAACAAAACTTTAATAAAGCCACATCAAAAATGTTTTCCACCGTTACTTTATTACCAAAACGAAAGGATTTGCAATCACTTAGATAAATATTCAAGCTGTTCAAAAATTCACCCGAAATATTTCGGGAGATGATTACTTGTGGAAAGTGAGGATAACATATACAATGAATGTTATAGCATAGCTCAACTCATTAGGTTAAACGCCCTTGAAAATCGCGTTTATAAATGGCATTTTTGCAAAAGATCGGAAATTGCGTGGAGTTAAAATATGACTCTTTGGATAGTATGTAGTGTTATATAGAGATCTTAAACATACAAAAAAAACCGGTGTTAAGATCTTTTACCTTTATTAAAATAAAAGGGGTGGCCAACGACTAGTTACAATTGTTTTGCCTTCAAGTTTTATGGAATATTGATGCAGTTACAGGCATTTTTTACAGTCATATGTTCACATTCAAGTCGGAAAATTTATATTGCACAAAGATTCAGAAAACAAGTTGACAGCCTCGTAAGCAACCGATACTAGGCCGACTATTATTAAGTTGGTTTAAGTGGGAAATGAGCTAAATTAACATAATCATATGTTGTGCATACAGTTATGATGTGATCAGGCCCTAGGCGGACGGCCTGCTTGATCACACCTCCAAACATTGAACCGTGATACGAGCGGTATTGCAACACATTGCGAAAAGTCAGGCGCTGAAACCCCCCTGCACCGGCCAGGAATCGAGGCCCGAATATGTCGAACAAAGCGCCGATATAGGCCAGCGTCGCCCTGGGTGCGGCGTCTTTCCTCATCGGGCCATCGCCACGAGAAGATATGGAGATGGGTATGTCCGGCCATCGATAACCGCTTACCAGAAACAGCCCCCAGAACCATGAATAAGGTGGAGACTTTCCAGTTAGCTTGCAAAAGTATTGGCGTGTGGTAAATAATCATAACAGGTTGATTAGAATAATGAAATTTCTTGTAAGCTCCCCCTAGTAAAAATTACGTAATATTTAATTTTAATATCATCATGTTAATAAACCCCATCATTGAAAGTTGTGCTCTCCTAAATACGGCTCGTTATTCAGCTACGGCTCAGTCCATTGTCCATATGAATATGACCAAAAGTCAAATTCATAACAATACGTTTTAACATGCCTTAGAGCCGATATTTCGCTTAAACACGCGCAAAGGATCAAATGAGTCAGAAATCACCAAATAACCGCACAGTGCAGTATTAATTACGATGGTCACTGTGCCTATTTCCCTTATGCGTTGGTCAACTGCTGCAAACTTCCCTTGTTGGGGGGGGGGGGGGGAGGTCACGCGGTTAGGGTATTTCTGCTGGAACAAGTTCCATGCTCTCAGACCCATGCAGCCTGCCGCACCGTACTTCAAATGCATGTCGGCTATTTTCTCTCACGTAAACCTTAACATGCTGTGTACACTGCCGTACTACACACATGTAATTCCAGAACACACCTTCCGTCTCGTTTCACTTATGCTTTCGGGAGGCCGCGGTGGTGAATTGTTGAGACTTCTCGCCTCCCACCAAGGCGAACCGGGTTCGATTCCCGGCGGGGTTGCTCCGATATATTTGCATGTGGGAATCGTGCCGGACGATGCCTCTTGTCAGCGGGTTTTCTCAGAGATCTTCCGCTTCCTTCTCCCTTTCATTCCGGCGCTGCTCCATACTCGCCTCGCTTCACTCTCATCGGCTTTCGAGACCTCGATGTTAAGAGCCACCCAAATCTCTTCGTTCACTCACTCACTTATGCTTTAGCATATAGTTAGGCCTACGTGCAAGGCGTTGTATAGTCCCCGCTGAAAACTTCGTGTGCATGTTAAAAGAGGGTGAAGGGATTTGGGCGGCTCTTAACCGCGAGGTCTTGAGAGCATTTTAAAAGGAAACGGTGGATCTTAGGTACTTGCAACAAGAGGACCTTTCTTGTTAAGCCTATAAAACTACATGGCAAAAATTGCATGCAATAAAAGAGTGGTCGCATCAAATAATTTGTTGGTGGCGGAGATATGAGCACCAGTTCGTCCTTATTAAATATTACTCGGAGAATTGTTTTTGTGATTCCACGTAGTTTGTCAAATTTTGCACAAACACCTTTTATAAATTCAATCTAAAAGGACATTTATCTCTCTTAGTAATTTAGCTATTATATGTATAGGTTACATTACATATATTTACCTAAATTTACCCAAGAAATTACCTACAATAGTATTTTGGGTGTGTTTACGAACAGCCTGTATTGTATTGCGTACCGAAGGTCATCTATGCAGTTATACTCAAAGTGAAAGGTAAGTCAGCTAACATAAGCTAAAGAAATCACAGACGCATCAGCGTTTTATACAAGGCTGCACTCAGTCGCATTGTTATATAAATTAATTAAACCTACTAGTGTTTCTTTTAATCGTTGGTGTTATGACGGTGTCACATCATCGCGCACCTGCTAGAAGAAAACCCGTGGCTTAAGCTGTTGGCTCTACGAGACCTACGTGGATGATTACCGCTGGTACGCACGAGACATCTTACCTGTATGCGAGTGCCTTGCATGGAGTGGCTTACTCCGCCGCTGAGGTCGGAGGGCGGGCTCAAGTCATACTGAGCGCTAGTAGACTGGCTCGGTTTTCATGTTAGCTCGCTCTCTCCCAATCCCCGGGTGTCTTCAAGACTGCTTAGACAACACCCCCTTGATGTCAGCTTGGAGCGTTCTATATATTATGTGATCGACGGGGAACCCAAGAGAGCGGGGCTTTCAAGATATGTTAGCACTGTAAAAAATTTTCTGGTAAACTTCTTAAACTGTAATGGAAGTTTTTAACTTATACACTGAATGGTAATATTACCACGCAGATATAAGTATGTCTAGGAGCGCTACTATACAAAGATGAGAACTTCGTTTTGCATTTGACCTTTTCCTGAGCAAATGTAGGAATGCTACAATGAATGTTAAGGGAAAACATTACCATTCTTGCTTTCTCACTAAGCGTATTCACTGGTATGGTAAATTTCCGAATAATATTTAGGGTGAGAATTGTTTTTTTAAATTTGGGGAGAAAGAGACAGAGGGACTGGATTGGGAAGGAATTCTGCTCCTTACGCGAAGGAATGGAAAAAGGGGGGGGGGGGGGCAACTGCCCAAATGATTTCTTAAAAAATATGTAATCGCCCAACGGTTTATGTCATTTTTTAATTATTGCCGTTGTATAAAGTAAATTTTTTATGTTTGTTGTGCAGTAGGTTTTGTTATGTAACTGCGGGGGTTTTCTTATTAACTTTTGTAATTGTTATGTAATCAAGGGGCTTTTCATGTAAAATTTTATGTAACTTCGGGTGTGTGCAATTTTATATTTGTATCAAATTTGATGAATTTGGAGTTTTGGAATTATTTTCCACCAATGTGGAAACCCCGCAAATATAATGAAGCAAATGAACGTTTCTCCCCTTCTTCATTTGGCAAACTCAATTTAATAGTATTCCTTATCCACACGACGGTGATTGAGAGGGCGAGGGAGGGGTATATATTTTGTTGGAGAAGGTATCCAAGTGAAAGAAGTAGAGACGGAGTCCTGTCTTGTTGTTCTGTAAGTTACCACCACAGTGTGAAACAGCTTTTACAACAACCTACCTAGAGCCAGTAACGCCTCTCATATAACTTAGGAAACTTATGCTTTAAAAACAGGAGGCGAGCTTAGTTAAATTAAAAATTTTAATGTTAGACTCAAGCATTTATTTTGAAAACCAACCAGGCTAGATGTATGCTTGCAGAGTCATGTATGCATACTGATAGCCCATTTCAATAATATTTTTCTTGTAACAGATAATATTGGTTCTTCAATGTAAATTAATTTTGTGAGAGAAAAAGTCGCACCCCCCCCCCCCCCCTCCTGCTCTCCCTTACACGGACCATCAAAGTTGTCACTATTTTCGTTATGATGGCAACAGTGGCAATAATTTCACGGCGTGCCAGCATCAACCGAGAGAAAAAAAAATGTAGTCGGTAATCGCATGGTACTATTGGGATTTTGACTGTAATAGAGGACTTTTTGTAAAATAGAGCTTAATAAACGAAGTTTAACTAATCTAGATTAACTTAAACTCAAGAGGCCAGTGGTGGATCACAACACGACTTTATACTCAAGTTTAACACTTAATCGAGTTTTGTTGGTCTCTCTTAGAAGCAAGCCTAATCTTTGTTTCTGAAACCAGCCCTAAGGGAACTCATGTACCCTTTCCATGGCAACGTCTCCACTTTATGCCGCGAGACTAATACCGCGTCGCTTACGTATCTAACAACAGATTTGCAATTTAATGGGCACGTTTGAAAGCCTTTCTGACTTTTATCTTCCAGACTGTAATGTGTCGTTTCTGTTACTGCATTTTTAAGTCAAAACTTTTCTAACGACTGCAATATACGTGACGCTGATTTTCAATTACAAACTTCAGTAAAGTAGAGCTATTTCTTGAAAATCATCACAGGTTTCATTACATTCCTCACGAGCAGCTCTACACGTTCAATGGTTGAGTAGATATTAGTCGTTTTCGCCTCCTATTTCGAATAGTATCTCGACATGAAAACTGACAACGTTCAAGCGCCTAAATAAAATATTTCACTCCTGGTCAATATCACTTCAAGTATTTAAATGTTTTAGTTTATTTATCACCGTCCGAATGCAAAGAAATATGGACAGTGTTGCCTTAATACGGCGTTGAGATACGCATTGCATATCAAACAATCTCGAAACTCATAACTGTCATGTTTGAAAATTGCGAGACATGAATACAAGAAGTTTCCAAATTCGCAGTCTATTATATTTTAAACTTATTCGATAAAACTCAACTGATTTGCAATATCCTTTTTATTTGCCACGAAGTTTGATTAAATAAACCCTAAATTGATTAAAAAACCGCAACGAACCAGTTCGCTTCAAATTGCTTGTATATTTTTCCATGCCAGAAATGCATTGCCGTTTAATATTTACCATCAGTACATGATATCTATCCCTGTAAAAAAATTTCAAGCAGATAAAAGTGTGTCCGTCACATATTACGCCAAGCTAATAATGTCAAACGTATCAGAAGTACCCACTGCACTAGTAACGGATACTGTCACACTGAGAAGTAAAACGCTCAGCATTCAAATCCAAATGTGTTGTTAGAGTGCAAGCAGTGATGCAGACGGCACAGTCTAGGAGCTACAGCATGGGCTACCGAGATCGCCATGCGAGAATGACGCTAATACGCACGTTTGGCTGGGTGGAGAAGTCTGCGGTCTTTATCTAGGCAGTGTCGTTATCATGTATAAGAGTAATGGATTCTGAAATTAATCCACGATCATTTATAATCATATTTATGTTTGTATAATAAGTGGGGAAACTCAGTATTAGCAATTTTAAGATTATGTTTACAATTATGCAGGCAAAATTTTACTGAGGAAACTTAAGATTAATGTACGTGTGCCTCCCACCAACTCAAATTCAGTTTCCATGATAGTTGTATCTTTAATTCATGATAAAGGGGGGGGGGGGATTTTTTTCACTGTTTATGTTTTTAAAATACATAAATAATCAGACTTGTAATTATTTGCCATCAACGTTGTTCGCGTGGTTCTATACAAGATTGATACTACTTTTCTCGCGACTATTACTAATACATTTACTTATAGGCTTTTCTCGGTAAAGTTCAGCACTTTTGAGACTCTTGTTACTTTTTTCCTATTGGCCATTTCTCGATCTTCCATCACTTCTTAAAATTAATATTGCTATGTAAGTAATAACCATAGTGTACATATTTCCCCGCTCTCGGAGGTTAACATCTAATGCCCGGATGCACCATCATCTTCCCCGATCTGAGATAGAATTATCCTAGTTCCGAATCAGGATCCAGTTTGATCCTGGTTCCAGTGTAAAAGTGTCGCACCAACGAAATTTCATAATTTTGGATCTTCGAATCGTCGATCTTGGTTTCAAAGTGAGAGATCAAGATTAAGTATGAGACAGATTTTGCAATTGGTTCGTAAAATGTGACGTTATGGAAGTAGGCGCATTTTTCACTATATATAGAACTAGATGTACGATGTTTCATCTATTTTAAGTGAATCGTTGTTGTACGAATTTTACTGAATAACATTTAAATGCGTATAACGTTGTTTTAATTTGCCAAGAAACCAATCGATCGTAGTTCTTCTATCTGTTGGCGTATTTTCAAACCACATTTGTCGACGATGATTGCTGATCTCGGATCAAGATTTCGAACGCCAATTTCAGCGGTTCAAAATGAACTTCACCTCGATCTCCAGTTCAGTTCTGAACTCGAATGGTGCAACAGTTTTCTGTGTCGATCTTATATCCGATCTCGGATTGAGTTTCGAACCACGAAGTTGCAACTGGGCATAAGGCTACAATAAAATACATATATTGACTATTATTCCAAATGAGAGGGCTTCAAAAAGTGCTCACATTACCATGAATAGGCTATGTACTAGAGTACACAGTCCATCCTTGACCTGCGCACAATCAGTGAGAGAGAGAACACTACCCAGTCCTTCCCCCTCCCCGCCCTCTATTCATTCAAGGGCCGTGTGCGTCGCTCGCACAAAGACGGGGAGGGGGGGGGGGGGGAGAGCAACACCTTGGTGAACAGACTTCTGAAGCGGGGACCACTGACAGTCCGTCATAACTCCTCTGTGACACAAACGGTATTCCTGTCGTAGAGCTGCGAAGGTATCCGTTTGTGGAGGAAATTGGAGCATTTCGGCACCGTCCGCTTCGTTTCCCGTATCGCAGGAGATATAAACTGCATCATCGCTCCGGGAGATTCAGCGTGCTTATCACCCCAAAATAGCACTTATCACAACGTTTGAGAAAAGATTTCCATTTCTGGCAGTGGTAATTTGATTGCAGGTTGCGCATGTCCTCCTAACACTAAGTGGTATTTCTTGCGAATTTATTTTATTTTATTTCGCCAATATTTTTTAAGGGAGACCGAAAAATTTATAGGTAAAGCAGAAATATTATAGTGCTCTGAGAGACCGCTGTGGATAAATTTTAGAATAAGTTCCATGGAAATTCTAAATGTCAATTTTTAAGTAGATCTTTTGTTTGTAATTTGGCGACATTCATTTCCACTTTTATTGATATACACTATTCACGGTAAAATGAGCACTATTGGAAGCCTTTTCGTCTGGAATAATAGTTAATGAATATATTTTATTGTAGCCTTAGAAGTTAACTTTCGAGTCAAGTGAAATATATACAAAGTGTTTATTACATACACGGCAATATTTATTTTCAAAAGTTGTGGAAGGACAAAAAATGGCTGATAGGAAAAAGTAACTAGGGCCGCAAAAGTGCTCAATTTACCGTGAACAGCCTATAAAGTTGTGGCGGTACTCTTTAAGAATGGAAATTAATACTTTTTAATTAAATTTACTCGTGTTAGCGTTCGCAATTTCTTTTTCCCAGGGGATAATACCGGGTAGGCAGAACTGATGGCTTCAGATTTTAACCAAGCTATCACTCCCAATGCGAGACTACGATAAATCTATCACTGCCAATAGTACCATTATTACCATAAAGCCTCTACTATATTACTTTTAGTAGGAAGTTATTTTATGGAGATTAAATTTTTGTTAAACATACTATCACTTTTCGTTCTTTACCATATCCCCTCCCAACTCTTCTTAATTTCAGGAACTTTACTTTGACTCCCTACAGTAATTTCATTTTGTGTTATCGGGCTTGTGGTGCCGGCTCTTTCCTCTTTCTCTTCTTGTGAAGCTGAGCGTAGATCTTTCTCCACTCCTCTTTGTGCAGTTGTGAGCCTTTGTTTAGCTAATTTAATTTACTTTCCAGTCTAGTTATTTCTCAAAAGAGCCGGCAGCTCACTGTGATAGAATCTTTAACAATATGGACGAATTTAAATTAAACGTGGCTTAATTAGTGCCGTACTATCGCTATCTCAAATTAATACTTCGGTACACTCCTATCGTAGCTTCACCACTTTAATAAGTCCCCCCCCCCCCCCTTGTATGTTCATTCCCGGTATATAATTATTTTGTAACGCTGAAAAACGGAATGGTGTCATTTCGTTCGTGTCAAACCATTCTCGCCAGTTAATTTTAGAAGTGAGCGTTTCAGAGACCTGTCAACTGCGACGGGTTTTGGGAATACTGACTAATGCTTTCTCATCTCCTCTTACCGTATTTGAACATTTCAATTACATCGTTGACCCAAACGTTATAGCACTGCGCTCTCTTCCTTATGATATGAAATTCAATTAGTATGCATGGCTGACATTTACAGAACTTGCAAAGTGGTGTAACATATCCTGCGGTCACTTCGCGCTCAATTGTGGCATGTATAATAGCTATGAATGTTTGAATTTCTTGAAATAATTAATAAAAAAAAACAAAGAAGTATGCATTTCTCAATGTTGTGTCCTTATCACCTGGATTCTGTCCACTAAGATCGGGGCAATTTGTAAAGTTGGTGTAGCAGATCAATAATTTTAGACGGAAAAGAAATTTAATATTTGTTGCTAGCACGAATGAGCAATACGATGGGTGTAATAATATTGCAATGTAAAAATCCTGGCGTATCTAAATTTATAACGTCTACACAAAATAGCCTTTTAAACTCGATTGTGATTCTTTGAATGGTCACTAGAAATATTAACTACATTGTAGGTGAATTTTAGGCGTGTCGGGTCTTGCTTTTCATAAACATGAATTATGTTATCTAACCTTATCCAGGACAAGAAGAACTCAAGACCCTAAGTACTGTTGAAAGTACGGAATGGACTTTATTTAATACTAGTAAGAGTGGCCGTTTTTTTTGGGTTTGTTGTTGTGAAGAGATTTGGGGGGCTCTTAACAGCGAGGTCTTGAGAGTCGATGAGGGTGATTGAAGTGAATATGGAGCGGTGCCGGAATGAGAGGTGGGGAAACGGGAGATCCCCGAGAAAATCCGCCGACCAACGGCATCGTCTGGCACGATTCCCACTTGCAAAAATCCGGCGACCTGTCCGGGGATTGAACCCGGTTTGCCTTGGTGGGAGGCGAGCGTGCTAATAGGCTCAGCCACAGCGGCCCCCCGGGTTTGTTGTTAAATAAATTTTTTTCTGGATAAAGACAAATGACCAATATCGCAATGCTTCATCGCGTGGAAAGGATTCTTCATACAGGCCATTCTCTCATGCAGACTAGCACGGCAGCTTTTTCAGAAAATATTTCCACAGTAGCAACACTATTTTACATGTAATTTTCCAACAGTGGGTGAAGGTACATCCACAAAGTTATGCTCCACAGAAGGCTTCGTACAATCATTGGCTTGCGTCATATTCATGAAAAAAAACCAAAGTCCTTTCCACAGTGACAACACGTGTATCTGATTTGCCTAGCTGCTGCTCTGTATATAAACTTACTAACATATTCCGTCAGTGAGATTTAAGCATTTTAAGCCTCCATTCAAACAGACATTTTATCTATTTCCTTTATCACATTACCTTTTAATTATATCTTAAACAGTTTCTTCCAGACAAGTTCTTCGCTCAGCTTTAAATCATGCTCCACAAATAACCCATTTTGCTCCACAAATGAACCATTTTGTTCAACAAATGTCCCATTTTGTTCCACAAAGGACACATTTTGGTCCACAAATGACCCATTTTCACTTCAAATAACCCATTTTGCTCCACAGTGACCCAGCTTGCTCCACAAATGACCCATTAATTACCCCTAACAAACCATAACGAACCATTTGATTTTTTCCGCAGGAGTCAGTCGGCCGGAGTCAATCTTTCCATAAATACTTTGCAATCCTCCTCTGCGTGCGGGACTCAAACCAGAGACACACACACTCACCATCATCTTCGATGCCCTGAAGCATAATGAACACTGTCAAGTGTTCATTAACCAAAATAATCGAAGGGGAGGCAGCTCCATCGTCGCATGACCCAGGAACAAGATGAAATGATTTTTTAATTGAAAGCATAAAAATGCTTAAATATCATTGACGAAATATGTTAGTAAGATTATATATAGAGCAATAGCTAGGCAAAGTAGATACACGTGTCGCCACTGTGGAAATTACTTCAATTTTATTCATGAATATGACGCAAGCCAATGATTTACGAAGTCTCCTCTAGAGCTTACGTCTATGGATGTACCTTGACCCACTGCTGGACAGTTACATGGAAAACAGTGTTCCTACTGCTGAAAGATCTTCAGCAAAAGCGTGTACGAAGAATCATTATCGTGCAATGAAGCATTCCGACATTGGTCCCATGCAGTTCGTGCAAGTCGAAACATACCGAGATCTGCAAGGATTAGTCTACTGGAAGCCAGCAAGTGATGTCGCAAATACCGCATGGTGCATCGGTGAGTACTGATTCGTCAGGCGATGATGATGAGACAGTTAATGCTAAAGACGGAATGAGTGCAGTAGAGTCGGTTTGTGAGGAACGTGCACTTGCAAGACTTCCGCATGAAGTCGAGGATCTTCAAAATAAACGGTCGTCGGCTCTAAATTCTGATGATCACATTGTGACTCCTACAAAGAAAAGTACTTGATATTGAGGATGTAACAGGAGGTGAAGACGATCATGAAGAGAGCATTGATGATAATGACAATGATGGCAGTGATAATCCTGAAGACGATGACTCCCTTGACGTTCCCAAATATTTCACCAAACGAGTTTCCTTGGACAAGTGATGCGGAGAAGGCAGAAGACATTGAGAATACTGACTACATGTTTACCGAAGACCCGAATTAACTTTTTGATAGACTCAGATATTTGATTGATTTTCACAAACGTGGGTATTTCTTGTGCATTGTTGAGATATCTTCAATCATTAGTAAACTGAAGGAACGGGGCTACATCGAATGATGCGCTGAACTGCTTTTTTCTAAAATTTTAATTACAAAATAATAATAAAATATTATAAAATAATAGTTTTTTCTTTATTTTTTTGTATCGTATTGTTTTGTCACTCAGAACTTTAAATTGGTGCTGTGAGCACTCGGCTATTAACGGAAAGAGCTGCATATAGAATGATAATAAAAACTTTAGTATAAAAATATATGCATGGTTGGTTGACTGTAAACAAAACATTAATTCTGTCGACATGTACAAATTTGGAGACAGTTGTGGAATGAATGTAATTTGTATACAGATGTAAACAATTGGTTGGAATAAATTGCTGGGGTAAAGGGTAAGACAGTTAATACTCTTTTTGAATGGTACTTTAATGAGCATTAAAACGAAAAATTCGAATTTTGCTACCAGTCTTAAAGTTTTTAATACAAAAATTATCGATTTAATAAATTATGCTTTAAGTCATAGTTCCGCATCAGTCATATAGTTATGCTGCTGAGTGAAAATTAAAAAAAAAAAATATTAATGATAAATTACAAGTTTTTATGCCTATAAACCCTTCTGTCTCTTTTCCTCAGTGTACCTTCGCGCAAGTACATATACACAGTGTGGTGTACTTGTTAAATTTTGTGTTAAGAACATTTTTATTGCTGATATTTTATAACTTTTAATTTATGTTATAAAGTATTCTTACAGAGTTTGTGTGTTAGGAAACGGGGAAAATGAGCCAATACCGTTGCTCGAGATCAGTCATTGTTGTCGGAACCGACTAATTTTTAATATAGACGGACGTCAGTGGTGATTTCAAGGCAAATAGTAAGTCACGTGAGTTTGCTTAGCAGGGCGATCTATACCCGGGGAGACACCTAGTAACCAACGAAAAGGTTCCAGAAGTAGTGTTGTGAAGTTTGTACATGAGAAGTAATGAAAGAAATTGTGGAAGAAATCGTTTTTGGTCGCTTGATATAGTAGGAAACGCGGAGAGGAGAGGAGAGAAGGAGAGCAGATAGCTATGCGACGGACACGCCACGTCGGGGCTAGTCGCGGTTGTGAGATGACGGGCTGGTAACAAGTCAGGACAATGCAGAACTTGATCATGTTAGTGCTTCTGACTTGTCTCTTGGCAGAGTATTCCTTCGTTCATGATTAATGGGTAATCAGATAAAATAAAATATTAGTAAATTTAATAATAGTGCAATGAAGAGACTTAAAGTAATGAATTAAAAGGTTTAGCATTCTTCAGCGGTGGTTGGGTTTTTGCACTGATTCATCCTCTTGACCCACAGTGGAAGAATAACTCTGTCCGGTATCCATACACACAGGATACTACAACACTTAAAATTTGCTCCATGTACTGAATTTGTTCTTGTGAAGTGGCAGGCAGAAAACAAGTTGACGACCTCGTATCAATGACGATTCATAGTTTCGCCCGATTATAAGGTCACTGTTGGCTTAGTAACCATGCCCAGCTTAAACAATTTTTTATATTGGTAGTTGACACCTACAATATAGCAATGTGCCGGAACTGAACACAGAAATTACTTATATTTAATTTAAATATACTATCAAGTTTACTTTGGCTCGGATTCACTGTGTGACGGAGCCCTGCGCATCGAAGCTAGGCCTAAGTTCACCTCGCCTTGAAAAGCTGTTCCTAGTTGAAGGCCGTGGACATGGTTTACCTTTGGTGCGACGGGACCTATTCGACTGACCAACTCACTGCTGTGTCTGGCATGACTGCTGGACGCCAAGTGCGCGGGGCGCGCTCGTGTGCCTTCTTGCGAAGTCTCGCCTACCGTACCTCCCTCTGCGTGACGCCGGCTAGCCATGACGCAACCAGGGGCGCTTCCGGACGAAGAACGTTAGATGATCCCGAAGCCGACTAATATTTTGTAGGTATATAAAGCCTGTTTTTTTCCCTGCTCGGTATGACAGGCCAGGGACTTTCGCAGAGAAGGGAATGCTGTTCCTTGATTTTAATTACGGGGGGTGGGATGCCTTGCTGCTAAATTCATAACAGATATGTAACTTTTGTATTAATATATTTGTATTAATCATATAATGTAATTTCAAAGATTCGCGGAAAAATGGTATTGTAGAATACTTTTAAATATCCTTTTATAAATTTTTATATTTCCCACTCAGGGCAAATTTCGTACGTTTTTAGTTATGGGAACTATATAAAAGTTGTTTTTGTACATGGACTCTTTAACTGTGCAAACCCAAGCCCTTATTGACACACTGAGGGGTCTCTTATGCTTTCAATTTAACATCTTACCTGAGGAAAATGAGAGAGAGACCTATTCACACGTGTTCGCGGAAACTGTCACATGTAGATGGAAAAACTGCGCCACTCTGCTTCTTCAGTGTGATCAGTAGAAACAGGCATTGTCAGTTGAGAAAGTTTGACATTTTTGAAAATTTATTTGTGTTTGCTAAGGTGTCCAAGGGAGTGAACCTGGTTGTGATCCATCAAACTAATCAACAAAATGTCTTTCACCTGAGCCATTCGTACTATTTGAATTCAAAATCTGGGCAAAGAATCCTTGCAGAAAGTTCTCACCGTTGCGGGTGTGACCTACAAACTGGAGGACGTAATTGAAGTCTTACTTCATCTGATGCGGAAGCTGGTGAAAAAAAAAAAAAAGAGTTTCTGGTCAATCAGAGTGTGAGTGTGCTGCAATAAACGTCTTAAAACATATAAAACACTTACCAAGTAGTCTTAGTAATGGGTTCGAAGTAGTGCACGGTAGTAAAATTGCTTGTCCAATTGGCCCGAGTAGTCTCACTTAACATATGTGAAACAACAATATTGCGTGCGGCCATAATGTTCAAGGTACCCGATTCCTTGCAAATTGTGGTAGGGCAAGCTATAAATGAGCGCATGTCTTTTAATGAATTTTGTCAGGCTATACTGTGGCAAACAGGTACTCCAGTAGTCATTGCTCACCAGTGTATGAAAATTTGAGAAAGATTTCAACTTCCAGGAGAATAAGTGCAACAGTTTGTGAATGAAATGATTAGATTGGTAGAAGTTTTGAAGTTGCCGTACGCGGAAACAAACTTGGTAGAAATAATGTTCTTCAACTTATTGACTGGAAATAGTAAGTTTCTTTTCATTTTCCTCAAAGCCACGAACGTTACAATAATTGTTAGCTCTGGTAATTCAAATAGAATTAACCGTTGGCGATTGTAAACAAATTGGCGGAAAAGGAAGTAACACCTAAAAGTCAGTATCAAATTTGTTTTCTCTCAAACAACCCGACTGCAAAATGCTTCTATAAAACCCAAAAAGGCAGAAGAATATTCAGTGAAGGCAAAGCCGAAACAAAAATGTAAATTTTTTTTTTTCAGGTAAATCACACGACTGATAAATGCTTTTATAAAAAGAACAGAGTGTGACGGGAAAGAAATACCGCCGGAAAACGGGGACCAGTATAATATTTTATAAATGCTGTAATTCTTGCCATGTGCAATTCAAATGTCGGTTACGAGGAAAACCGGCGGGAATAGGTGCTGTTTCAAACACAAATTTATTTTATAGGAATGGTTTGTCGTATGTACCATTAATAATTGCAAATTTATACCATGTCCGCATTGGTAGATTCGGGAGCTTCTGCAGTTCTCATAAAACAAGAAACTTGTAATAAAATAATGCATGGAGCGCCGTTTGGTACCATGCAGTTAAACGGGGGCGAGTCTGTCATATTTTCCTTAGTGGATGGAGGATAGATAAAATCAAATGTAGCGGTAGTGATAAAAATTAAAGTTAAATAGTTGTCATGGTAAGTGCCGTTCTGTGTTTTAAAAATCTATCACACGACCTGATATTGGTTATCGATTTCTTGGATAGCGCCCACGCTTGTATTGACGTAGTCAACAAAGAGTTGAAATCTAGTTTTACCCCTGAGACTGTTGTAGAGTTGCAAGTTATACTTTCCCGCTGTCATAAAATTCAGTTGTTGCAGCATTCTGAAGAAATAGTGCAGGCATTGGGTCAGCTGAAATTATAGTATAGCGATGCGCTTACATCTAAGTTAGGGCACTGTAATAAAAACTCTTATTTTTTGAAATTACACGATAGTGAGCCCATTGTGCGCGGGCCATATCGTGTGTCTGCTCACAAAATGCAAATTTTCAAACAGTTAATACATTATTTAAAAAGGACTGGGAATTATGGAGGAATCCACTAATCCGTATGCTAGACCGCCTTTTTTGTTACAAAAAAAACACCATATCAATATCGGTTAATATGTGATTACCGTAAAATGAAATGTAGATTCATATCCGATACCAGTTCTAGAAACGGTTTTTCAGCATTTACAAAGCGCAAAATATTTCACAATTTTAGATCTGAATTCAGTTTTCCTTCAAGTGTGAATTACTTCTAAAAATAGAGCGGCGTTAAATTTTTGTACTTCTTTGGGGCTGTACCAGTGGACGCATCTGCCCATGGGGATAAATTCAGGACCCCAATGTATGTCCCTAGAGTTGAATTACTTGTTAGGATGGTACTTTTATGAGTCTGTCTTTACGTACGTCGATGACGTGTGCATGTATAATAACACGTTAGAGGACCACCTTAAACACTTGCGAACTATGGTAGACGCATTAAGAAAAGCTGGTCTGACGGTGAATCCAGAAAAAATAAGTTGGACAAACCAGCACGTGCGATATTTAGGGTTTGGTATTTTCGAGGGTAATATACGCTTTGACCCGGAGAAAGTTAAATCTGTTGTAAATTTTCAACAACAGAAAAATTGAAGAGGTGTAAAAATATTTTTATGAATGGTTGCCCTTTACAGTAGATTTATTCCAAATTTTTCTGATCTTGTAGAACCAGTAAATCAATTGAAAAGGAAAAATATACAGTTTGTGTGAAACTTGGAACAAGAAAATGCTTTCCAAAAATTAAAATAAATGTTAGCTAATCCTCCTATCGTGCATTTTCCAAATTCTTTAAGATTTATTTTTTTGTATTATGATGCAAGTTCCGTAGTTGTTGGGGCGTGTTTAAAAAAAAAAAAAAAGCGGTCATTTTGTGCCGATAGCAAACGCCAGCAAATTATTAACTCGGGCAGATCGGAAATATTGAATTTATGAAAAGAGTGTTTAACTTGTATATGGACAATGGAAAAGTTTGCAGATTATTTAGCTCATGCACCGTTTACTTTGTTTACGGATAACCAAGCGCTCAGTTGGTTATTAATATCACAAAGCCAGCTGGTAGATTAGCGTGTTGGCTAGTATGCACTCTAAAAAAGATTTGTAATTTTTACTGAGAAATTCTCTATAATTTTACAAACGCTTGTAACAGTACAGAGATTTTTCTTGTAAAACTACGAAGTCCGTGTTTGTAATAGACCTTAGGAAATGCTTGTACTCTACTGACCCGTTTCAACGAGCTTCAGCAATATGGCGGGCACTCAACAACGTAAAACCGCATATAGCTGTTTGTGCAAAAACTATTGGTGATGTAAAGTGTAGCTGCGTGCAAAAAGAAATGTACTGCAATTCTGCATTACGTAACACACTTAAGACAACCGTATATTATTCATTATTTGTTAGTGTTTCCTAGCTACACAGAACTCTTAAATCGGCTCTTCATACCCCGTTGTTAACAGTCGTCCAAATCTTTCAACTCAACAATCGAACTCTTAACAAGAAATAAATGTACCCATTTTTCTTAACTGTAAAAGTTCAATATAATTTTGTATGTTCTTGAACTTATATTTAGAGTAAAAATAAATGTTACTGTTGTAAGTCAGGTTGGTTTTGTGGTTAAAGGTGCGGGCTAATAATGCAAGGGGTATGAATCCTAATCCCCGTGTTGGCGGCTTGAATTTTTTTTTTTTTCGTAAATTATATTTCAATTGAAATTTTTTAGTTGTTTTCTGTTATTAATTCATTACATTTGTTTTCAAGATGAAAAAAAAAAAAAAACATTTTTATGTACACTTCTCAATAATGTCAGTTGTAATACAAAGCTATCGTTTGTAATATTACAAAGAAATACTTTGCAGATTTTACAAGAAAACTCTTTGTAGTTTTACAAAGGATTTCCTTGGCAACCGGGTTTCCAAGTACTTTCATTGTAAAAGTACAAAATATTTTTTTTTGAGTGTGGCTAGCTCGTTTTAAATTCACTGTGCACCATATAAAAGGGATCGCTAATTCCGTTGCTGACGCATTGTCACGCATGTACTGCTCAGAAATATTTGAGGCGGTAGAAAATTGGGCACACGTGGATTGTCAGCTGTCCGATTCAGATTCCGTTGCCATAAATATTTAGAATTAAAAACGTTGCAAAAGTTTCAAAGTACTTTCTCTGATATAAAAGAACACAAAAAATCGGATACGGAATGTAAACAGATGCTGCATGAAATTAAAGACGGAGATTCCTTTTACGTACTTTATCAAGGATTTCGAGAAGAACGGACAATAGAGGCAAATTCAGAGTTATTGTACCTGAAAAACTAAGGGCAATGATTTTTAAATATTACCATGAATCCTTTTACGGAGAATACGTAGGACGGAATAAGACAATAACCCGTATGTTAGAACTTTTTACGTGGCCAGGAGAGCGTACCAATTTAGAAAATAGGGTTGAGTGTTGCAATGTGTGTCAGTATGCAAAGCCTAAAAACAAAAAACCTGAAGGGCAATATACGGATATTGTGGCATCGTATCCGTGGGAGAGCATTTATTTGGACATAATGGGTCCTTTGCTCCAGAATACCTTTGGATGTGTGTATGTCCTAGTAGTTATAGATAGTTTCAGCAAATTTTGGTTTTATTTTCCATTACGTACCGTAAAGGCAGTAGAAATTATTAAGGTAGTTATGCTGAGATTATATAGTGTTTTTGGTTCGCCCATATTTGTAGTAAATGATGCTACATATTTTCTGTATCAGTAATTTAGAAATTTAAATTTGTTATGGGGGGGGGGGCTACAAATGGTGCAGACTCCTCCGTATCACCCTCATGCAAACTTGGTAGGACGGGTAAATCGTAACATTAAAATCGCCTTACGTAGTTTTCAATCTAATACACCTCGACGTCACAGGGATGACGTATTATATTTGCTTTTCATGTGTTTTAATAATATAGTAATTTTGCTCATAATTATGATTCATCCGAGGTATTTTTGGGGAAGCATTTGATGCATACGCCAATAAATGTGGGGTCACACCATAGTATTTGTTTGGAGAATGTGAGTAGTAAAAAGATGGAAGAAATATGGGCAGACGTGACAAGTAACTTAATTACGTATCACCAAAAAATGGAACAGAAAAACCAATGTATCCTATAAGGATTTAAAGTTTAAACCAGGTGATTTAATTATAGTTGAGGCTCACCACCTCAGTTAAATAATCGATTTTTTTTTTTTTTTTTAGCGCTAAGGCCGATCTCCCGTGGTGCAGTCGGTTGGTGCACCAACGATCTGGGGTACGGGAAGCTCTGGTTTTCAATCCCGGGTAAGGCATGGGTGTCAATTTAAGTTAGGTTATAAGTTAGTCTGTAAGCCGTCCCCTGCTAAGCTTTCAAGCATAAAGCCGGGAGACGTTAAAAAGCCCTTTAATATTACAATTTAGATTTTTAGCGCTCAGCTAGCCATGAAATGGCGCGGCCCGTATCAAATGGTTTGGTCCTTTTCGCCCGTGACAGTATTGATTAATGATCTGCATTCTCCCAATAAATATGAAAAGTTTACTATTTTCCAGTGTAAATAATATTATGTACTCACAAATGTAGTGTAAAGGGGCTTCTCCTTCCCCTAGAAATCCCATAAGCTGTTTTGATTATTTGGACGTGAAAGCAAATTGTATTGTCCAAAAGATATTTCGAAAGTTAGAAGTGGTGTATTTCCAAAATTTAGAATTATTTTTAATGACGTTTTGAAGAGTACTAATGATATGAAATGAGTTATACATTAATGCTGGTTGATTTAAGTACATATGGAAATGTATGAAATGTAAATTAAAAGTTGAAAATACCCAATATATTATAAATACGCTTACTGATTTCGAATTTAGTATTTTATATGGGTGTTATTTGTGGGCAGAGTGAATTTATAGCAGCCCCTACCTAGCAAGAGTTAGACATTTTTAAAGTTACATTCTAGGAGAGTAGTAGGGGTATGCTGGTCCTAACTCAAAGGGGATGCCGCTTTTATTATTCGGATTGTCGATTTGATATGAAAAGGGTTAATCCTTAATCGGAACTTACTCCAATGTAAAGTTTTTAATCCAATTTTAATCCGTTGAAATTTTTTCGTTAATCTTTAATCCGATCGAATTTTTTATATGTATTTTTTTATTCGTATCGAATAAAAAGGCATGAAACTTTGATTTCCTATACATTTAATTGACTTAATCAATCAAAAATTGTTGTGTGATAAATGTGCAGTTTGGTGCAAGAGTGTGCTAAGGGACAAATGTATAATTTTCGTTCTTTCTTTTTTTCAGTTGAGGAGCTGCTCTGATGCGTCTTCACCCTTGGAGAGCTCTGGAGTCGTACTGAGGTGTAGTGTGTTGGGTAAGGGGTATATATGATTTTTGTTTTGTTTTGAGGGGATATAGCTTGTAGATTGTGTTGGGAGATAGGCGACTCTGAAATATAGTATTATTCCGAATGAATAGAAGTGCTCATGTAATACATGAGAAAAATTTGGGAGTCTTTAAATAAATATAACCAAAATATATTTCAAATGAGTTCTATTTATCAATATAAATAAATAACACAAGATAAGTATAATAAACACAACAATGTAAATAACAGAGTCTCATAAAGAAACAACTGCTGAACGACCACAACTACATGAGTCTCCAAACCATAAATAAAACTAATTGATATTCTACAATGCAGCAAAAAAATCCATTAAAAATAAACTGGTCTTCCTAATCATATTAACAAGGGGTTTGAAAACACATAACAAATGACACTACTTAACGACTCAGAGTTTTACTCATGCCTTATATGATTTTAAAGCATGTCCATCCTCCTGTGAGACTGGTGAATGAATGATGTCAGTATAGGATTTGAAGACTCCTATAAGATGTTTCGACTGCCGTTTCGCAGGTGACCTATCGCAATAAAAGCTTAGCGAATCCCATAGTTAACACTCATAGTGAAACTTCTGAAATGGAATCCACAAGTTAAACAATAATTTAAATAAAGAAATTAATTTATCAACACATGTAAAAAAAAAGTTTAATGAGAATCACGGTTAACAGTTAGTGATTTTATTATACATCTATTCGCTCAGGAGTTCGCTGCAGCACTGACTTGGATATACCACTTACTTTGACTTATAAGCTGAACAAGGTGTTGTAAGCAAATAGAACCTGCCTGTGCTTAGGCCTATGTTTGATTATAGACTGAGCTGAAAAAACTTGGAAATGAAAGAAAAGAGATGTGAATACATCTAAATAAAAAACGAGTGTTCCAAATAAATTAAGCTGTTGACATAACTACATGACTATCTTGTTTTTTAAATTAATGAAATTGCACAAGCACCTCTCACAAATACTTCTGGTCGGCTGTGATGTCAGTCAAGGAATGACTGCAGTGTATGACGTGTGGCAAATTATAAGCTGTTAGATATGTGGAGCTTGTGGCCGAGTTGAAATTATAGCAAAAACTCTGAATACAGAACCTATTTCCCTACTTTTCATGAGTTATTATCCACATCTTCCTGAACCCAGATTTTTAACGCAAGTTTCACTTCCATGGGAGAAATTAAATTTCACTTTTGTAAGAATAATTCACTTTTAAGACAATGTCCTTCAAAGAGTAATCCTTTAACACTTTATAGAAATGCAGTATATATTTTAATAAGCAATTAAACTTCCTCGAAGAAAAACATATATTTACAAACACAGACATACTATATCGAGAGCCAAATAATGTTAACACAAATTTCTGTTAACTCTGAGAAATTCACCGCACTTGGTAACAAAAATGCTAGTTGAAAATCCTATAACTAATGCCGACCGAACTCAGAAACAGGGTTTACACGATAAATGCTTATAAAATTATTTTAAAATAACGCCACACTATATTGGCTTAACAAGATGTGAAGCCCGCTGACCACCTGCCCCTTCGATCGTCGCATGGGACCCTGCCAGAATGATGCGACTGGTGAATAGGCACTTTAGAGGAGAGAGCAATGTATGTGTGTATCCAGGGTCAGATTTGGCATCAAACTAACATGGCGCTGCTCATTGAGAGATGGTCAGATCGCTCCTGCCTTCCTACACCCCCTCCACCCTATCCCTAATACCTTCTCTTACACCAAACCACATCTTCGGTTTGTTCGAGGACTGTCTTCACCCCCTTGGCAACCTCTCCTCCAACTCCCTCCATCTGTCCAGTCCAGAATGTGCCTTTGTCCGAGATAACAGTCCGCAAATCCTGCCTATTACTAAGTTCCCCCACCCCCTCCAACCATCAGCCCAGAATGTGTGTTTTCCGAGATGAGAACTGCCTCGGCTAACTGTCCCCTATACCCCCACCGAAGAACGCATATTTATGCACCACATCGGAAAATCTCCAACTACCAGACATCCCTCAGGTCAGCGAATTTTGATCTAACCCTGCCTTGCTAGTTCCCCTCTCCTCTCAGCTATACAAACTTTCACTTTCGCTTGTCCATTGACTTGTTCAGAAAGGAAGCTTCCTCCTATTTTTTTGGATGCAAGGGACAAAATTACTTCCAGCGAAATTAAATTTTGATACCCATGTCCCGATGATGAAATGATTTCCCTGAAGTTGAAATAAATTTCAATTCCAAGAAATTTTTTATATTTTAATCTTTGCAAAATTTATCCCTTTTCCAGCAAACTTATTACAGTTAGTCTAGGAAACTAAGTATATTTTCATACAAGAGATATTCTCACTCACAACATTTTTTAAAGTATTTAAACAGTGATGTATCTAACAGTCCACTTACACAAGTTTCAAATATCTCTTTAAAACAAACTTGTTTGAAAAGAAAATGTTTTTAGTTTCAATCTATTTTAAAAATTTAGCCTATATCAGAGAAAAATATGTATTTCAAGTGTAGTTTTCTCCGTAATCTTCCAAGCCTAAAATTTCGACTGTACTATTTAGCATCAAATGTGTACATTTGAAATTCTTTTATTTAAAAATACTACTTTTTTGAGGTAATATTACTAAATAGCATGAATACAGCTTGAAATTGCTGCTATAGAAGCTAAAATCTGTCGAATTCCATGATATTTCAACTTAGTTTCTAAGAAGTCCAAATTTAATCAAATTGAATGGAAGTTGTTGGCCATTTTTTAACATGAGTTTAGTTTTTTTTTTTAAACCTTCAATTTTTGTTTTCTGAGTTTATATAAAGTATGATTATGTTTTGCTATCAGACATCATTGTATTGATTCCTCATCAACAGCAGTAGTTGTAATTTGTTTTTTGTGTGATAATATATTTTTATTAAAATTTTACTGGACTTTTGCTGCTGTAGATTTGAAGGGCAGCGGGAAATGTTCTTGGGGGCTGTTGTGAATAGCTAAGAGATCTTTCTACCTGGCTCCTAAGATGTATTTATGCCAGTCCACTCTCTGTTTCTTGTATCCCCAGGGTCCTATAAGTTGAGCAGTGGGCCGACTGAGGTTTCCTCGAGATTCTAGTGTTCTCTATCATTTGGTTTCAAATTCATTCAGATGTTCGGTTCTTTTCTCCATTACTTTTGTAATTATATTTCCCATTCAGTCGTTCAGAGTTGTTTGATTGAATTTTTATTGGAATGTTACTTTAAAAAATGTATAATATTTTTTCTGTCTCATTAAGAAGGAAGCAATAAACTTGTATTTTTTCATGAAAGTGAGCAAACATCCAGCCTGCTACCCGAGTTCAAATACAAACCAACAGGTTACCAACACTGCTACTCACCCACTCATCTCAAGTTTACCAAACATTTTCATTTAAACATTTAACAGATCAATATCCAGTCATATACAATTGCTTTGTCTTCAGACACATCCCATCTCCAGTCATTCATATAACAAGATATTAAAAAATTAGTGACATGAATAATGACAAACTAATAAATAAGAAGTCAGAATACTCCTTTTTAACTTCTTTTTTAAATAAATTAAACACATCATAGTTAACACTTCCAAGACAATGTCTTGACATATTACACCTCAAAATCACACAATTCATTACTAAAATCTTTATTTTTACCATTTATGTGTGAAAGCCTAACATGCTAAATAACCAATACTCCATCCTATGTCTCAAAAATGTTAGATAATCGCTACAAAACATGCCATGACTGAAAACCATTAACTATTTTTTTTACCATTAACATGTGAAGGCATATAAACTTAATAACCAATACTCCATCTTATATCTTAAAACAGTCAAATAATCACAACAAATCATGTCACAACTGAAAATAATTAAACATTGTTTACCATTTATGTGTGAAAATCATACAAGCTTAATAACCAATACTCCATCTTATGTCTTAAAACTGTTGAATAATCACAATAAATCATGTCATGACTGAAAATCATTAAACTTTTTTTTACCATTTATGTGTGAAAGCCACACAAGCTTAATAACTAATACTCCATCTTACATCTTTAAACTGTTAAATAATCACAACAAATATGTCAGAACTGAAATATTAGAAATTTTTTAAAGTCATTATAAACTTTCCATAATGTTACACCTGAAATACAAAAAAAGAAAAATATTAGAATTGTTAAAAAAGAAATTTTATATTATGAGCCAACTTTATACTTTCAACGGTTCAACTGTAAAAAAATAAAATTGTCACCATATTACAAGTCAAAATCATTCAATTCATTAAAATTATCTCATGTTACACTTGAAAAACACTTAACTTTGTCACCATATTACATCTGAAGATCATTACAATTTTAAACTGAAAAAAATTAACAAATTATGCTGCATCAGAAACCATTAAAATCCTCAAAGTAATGTTTTAATTTACATTGAATTTTCTGTGTTGGGTTAAGAGATAAGCTGAATTTGCATTTCTTTACAGGAACAACAGGTAGTGGTTGTGGTGAAGCAGGTGAAGGAGGTGATATTGGTGATAATATAGGACTATATTTTATTTCTTGTGGTGAAGGTATGAACGAAGGAGGAGGTGGGGAAATTAATTTATGTTGCAGTGATTCATGTGATAATAATTCAGGAGACGGTAGACTTGGGGCAGGTGAATTCATAAAGTTTAAATGCAAAAATTCTTCCAACTCTTGGAATAAGTAGTTGTTAGACATATATTTTCGAGGTGAGCATTTTATGCTTGCATTCATGTCTTTTTATACATCCGATATGTGTTCCTTAGTGAGATTTTCATTAAGGAACTGCCTACTTTACATACATATTGGGTGTTATACACAATACCCATTTTGTTTGTAATAAACATGGAACACATTATTTTATATAGTGTTTTTTAAATATAAATGGATCATAATTTGTTCGGTTTTAAAATTAATCAGTTTACCGTCTTGATCTACAATTGTTAACTATTTTTTCAATATGATTCAATATTACTGGAATGTATATCAATGTATTTGGTTTCCAATTATTTTATATCCTGGAGAAACTGCAAACCTGAACTCATGTAGTGTATTTGTTGGTTTCCCATTCAAAATGAACCACCTACAATATTAACAATTATTAACCTGTTTTGACGATTTGTGCAAATGATTAGCTGGATATACTCCCCATTCGTAACCTAACATATTTGCAAGTGAATTGTCATTCATGAAATCGGTATGGACATTACTATACATCACACTAGTAAACATATTTGAATTTACACGTAATTGGAAGAGTACATTTTCAGGTAATGCCGCTGTAATGAAAATGTCTAAATCATCCAACTGATAAGATCCTACCAGTATCACAATCTTAAATATTTTTCACCAATGTTGACCATAAAGGATTGATTGTGTCTATCAATGTTTGGTGTGCTGTTGTAAGAAACAATTCGATTATACTTAATTGCAATTGTCCCTCTAACTGCAAAACTGGGAAATATATCGATCAATCGATCACAATTCCGACAGGTTTCCTCTTAATATCAATGTAATTGATATATTACTAATTAGTTTAACTAATACATTGACTTAATATCTTATTTATAGTCAAATAACATAAATGACCATAATAATTAATTGTATTTGGTAATCGTTCCATTTTGTAATTGTATCTTAATTGCATGTTTTTCAAATAACAGCATATTTCAATTGGAGGATGTAAATCGCCAAAACTGTTGTAGTAGAGTGATTTAAATATATTTATAATTAATGCAACCCAATGTGTTCCTTCATTTTGTGTCGAATATATATATATATAACAATAATACATTTTTGAATGTTTGATTTATATGGTAATTTGTCTCTGATATATATGTCCAGATTCTTTAAAAATACATCAATGTGTTTGTTTTTTAATGCATGTTTCGGAAGACTATTTAGGACATTTTGCATTTTTCCCCACATTTTTAGTTTTTTTGCATTTGTCCAACTTTATAGGGTTTCGAATACATTCCTGTACCCATTGATTTAACTGCTGTACTGATAGCCGAATTTACTTTGGGGATTGATCCAAGTGCTATTAATACAGAAAATAGGAACAGAATTATCCCTCCTTTCTTTGTTTTTCATTTAGTTTTATATTTTAAACCCATGCCTTTTTTTAACCTTTGCATGCATGACTTTGTCAACAATCCAGTCACCTAGCTTTTCACCAGTCGATGTACACAGATTCTTCCTTATATTTGCAGGTTTATCGGCTAGAACTGTATTCACTTTATGTTTTTCTTTCAAATCATTTGTTCGATCATAAATTATATTGTGTTCTTTACAGGCATTATCAAGATTCTTTATTCCTTGATTGTACCATGCCAGATATTTTGCAAGTTTCGTACCAGGCATACAATAATTGTATTTTGGTAAATGCAACTCAAATGTTAATTTATTAATCAATGTTGTTGTATAATATGCAGTCCTTCTTCATGTGGAAAATGTTTTTTATTATGTTGTTGTTGGAACATCCAAACTGAAGGAATGTGATATTTCCCATTTACAAATAAAGAAGATATTGTGCCTCAGAATGAAGCGTTATCCAATTCTGTATTTATTTGTGACGATGATTGTTGTGAACCGAAGGCGAAATACAGTAACATTTCAGATTTGGTCGACATTAAAACATTGATTGTTTTTATTTACACAAAGTTATGCACATATACCAAAACATAATTTATATGATAATGCAAATATGGTAATTGTGTTTAAAATGGACAATATGAATCTGCAACATATTTACAATGATCATCTTTAAGGCAATATGACATTTACGAAGTTTAAAAGTATGTGTTTTACTGCTGGAAAGAAATATATGGGTTTTGGTGGTTATACCAACACTTCCCTTTTATAAAGGCAGATATATGTCTGCATTTGACAGTATTTTACTTTCTGTGAAAAAAAAATTATAAGTATATCAAAGTTTGGACATAGCAGTATAAAACACAATCATTACATTAGTTGTTTAACTAAAAATGGCAATGGGAATTGTGATTGGAATGGACACATATATTCCATAATGTGGCTATGGCTGTGAAAGATACTGATGTGGTGAAACATTATGTGGAAGACTTAAACACCATTATGCTAAATGATTTTAAATTGCAACTGAGCGATATTCAAGAGATGCTAATAACAAAGTTAGTTGATGGGTTTGATAATGTTTATAAAAACACGAGTGTAATTGTAAACATTTGAACCAATATTGGTAATGATTTACAGAGTAATGAATTTCGAATAGAAGAACATATAAAAGGATTTAGAAAGGACTTTAATGATATGACAATCATAATTTTTCCAACAAAACTTGCAGAAATGCATGATAATTTTAGACTTGCAATAATGAAGTGGTAAGCACTAGTATTACAAAATAATTTGAAAAAAATAAATGGAAGAAATAACAAAACATTTAAGTGATGAATTGATTAATAAAATATATGTTCTAGTTACACGCACATATCAGAGAAAACCAAATAATGATTTGGAAACATAATTAACTTATTTTATTAATGATTTAACAGTTAAAAGTATAGCTAAATTAGTTGCTGTTTTAAGTAAAGTCGATAAGGTTGAAAAAGCACAAACTAATCGATTTAGCGTACCAGTTAGTCGACCTACTACAGCAGTTCGAAAACAATGACTTAATTTATGTATAAATAGCTGAAATTTAATATAATATAATCAAACATGTCTGCCTCTGCTTTACAATTACATAACATTATATCTGCCATGAAGAAGAAACATTTACAAGCAAAAACAAACCCATATGGAATGGGATGTTTTAAATTAAGTAATATTTAAACTTGTTATGAGTAGAATGGATATATTATATTCTGTGTTGAATTTGCCTAATGAAACACCTTTGGAAATTAAATTGGAATAAGGACATTTCAAGAAAAAGAAAAAGCAACCCCTTTCTCATTTAACATGTAGTTATTTAGCTTTAAAACATAGTTTCTCCTATGCACGATAGGACATTTGGTTGTATCGAAATGGACACATGGTTTCTGGGATGTTCGGCAATTACATTTTTGTGTGACAATATAATTAAAATAGGTGAATACATATATAATGTGAGTGAAGGATTGTTTGAATTATTATTTAAAAACATTCCAAATGGATATTTAGAATCTGATTTGGAGAAATATAAAGAACCTCTTTGTCGTACGAATGCAAATAACCGTTTAGGAGATGAAAACCCCCTGAAACTACATTTGATAGGAGATATTGTCGGAAGTAGAATATATACCGATAAAACTGACAACCAGTTTCCTCCTATGTGTTGAAAAAATTCATAATTAATTGGTCTATAGATAAAAACTTCTCATTGCTTCGAGAAAATCTGGGAATAATTCACGTATGAATGAAATCGTTTCTATTATTGAAGAGCTGAAAGAAGATGATTATAATAACAATGAAGTTAAGTATTATTTCTCAAGAACTTCATGCTCCAGACAGGATAAGATATCCTGGAAGAAGAGTTATTACTAAAGGGTTAAATGATCTTTTCAATCAAATTTGTGTGATATGACATTGCTTTCCAAATACAATGAAGGATACAAGTATATTTTAACCGTAATATATGTTTATTCGAAATATGGTTGAGCTATACCTTTGAAAAAACAAACTAGGAAACATGTTAGCAATGCAATGAAGTCTGTTTTGAAGGAGAGAATACCAAATTCGCTCCAAACCGATAGAGGAACAAAATGTTTTTTTACACTATTCCTGAAACTAATGACAGATTATGATATTAATCACTATGCAACATATTCTGAACTTAAAACCAGTGTTTTGGAATGATACAACTAATCGATTAAGCAAATAATATACAAGCATTTCACATCGAGGGGACATTTTGCCTGAAATAGTTAAATTTTATAATCCCAGATATCATAGAACTATCAAGATGATGCTCAGAGAAGTCACGGACGATAGTTTGATGAAGACTATTTACAATAATTGATGAGAGAAAACAAAGTTCAAAGTTGGTGAATATATTCTAATTTTGAAGCAGAAAGGAATCTTTTAGAAAAATTTTATGTTTAATTGGTCTTATGGAATATTTAAAATTATTTCATTTAGACAAACACATCCCAGAATGTATTACATAGAAACCTATGATGGAGAGCCTATAAAAGGCGGTTTTTATGAACATGAACTGAAAAAGTTATTTATCCATATAATTATTTGGTAGATAAAATCATTAAGAGGAAAAAAGATATGTCCTTGGTTCGATGGAGCGGTTTCTCAAAATCACATGACACTTGGGTTAAGAATAAAGATATTAAATTATCGTATTACAATTATTGTAAAATTATCATACTAAATTTGAAATTTTTAAATTTATTTTTTTTGTGTTATTTGATTTAATAAACCTATAATTAGAAATGGTATTCGGATGTGCAATTTATTGTGCAATGAATCTGCTTGTTGAATGGATTATTGTTTAATAGGATTAGCATTTTAGTCATAATCCGCTACATTTATTTCCTTTTATTACAATATTTCTTGGAAAATTATTTACATTAAAAACATTTATAACTGAATTACTCCTTTTAATGGGGATGAATAGAAAATGGAGTGGTCTGACTTGTTATTTATTTCTTCACTTCTATTTTACCAGGAAAAAGTATTTTTATGGAGACCTCAATTTTTTTTACAAGTAATGTGTATGACGAAGGAAAGGCGTTTTTAACCTGCATTATTTATCAGATAGAAAATAGCTGGAGAGAGATGGGAGGTTAGTGAGTGAGATAAGAGAAAACTTAAGTTGATGTAGTTAACAAGAATTTCATATATTTTTCCATTAAATATTCGGAATGGGTTTAGTTACCTATACCCACAAGCTTCTGGTGTTAGTAAAGAAATACTATCATTCAATTTCCCTCATAGCTCTAAATTCGGTAATAATACCAGTGGAAGAAATTAAATTACGTTTCAGAAATTTTATTAAAGATTTATTCAAGTGTTTGTTTCGCTATGCAGGATTTGGTAGAAGTGGCGTAAAAAAAAAATTTAATGCAGTAGTTACATATCTACAGCTATTATATTCGATATAGTTATTAATGATAAGGGGATAATTTTTTCAGGAAAATTTTTTAAATATTTATACGATGGAAATAAACGTTCAGACACTTGACACACAACATGCGAGAGTTTTTCTAACATCCCTGACATAAAGGTTTGAAGGGCGAGTCTTGGGATGGGGCGGGCGGGGGGAACGAGTTCGCCTCTCACAGAAGCAGACAGAGAAGAGCTTTGGGAGAGTCCATAGTTCATGGGTAGAGCATAGTTTTGCAAACAGCGCACAGCTTTGGGTGAGTTCAAAATTCTCTGCCCGAGGGAAGGTAGGTCATTGATCTGGACAAAGACACCTTCTGGGATAGTTCGGTTTGAGGGGAGGAGGCGTATAACAGTTGAAGGCACTGCTATCCTTGGAAAACCTGCACTCTGAAGTGTTGGAGGGAGTCGGGATGGGGTAATTAATGCTATCTGTGGGCAGGGCAGTATTCCATCTATTAGAAAATACATTTTTGGCTGGAAGGGGGAGGGGGTCGGAGGAGGAGTCTCGAGGAAACCAAAAATGCTGACTGGTGTAAGGTTGTGGAGGGAGGAGGGGTGTAGGGAGGCAGGAGTGATCTGACCATCTCTCACTGACAAGCACAAAGTTAGTTTGATGCCTAACCTGACCCTGAATACATGCATACATCATTCTCTCCTCTGAAGAGCCTCTTCAACAGCCGCAGTGTTCTGGTGTGGTCCCATGCGACGACCGAAGGGGCAGGTAGTCAGTGGGTTTCACCTCTCATTAAGCCGGTATAGAGTGTGCATTAGTTTTAAATAATTTTATAAGCATTTATCGTGTAAACCCCGTTTCTGAGCTCAGTCGACGAAAGTGTACATGATTTTCAACTCATGTTTTTGTTACCAAGTGCTGTGAAATTCCCAGACTTAAAAGAAATTTGTTTTAACATTATTTGGCTCGATGTAGTATGTCTGTTATTTTAAAGAATTTTTTCTTAGAGGAAGTTTGATTGCTTGTTAAAATATATAGTATGTTTGTATAAAGTGTTGAAGGATTATACTTTGCAAGATTAAGGCCTTCTTCTTCACGTCATCCGAGTCTCCTTATGCTTCGATGGAAATCGTGTTAAAAGTGAATTATTCGTACAATAGTGAAATTTAATTTTCCCAGGTAAGTGAAACTTGCTTTTAAAATCTGGGTAAGTTTTCTTTTTAAATATTTCATGTGAAACGTTCACGAAGATGTGGATAGTAACTCATTAAAAGTAAGGAAATAGGTTATGTAATTTAGTGTTTTTGCTATAATTTCAACTCGGCCGCAAGCTCCATGTATCTAATAGCTTATAAGTTGGCGCACATCATACACTGCAGTGATTAGTTGACTGACATCACAGCTGATAAGATGTGTTTTGGGAGAGGTGCTTGTACGTTTTCATTAATTAAAAAAACCAGGATAGTCACGTACTTATGTCAATGGTTTTATTTATTTGGAAACACTCATTTTGTATGTAGACATTTTCATATATCTTTTCTTTAATTTCCGAGTTCTTCAGCTCAGTCTATAATAATACCTAGGCCGATGCACACGCAGGTTCTATTTACTCTCAACACCTTGTTCAGCTTGTAAGTCGACATAAGTGGTATATCCAAGTCAGTGCTGCAGCTACTTCCCCAGCGAATGGGCGTATCTTAAAATCACTAACTGTTAACCATGAGTCTCGTTAAATTTTTCTTTACACATGTTAATAAATTAATTTCATTTTTTAAATTATTGTTTAACATGTGGATTGCATTTCAGAAGTTCCTCTATGAGTGTTAACTACGGGATTTACTAAGCTTATATTGCGATAGGTCACCTGCCAAGCGGCTGTCGAAACATCTTATAGGAGTCTGCAAATCCTATACTAACGTCATTCATTCACCAGTCTTACAGGTGGATGGACATGTTTTAAAATCATGTAAGGAATGTGTACAACTCTGAGGCATCAAGTAGTGTTAATTTGTTATGTGTTTTCAAATCATTGTTAATGTGTTCAGGAATACTGCCGTTTAATTTATAGGGACATTTTTGCTTCATTGTAGCTCATTAATTAATTTTATTTATGACACGTGGAGACTCACATAGTTGTGATCATTTAGCACTTGTTTCTTTATGAGACTATGTTATTCACATAGTTGCGTTCATTATAATTCTCCCATGTTATTTATTTATATTGATAGTTAGAACTCATTTGAAATATATTTTGGTTATATTCGTTTAAATACTCCCAAATTTATCTCGTTTATTATGTCAGCACCGTTATTCATTCGGAATAATACTATATTTCAGAGTCGCCTATCTCCCAACACCTTTAATCAATATCCCCTCCAAACCCAATAAACATTTATGACACCCTTGCACAAAATTCAACCCCTTACCTAACACACCAATCCCAATACGACTCCGGAGCTCCAAGGGCGAGGACGTACCACAGCTGCTCCCCAACCCAAAAAAGAGAGAAAGAAAATAATATAATTTGTCCCCTAGCACACTCTTACACCAAACTACAATCTTATTACACAACAATTTCTTATTGATTAATTAATTTAGATTTATTGTATCAATGAATCAAAGTTTCATACCATTTTGTCTGATAAGAATTTAAAAAATCGATCAGATTTAGATCGGATTAAGGAATTACCGTTTTGATATCAATTCGATAGTCCTATTAATAAAAGCGGCATCCCCTTGAGTTAGGACCGGCAAGCCCCTAACTTCCGAGTAATCGTTTTAAGTCCCTGGAGCATGTCTGTTTTGATTGCTGCCTCCGGCTATCGTCGAGACGCAGAATCCCATGTGATAAGAAGCTATGTGTAACGGCCTGGCCAGCAGACGCCCCGGGATCTTCAGGACGGGTGAGCTACACCGACGTGGTCTTCAGGGGAGGAGGGATGTGACCGTGCCTTGCACATCGAAACTACGCCTAAGTTCATCTCGCCTTGAAAATTTTGTCCCTACTTGAGGGCCATGTACATGGCTTACCATTGGTGCGTTGAGGCCTGTTGTTCGACTGACCACCTATCCTCACTGTTGTGGCTGGCATGACTGCTGTTCTCCAAGTGCGCGGGGCACGCTCGTGTGCCACCCTTGTGCGTCTCCATGACAATGTGACGCCGACCAACCATAACGCAGCCAGGGGCGCTTCCGGACGAAGAACGTTAGAAAATGATCGAGAATCCGACAATTATTTTGTATATACAGCCTGTTTTTTCCGCTGTTCGGGGACACAGGCCAGGGACTTTCACAGAGAAGGAAATGCTGTTCCTTGATATTAATTAAAAAAAGGTGGAGGAGGGGTGCCCCTTGCTGTCAAATTCATAAAATATATGTAAAAATTTATATATATATATATGTAGAAAATGTATAAATATCTTGTTTAAAATTTTTATATAGCTCATTCAGGGAAAATTTTATATTTTATACTTTTGTAACTATGGAAACTATATAAATGTAATTTTTGTACATGAACTCTTTTTATGTACAAACACAAGCCTTTATTGACGCATTGAGGGTTGTTTTACTTTCAATGTACCATCTTACCTGAGGAAACAGAGACTGAGACCTATTTACATTTGTAGGCGGAATCCGTCACAACCTCTTTTGCAGAAATTCTTAGTTTTCGCTTGATAGCTTCGGATTTATAGTAATTACTGACAACGTGCAATTATAGAAAATCTACACGTTACGAGTTGTTGGATATTTTTGTGCGCAATTTTAATCGTGTGTTATCTTCTTGTTGTAAAAAATCAGGAACATATTTGTATTTCACCAATAAATCGCTGCGTTTTTGCAAGCAGTAAATAACAGACCATGAAATTTAAACACAAATGAATTAAAAAATGGTAAATTTTAAATTTCCTATAAACAAATATTTCTAAGAATACCTCTGAAACTTGAATTATGACACGAAAACGAATAATTAATGCATAATAGGCGAGCCCGGGCCTTAAGTTCTTTTAAAACAACAAATAAAAATTGTACCAAACTTAAAAAAAAATTGCGTTATTTCTCAGAGTACTTTACGATTTGGGGAAGATTTGGAGGGGGTGGGGGAATTACTAGTTTTTTAAAAGTCTTTTTGAGTGTGTAAAATTACAATAATTTTTTTCTTACTGCCTAGTGAAGTTCGAGCGGAAGTCCGAAAGGACAGACACGTGCACCTGCGCTGATGAATAAACAGCGAAGTGGCGTCCAGATGGCAGCGATTTTAACCGGTGCCGTCTGGGCAGTAAAGATTTCATGTTCCTTTGCGTCGTAAACTAGCAGCTCCACTGCTTGTCCGCCTTGCGTCTGCTCGCCACTTCTCCAGTACCTTGATGCGCGACTCATCTTTTTATTGGGCGCAGCGGTTGGTGTAGTGGTTAGACTACTCGTCTCCCACCAATCCAGAACCGGGCTCGAATGCCGGCGGGGTCGCTAGCCGACTTTCGTACATGGGAATCGTGCCGGACGATGCCGCACGTGGGGCTGGTTTTCTCGGGGATATCCCGTTTCCCCCACCCCTGCATTACGTCACTCTCCGTACTCACCTCGCTTTACCCTCATCGGCTCTCAAGCACTCGATGTTAAGAGCCGCCCGAATCCCTCCACTCGCTCACCTTTTTATAGTTTGCGATAATTGAGCGTTTTTGAAAACTCTTCTTGCCATCTTTTCTTCAACTGAATTATTTATTCTTTCGAAGTGTGTACATTATTTATACTGCTGATGATATGACGACTAGAGGCCTAGCTTCAACCTAGCAACGTATTTTATTAATATACGTGTCTGTGTTTGGGTTCGGGTTACGAAATAATGGACTGTATAACCACATTTTACCGAAACGCGGGCCCACCAAGGCGAACCGGTGAACTCGCTCGTGGATGTTCGCATGTTGGAATCGTGCTTGTTTTCTCGGGGTCCTCCCATTTTCCCCACCCTAGAATTCCGGCGCAGCTCTATTCTCACTTCACGGTTCTCAGGACCCAGATGTTGAGAGCCCGCCAAATCTCTCAACTCCACTCCGCGAAACGCAGGCGCACGGACATAGCGACTTCCTGCGGGAAATCCATGTGAACACCTGCCTATAGAGTATTCACGGTAAAGTGAGCACTTTTGAAGACCATTCATTTGGAATAACAGTCAGTAAATACGTTTTATTTGGCACTAGACGTTAACATCCTAGTGCGGTGAAATTTACACACTGTGTTTATTACTCGCACGGCGATATTTATTTTAAAATGTGGTTGAAAGATAAAAAATGGCGAAAGGAAAAAGTAACTGGGGCCTCGAAAGTACTCACTTTACCGTGAACAGCGTATAGAATAAATTATTGCGCTGGCTCGAGCGCCACTTCAGCTCCAGCACGGAGGGCGGGAAATTTATATATATATATATATATATATATATATATATATATATATATATATATATATATATATATATATATATATATATATATATATATATATATATATATATATTACTATATATATATAGTGTAAACAATTGACCTGGTTTATAGACTGTTCACGGTAAACTGCGTACCTTTGAAAGCCCTGCTTAAGATTTGCTTGTATCCACATTAATCTTCCGCAGTACATGAAGTTGACGTTCTCATGGACCTGATCACTTCCATCATGCGTCGGTCAAGGGAAGTGGTAAAAATTATGAAAAATACTTGTTTTATAAATTTGCTAATAATTACACTTATGTGTATTAATTAAAAACAGAATAAAACAATTTTAATTCGGCATTGATATATGTTTTACTTAACACTTTCAACAGAACGTTATGATGTGGAACTACTTTCCTACCGTCACTACCATCTGTACTAAATGGTTTCTAGTCAGTATAATGCACAGATTAGGTACATCACAATACACAAATGATTAAGATTTGCAGAACTGTACATAATTCCTGTCCATGAGAATTCAGTAGCACCACGTGCTGCAATCAGAGCCCTTAAACGTAGTGGCATGGAATCAAAGAGGACCTGGATGTGTTCCTGGGGAATGTGCTTCTACGCGGTGTGTATGCGGGACCACAAAGCATCAACAGTGGTTGCTGGAGCACGTGGTGAAAAAGTCGTCGACCAACCATATCCCAGACATGTTCGATGGGTGACATGTCAGGTGAACGTGCAGGCCAGGGAAGTAGGGGTACCCGTCGCTCATTGAAGCAGGTTTTCACATTCCTTGCCACATGTGGCCAGGCATTGCAACGCTGAAATATGGTTTGCGTAGTTGCCTGAAGGAGGGGCAGTACCTCCGGTTTTAAAACTTTCCTGATCTGGAAATTGCTGTTCGGATTGCCCTCAATACATAAGAATCGAGATCGTATGTTGTATCCAATGGCGCCCCAAGCCATCACACTTGGCGTTTGTCCGGTATGCCGTTCCACAATGCAGGCTGCAAAATTGCGGCCACTGTAGTAACGTATAACACGTTTGCGACCATCACTGTATGACAGGTTGAAGCGGGACTCGTCCGAAAATATTATATTTTCCCAATCAACACGTCACCGTTGGCGTTCACGTGCCCATTGCAGTCTGAGGCGTTTGTGGTTTCTGGACAATGAAAGCCGACGCGATGCCATGCATGTCACCAGTCCAGCCCGCAGCAGACGGCGTCGAACCGTCGACGCAGACAAGTCCACGCCCGTTGCAGTGCTCCAGTGTCGAGCCAACACCGTGGACGAGGCTGTACGGTCCGTTACGGCCTCGCGGACAAGATGGCGGTCTTCCCGAGCTGTGGTCACTTCGCGTGGTCCAGTACCCACTCGTCACTGCTTGTACGACCCTCTTCTATCCACTGGTGCCGCACACGCATCACTGTCGTAGCAACATGCCCTGCACGAATCGAAATGTCACTGTATGACAAACCCGTTTCCCGGGGACCGATCATTCTGCCCCGTTCTAACTTACTCACATGCTGATATTGCGCCTTTTGATGTCGACGAGGCATACTGGCACTTGCTTGCCCTTCGTTGACGACTCTTCACTGACGTAACACTGACCTTTCTGGTCATACAAGAGAGGGCGCTGCTAGGCCTACGTGTACGTCATTCCTTTGCAATAGTGGGGGCCACGGTGGCTGAGCGGTTAGCTTTCTCACCTCCCACCAAGGCAATCCGGGTTCAATACCCAGCCGGCTCACGCCGGATTTTTCACATGCGGGAATTGTGTCGGACGTTGCTGTTGGTCGGCGGGTTTTCTCGGGACCTCCCGTTTCTCCCGCTCTTTCATTCCGGCGCTGGTTCATAACCACGTCAATCACCCTCATCGGCTCTCAAGACCTCGATGTTAAGAGCCGCCCAAATTTCTTCATTCTCTCACTCTGCAATCGTAATCAATTTCCAAATTAGGATTCATTCGGGCCATTCTTTCTGAGTGTTGCGATGTTCAAAAACATGTCACGCCAGTTATTATTGTAACGTGTATAAAACAAACGGAAATGAACATTATTGGACGTTAAAATATGGTACTATTTGTCAATATAGCTTCAAATTCTTCGGTCAGCTCTAAGACTCTGGACTCGCACTCAAGATGACATAAGTTCGATTTCCGGTCCGGCGATCTTGATTTAGATTTCTCATGGTTCCCCGAAGTAACACCCGGCGAATGAAGACCGTGGTCGATTCCTTCCTCTTTACTGCTTATAAAAGTAACTTGTTTCCTCTCTTATGGCCTCGCTGTCGACGCGACGGTAAGCCATTCGGTCAACGTTAACATTAAAATTATAAACACTCACGCACATTTTATTTTTTTCTTCAAATATTGGTTTCAAAAGACCAGAGTTAACTGCTGAGTAGCTATCTCAGCCATTGTAGTTAGAACAGGAACTCTTTTGACTTAGCGCGTTATTAGCGGTGATAATGCCTTCTTAATACTTGGGATAAGTAATTGTCCACCACTGACCTAAGTTGTTTTTTTTTATTTATTTGATGGCGGTTTCCTGTGGCGTTGATCGATACGGTGGCGCCACACTTACGTAGCAAAGAAGACGGACCTGCGATGGAATGTATCGACCTTATTTGACGACATAGTTTACGAGCACCGAGAAACAAGTTGCTCGTAGCCCACAGTATTCTTAAAGTCCCGGATTCCATAGACTTTGTGCGCATTGCCATGCGACTTTCACCCCGATGATTTTCTTTTCAAACATGTTTTTTTCATTACTTAACGCGAGTACTTTAATAATCATAATTATGTCGCATATTTTGTTGCACTCGTGTACATACTTTAATAGTTTTATGTGTAAGCAGTAGAAAATTTACTGAAAGTACATTGCAAGTACTTTCAGTGTGGGAAGCAAAATTTTGTAATAATCGCCCCAATAGACGATTTGTGTTTGTATGTGATATTTAACAAACTTTTGTTTTATACTATTACAATGATAAACAAATAAAATTTGCCCGTTTTTAGTATTAAGATATCTTCGTGCCATCTAAGTGAAGGCCAAACATTTTTAACAAACAGCGTAAAGATGAATTAGTGCTTGTCATTATGGGCGATAACGGATTTTCGGGATATGTGCAATTCTCAGTAAACGCTGTCCACGATAAAGTGAGCACTTCTGAAATCAACCTCAGAGAAAATTCACTTCTACCTGCGTATACATATTTCAACGGGTGCTCTGAGCGACATGCGCCCAGTAAATTTGGTAACAAAGGAGGGGAAATAGTTCCGTATCTTAACGTCGAATAAAAAGGGCTAGGTAACAATTTATGATAGTTGAAATGATTTTTTCACTTTCTGTTTTTTTTTTTTAATGCATCGAAGTGTAAAAGATTTATAAGATATTTACTTTGCTAGTAATTTCACAGTTTCACTTCACCGACGCATGAATAAAGTGATGAAGCCCATGACAATGTTAATTTTACATAAGACGGAAGAATACACAACGCGCATACAAGTAGATCTCAAGCAGGGATTCAAAAGTGCTCATTTTACCGTGAATAGCCTATAGCGAGATTCGCCTAGCTTGCCTTGGTTGGAATTTTAAGTGAACTGCTAAGTGTAATAAACACATCCAAAATCAAGTGTAGATAACCACAGTATAGCTCGTTGGGAAGGAGGATGGCGAGGGTAGGGTGTGGAGGTGAAGGTAGGCGAAGGGTTGGAGCAGATGGCGCATTTCGAGCCGATTGCAGAGCGCGTCATGCTGAGTGTGGTGCTAATTGTGGTGCTGATTGTGTTACTAAGTGAGATGAAACCCTTCCCGGGTTAATCATATAGCACTACGTCTGCCGATGGCCTGTCGTTGGAAGTTGACTTATCGCGGGACGTGTCATGTGGAGCAGATGGAGCTATGGAGCAAGTTTGTATCCTCCTGTCCGAGATCCCTTCCCAGATCAATATTATGCGACTACGAATGATTGGGTTTATCGTTTTAAGATTGTCCATGACATCGTTCCTCGCTGAGTGTTTTGAAACCCGCACGCTCCCCTACTAATATTCTACATCCATCCCCATACGCAATTATCTAGGCATTTCCCATTTTTCGTATTACGCTGTATATATTGGGAATAGGACTCACATTTATGACATACTATTTTGCTCCAAATGATGCAAGGAATAAGCCCTGAATCATGAATCATACTGTATTATTACATGATTTTCCATAAACTATTTCCTGCATTGTTATACGTAATGATCACAACGCCAAAAATCTATATAGAAAACTTGTCGATAATATCAAAATGAAACCTTCATAGTTGGAAAGCTGCTATTTCGATTCATTCGTTTAAGTTGTTACAAGTAATGAACTATTCTTTGAAGAACAGTAGGTGCCTTATGTAAGATTAATTTTCGTTTATGTTCCACGCTTTTATCATTCCATTCGTCACTTTATCTCTATCGTCTGCATATTCGTGTACAGTATAATACAACACACATTGTAGTGTGAAATAAACTGGCATTTAGAAAGTACGTGCAGTGGTTCTCTTTTAACAACTCAAGTGTGCTACGTATTGACATTACACTGCTGGATGTACTCTAGGATAAACAGAAACTCTACTTATTTGTACATATGTTACCGCAATAAAAATTCCTGTTAAAAAAATTTGTTAAGGTGGAAAAATGAATTTTCTGTTGGGGCGGGGAGTAAGATATCTTTATTTTCTTTACTTCGTAAAATTTTATTTAGTTTTTCATAAAATTAAAATTTCAAGTTCCCATAGAGATGGAAAAATTAATTTAATTCAAACTTGTGTGTCATAGTGTATTTAAGCCATTTATCGTGCTTGATGCTCAGACGGAATTCTTTCTAAATATTTTCGTGTTATTAAAGAACGTAATAAGTTAAAAAAAAAAAAATAGTTCGCAATAAATTCTATGATTTCCAGTGTACTTACATAATTGTGAATGTGTGTGCTCACATGCCTCTCTTTAGTGACTTTGCTCCTTAGTTCACTCCTCCATAGATCTTTTGAAAGGATGTACTTAAGGTTGAAGTAAAGCAACTGCCTATGGAGCACGGAACCTGACTGTACAATGTGAAAAACTCATAAAAAATTAGTACAGTCACAATAAAAATTGTCAGAAAAGTGTGATTTACACTGTATATAAAAGAAGAATGTATATAGTTGGCAACATTATAAAAAATTCACAAAAATATTATTTTTTAATGTAAAAAAAAATCAGTCGATCGAGTCCGCATTCTTAACATAATTAGTTGCATTTCCGTTTTGGATGATTCGCAAAGCAGAATTTACAAGAAAATTTTCTTCAAGAAATGTCATCATAATATTTACTGTAATCATGTGTAGTAAAATTATAGTAATAATGTATCGTATCACTTCTATAATTAACTTTATGTACGCCAGTTTCAGCTATGAATGTTTGTGGGAAATAGACGCACATAAAATCAATCATAAAGATTATTTCCTTCTTTTTTATATAATTGCAATTTTCTTACACACAATCATAGTAAACATTATGACGACAGTCCATGACAAAAATTTTCTTGCAAATTCTACTTTCTGATTCCTCCAGAATGGAAATATGCTTAAATTTGGTTAAAAATATAGACTATTTCAAACGATTATTATTCTATGTTTAAAAAGTAAAATTTAGTCAAATATATATTCTTCTTTCATATACAGCACAAATCGCACTTTTATGATAGTTTCTATGGTGTCTGTACTACTTTCGTTATGAGTTCTTCACGTTGTCTAGTCGGGTGCAGTGCTGTATAGGCAGTTGCTTAACTTCAACCTTAAGAGTTCAACCAAACTGGACACGTATTTTCTCGACAACTGGAGATGTGCCTTGCGATGTTTCATTTAGCGTGCTTGCTATTTTTAAATTATTTTAAACGAATCAGGCTTCATTTTGAGCAAATTAGGTGCTAGCTGATGGCTTTTGGATAATTTCTACACAGGAGTTTTAACGTACATGGAATTGGAATGTTACCAGGACTGGAAAGGGCATTCTCCTTGTGGTGTGAGCGAGGTATTAATTGACGCTCGCATGAACCTAGCAATATATTGAGCGGGGAATCAGGATGCCAGGGATTGAGACAAACTGTAGACAGCAAACAACGCGCCGATATAGGCCAGCGAGGATTCGTCGCGGGGCCAGACGCCGTCAGGAACGTCAGCCAGTGGCCGACCTCCCAAGAAGGGCCACCAGAGGGATGTACCGGCGACCGCCGCTGCCGATACATCAACAAGACGCAGACTTAGGCAACATGGATTAAGGTGAACTGGTTCCGAAGTTTTACGCCGGATTGACATTAGCGTGATATTTAACAAAGTGGCTTTTGCATAAATGAATAGCAGTAAACATAATTACTCTTCCCTTTTATATAACGCAATTATTGTTAAGTGTTGTACTCTTGTGAGCTATTATTGAGTTTTATATAATGACGACTAAGGAGGAGCCCGTATTTGTCTTGAGTACGCAACCCAGTCTTAACAGGCTCATATTGCACAGGCGGAGTCGCCTGTAATAGCAAACAGATTATTTACATTGTCTGGTACCAGTCCTTATAGGCTGTTCACGGTAAAGTGAGCACTTTCGAAAGCCCTCTAATTTGGAATAATAGTCTATCAATAATTTTATATTAGTCTTAGGCGTTAACATTCGAGTGCGGTGGAAAATTCACACTGTGTTTGTTATTTACATGACAATATTTACTTAAATAATATGGTTAAAGGATACAAAATGGGTGAAAGGAAAAAGTAACTAGGGTGTCAAAAGTGCTCACTTTACCGTGAACAGCCTATAGTAGGACGGACCAGAACATCCTGTATCAGACGTAGAAAACCACTTGCACCTCAGTTGACTGGGTTCCAGGGGCGGATCCAGGCTTGAAGTTCAGCGGTGGGGGGGGGGGGGGGATAAATTATAAAAATTAAACATATTGTAAAAACTACTGTTCTATGTGTTACAATATTTTAATTGATTTATGGTACACGTGGCAAAATAATTCAGTTATATTACAAATTCAAGGTGCTGAACTTTCTCTTTAGCAAATCTATCTATAACTATTTCAGGGTCAATTTTAAAGTTTCTATGTACACGTAAGTGTCAAAGACCATTCAACCGCTCATTCTAGATCCAACCCAAGATTTGACTCGCGGAGAGAAGAAAAAGAGCGTTCGGCTGCAGCAACACTGACCGGAATAATGCATACAATTTACAGTAGCACACGAATTTTAGGGAATATGTCAGCGTCACAGTCATCCATACTTCAAGCACTGTCACTGGTATTTACTTGGTCTTTTGGTCTCTTCTCCATTTGGATTTCCACAGTTTTAAATTCCCCAAGAAGATAAATCTCAGATACTGTTGATGCAGAATCTTGTTGCAAAAACAAATCGTATATTTTTTTTGCAAGTGACTTCATTTCTTGCTTCATACGTTCTTTTGATCTATTTTGTTTTAAAATACTACTCGGCATCAGAAGTCTTTAAGTTTAAAGACTGTAGAAATGCTTCTGAAAATCTATCTGAAAGATCGGAAAATGGAAACACAAACACCTGTAGCTACTGACACTTTCAAATTGACTAATCGCTGTTACTGATACTCTTGAAGAATTGTTGTAAACAATATCGATGGAAGGTCAGGAGGATAAGGGTGTTGAACAGATGCTAAGTGTAACCGAATACAGTAGAGTTCTCTGCAGTATTTGGTGCAACTATGTGACGCTGGAATGAGAACGGGAGAGAAGAGAAGGGGCTAGGGATTAAGGACGAAGAAGGAGGGTAAACAGGTGCACAAGCGCAACTGTGTGACGCTGGAAATGGAACGACGGGGGAGGGGAGGGGTTAACCTACTGTGCCGTGCGAACTTGACCATCAGAGCTAAATATATTGTAACACAGAACAGATTAACTGTGTGTGTGTGTTTTAACTTTTATAAATCACAGGGTAAATCGTGAATATAAAGTAGGTAGGCCTACTATTTTGCTATTTTTACTAGGCATCTATTTCTTTTAGAGCAGTCTCGGGAGGGGACATGGCCCCTATGCCCACCCCCCCCCCCACTTGATCAGCCCCTGCCCCAGGAACCAACAACCTTCCGAATGTGAGTCAGATATGCTAGAGCATGGTCAAACTTAAAAGTGGTAGTTAAACCTGCAGTTTTTTTTGCAAATACGAGAGCCTAATTATCTTGGGAACTAATTAAAACATGGTAAAACCCTATAAATTCCGCTAATAATTCATTAAAAAAAAGCCTTTCAATAAGAAACAAGTAATTCGATAGTATCACGAAATTTAGTAGGGGCCTTGTTAATGTGAACGTAAAAATTCCATATGAAGTAAATTACAGCGACATACGCATAAGTAACACAGTTCTCAGGTTCACTTACCGTAGTCTACATCTTATAGTTAGTTATTATATGAGTTTCGTATATGCAGCATGCCAGTATTGTAAGTTATCCGTTAATTCAGCGATGAACGTATGAATAGTAATTTGCTTTACCAGTTTTTAATTGGCTCGCGTAAGCGTCCTAACTTAATTTGCAGTCATAGCTTTATTTGGGGCATTTGGCGGATAATTGATTTTTTTACCACTTATTCCGAATGAATAATTTTGATTCGATCTGTTTGATCGTGAGATAGCGTGCCTGTTAAGAGCTCGGGAGTTTTTAGCCTCGTTCCTTGCTGATTGCACTTGGTTGGAAAGGCGGATGGTTTTTCAAATGTGAATTTGATTCCCCGTTCGGAGAAAATGCCGGTATAGTTACTTATTATGTAACTTCTCTTTTGAATATCCATTACTTTAACATATTCCAAGAAACGGAATTGAATGCGTCTCATCACAAGTGATGATTCGAAGCATTCGATGTGAAATAGTGTATGCTGGCTACATTTCGGCAAACAGTTCTAGGATATCAACCAAGTAATTTTTTTTTACTGAATTACATTCTAAAGTGAGCTATCCGAGTGGTTATGTTTTTTTAATTCTTACGGTCTTCGGTTGCTGTGAAGGCCACAAGACGACACGCTCAAAACCAGAGAAGGCCAAACCTGTGATGGTTAGCACAGGAAATTATGCATGACTGAATATGCCATCAAATAGTCGGTAACCACGTGCTCCGAAGCACCATACAGTCATGGATTTATCGCCGTCTTAAACCCGTTTAAGAGTCCAAATGCCAACCCCGTTCTAAATTTTGAGGATATTCTATGGTTTCGTGAGATAATATCAATGGAAGCTTGAAAAAAAAAAAAACACCATATTTGAAAAAATAACGTTTTTAATGTTTTCTTCGGAGTACTTAAATACCAGCTTTTTAACTTCAAATCCCAAATTTCAAAAAGTTATTTTAGCACAAATTTGGTTTGGGTTTGTGTTTCTTTAAGTCACAGTAGTGGGATGAAACAATTTCTCTGGAATCTGATAATTCATTCACCTGCAGTACGTATTTAACTTCTGGGTATTTTTAACGAATTTTCAAGAAAACATTCCTCAATACACACTGATGATGCGGACTATTATTTTGGGCTGTAACTTAGAGAATTTAGTTTGTGTAATTTTGAGATTTATACGGGAAAATACAGGGCATATCAATTCAGTTGCTATATCTCCTTTCATTTATTTTAAAAAGTCATTCTTTGCATTTGTCCAAAACATTTGCACACTTTTGTTTAATTTCACAGCGAAAAAATATCTGTAATTTTCGAAACTGTAGAAAAAGATATTAGACTCTAGGCAGCCCTTAAGCCTGTCCGCACAACCAAACGACGCGAAAAAAAATTTGAACTTTTCCACCAAGTCATATGATTGATTCAGTTCTTATTCACTGGACCTCCACTCTTGAGATCTATGGTTTATATTCTGTACAAGGCGCGGTGTTTTGTAGCGCCGAACATAACACTGCTAAGCGTTTTCAGATGGATGCTCACGTTTTCTGTATCGTCAATATTCCGTTGGTGCTCCATCCTCTCATTTCATCCCATAATGTAAATTTTTTTTGTAAACTTGTTAAACTTTGCCGTTTTTAACCTTTATCTACAACATAGTATCGGAAATTTACCACGCATCAGGCTGCAAATACAGTAATTTTACTATACATGGTTGCGCATTTGTCTGTCTTTCCTAAACAAATGTAGCAGAACTACAACTGACGTTTAAGAGCCGGAAAGATACGCGGAACATCGTGGTTGTTATGCTAATTTTGCACGCCGGCTGTTGAGGATTAGTGTAGCATCAGCGAAGAGTATGGGAGGGAAGTTTTCATCTTATCGCTGTTAACATCAGCTTGTCTCTTTGCTGTTCACGTATACCTGAGAATGCTAAGGGTGCAATTCATAGTGAGCATATGAGCAATACTTGAAACAAGAAATACTTATGCTAGTGATTATTATGATTTTCAGTTCATAGTGTCAGATACAAGTATTGCTTATTTTGATAGCTGTAAGTATTGCTTCATGAAGTACTGCTTATCATGTATTCACAGTAACGAAATAAGTTTTACTTATTTCTCAAGTATTCACAGTCAATGAAGCATTGCTTATTTATGCATATGAGTAGTACTTCATAAAGTCTGCTTCCTTGTGAACTAAAGCACTGAATATTTATACTAGGACTAGGCTATCCACGAAATATTTTTACTACAAATTATGTTTCGTTAAAATATTTTATGGAAACAGAACTATACTTTAGATGATTGCATGGGACAAGTGGGAAAATTAAAATCCTACACTTCGATGTGAAAACGCAACCTCTTTTCTTAATCTGTGTGTGCAATGGGTTTTGGTTACTAAGATGATTTTTAACAATTCTTGTATTTAGTACCTTATGGCACATTAAGTATCATCATCAAATAATTTTGAATGCTTATTATTTGTAATATATTTTAGGGGCTGGTGTATAACAAGAAAATAACCTAACGTTTTTACATAAAAATGTACATACAGATTCAGCAAAAAAAAAAACCAGCCTTTCCTTTTTAAATAAAGACAATTGCGTATTAATACTCATCCCGAAAACCAACACTAATCATTAATATAGTGAAATATTAATTACACTGAAGCGAGCCAATTTTTATACCTAACAAATATTTTGTTAACATTTTAGCTTTGATGCTAGCAAAAGGCTAGTTAAAAAAATCAGAACATAAATTTTAGTACACTAAACTGGGCCACTGTATTATTTATATTACATAAACACAAACAGAACGTGCCCAAAACAGTTAGGTTACGAACAAACGCGTTTGCCGAACGAGTAGGCTACTGAAAGAGGTTATGTTGGCTGGACTGTCTATTTTTGTTGCTAGTGCTCTCTTTATTTTATATTTCGGGAGAAATATGCTGGTGGGGAGATCTTTAGATTAACGTCTTTCGTGAGACTACATTGTTTTGCAGTCCTTACGAGTGTATAATTTTGAATTGCACAATGATCCAGCAATAAACACACTATCGAAGTTAACCTTACACTTGTTGGCTATACAACACATGCGTAGTAAACAAATATGTTTACAAGACAAAAGAGTTGATAGTGCTGCCTTTTTAAAGCATGTGCATTTCGAACATTATAGTAACTGCTTCAAAATACATTATTTACAAAACACGTTAACTTACTGTGTGTAATTCGCAACCTCTCGAAAACGTGTTTTTATTTGGAAATCCTTGCACGAACACTTCACTGCAATAATGTTTGTCCATCACTGATACGAAATAATTTATTTGCATAATCATTCAGTAAAATCAACACTTTGCCCATTTCCTGAAACCAACAAACTTAAAACCTTCGAATAAACGTAAATACTTCGAGTATGTACCTAGCTTCATGGGGAACGGCACGGCAGTTGTAAAATGGCGGAACGAGCCATTGTGGTACAATATACATGCATATAATATTACATTCCACTCAAGAAAACTACTAAAACGGTACCTGCAAACAGTCTTGCTTAATCAAAGCACATACAAAAATTATTAACTACCGATAAAATTTTTTACAACACCAACAAGGTACTCAAATATACATGATAAAAATGAGCACAGTTCACGGGTACTGGAGTACTATTTTCTTCCATTATTCGAAACGGTATTCCATAATTCCAATAGTCGCACAGGCCTGTGTTTGCAATACGAGGTCTGAAACACAGGTTATGTTGGCTGGACGGTAGCATCAGATGTAAGCAAGCATTTTTACGATCGATAATGACGTTCGCGGATGGCGATTATTGGCGCTCGATGGAAATGTCCAGAATTATATTATTACAAGGTGACGTAGTTTTTAAATTAACTGAGATGTCATTAAAACGAACACACATATCAAATAATCGTCGAGTGCGCACGTCAATTGAGTTTTTTTTTTCATGGCTAACAAACTTCCGAAAGAATTATTATATAACACATGAAACAAACACGTTTCTGTTGCACATACGATTATTTTAATCTTAAGTGTGCCATAAAACAAATTAAAATTATTCAAAACAGCAGTGAAAAAATGAAATAATAACAGACTAACGTACAAATTCATTTCGACTGGGTGACTGCTGTAAATAGTGCTTTCTGCCACAGTTTTGATGTTTGGCAGTCTCACGTTTCAAATTAGCGGGAATAGTGTAAACGGTTTCCAAATTCTTTGATATTTGTTCTGAAATATATTAGTAAGTGTACTCATTTACTATGGAATATATTATGCAATATATAGTTAAAAAACCTTTTTTTTTTTAATTTTAATTTCTTTAGTATAGATATTACTTTTAATATAATAATAATTTTGAATATATAATTTTTCGTTTAATCGAAAAACATTTAAATGGCTTATTTGTATTTGAACAGCGTTATAAATTTTCTGTATTGGTGGGGCGTTTGGGAGTGGCAGAGAGGGATCTTGGAGAAAATCAAGATAATACCGGCATATTAATTAAAGGGATTCTTTTCTGAGAGATGAAAAACTTGATTTTTGACCGTTTGTAATTGACCACATTTTTTTTGTAAAACAAAAGTTATTCATAACCTTATTATAAATATTCCCTAACAGAAAGAACAATCACGTAATCGATATTTTGTGCCATTTAAAACAGTAATGCAAATAATGTATTTATTTACTGAAAAAATGACAAAGTCTTCTCGACAACATTTTTTCTTAGTATGAAAAATCATTTAACTATACTGTATATTTAGTTTTGACAGACTGTTTCTAGTGTATTTACACATGTAAAATCTCTCATTCAGTTCACTCCTGAATTTTTTTATCTTATTAACGATAATACTGAAACAACGAACGAAATTTGGCTATTGCATCTTAAATTTGCATAGCATAATATTTAGAGCCTTTGAAGTTAATGATGCCAAACTACCCAGACATAAACATCACTAAAGTTACTCTATGGAACTGACGCTACAAAACGATTTTTTAATATCGGTCTTAGTGCACTGTTTCGATCCCGGATGACTTATGTATAACAACTCAGTGCAGTACAGTTCCACATTACAAAGCCTAATGTTGACTATTATAATACTTACTAGGCCTACAAAAAACAAGTTCAAGAAGTCGTGGTTGAGAGTGTTTTTATACCGGCGATGTTTTGCTGCAGTCCTTTGACTTTTGTACATACTAGATGTATGTATTTCGTTAGTCTAGTGGTTTATAGTTAACACAAGTAGTCTATCCACATGTTTCTTGATTTCAGCAAACATCCACGTAATTTTTTAATAATATACGTGGCACATTTCATGAATGTTGTTGACACTCAGTGATAGTGTCATGCATTTCTGTCCAGCCTTTTGCTTGGTACGAGCAGGAATGTGGGACTATACAATTGTCTTGCTTAATCTAGAAGGTGGAAGTAAACATTTCTATATCTGGGTAAAATCTATTTTTTAACTAAATCTGAAAATAAAACGTGATGAAAGTTTCTTTATTCAGCTAGGCATTGAAATTTTAGTATTCTGGTGCAGTTATGTCATGTTCATTACAGCCATTCAAATCTTGTGAGCGAAAAACTATTAAATGGTTTTGCACTACCTAGATGACAATTGTTACGCTGCTAAACTCAGTAAAATTGCACCCCAATATTATTTTACTAAATTTTTTGCCAAAAATATTCACGCGAGAGTATCCTGTAAAAAAAAAACAGGGAAATAATCGAAACGTTATACCAGCGACGGCGATGTGCTTATAATGGGCGAAAACAGCCTTGACCGAGTATTTTAAAGTGTTGCAACTGAAGTTATACACACTATAATATCAAACATAGGGTTTTCAGTAACGGCATTGTAACAAAATTTCTCAAAATCTTTAAATATTTTCAAATCTGACGTGGAACACACTAAATCGGACACGCGAACGCTTGTATAAACGCTTATACAAGCAACAGGGCTGAACATTCGTTTCCACATAAAGATGAAGGTAAACAGTTGAATTTGTGATAAATTCCAATATATACGTGAGCGAATTCGGAAAAAATACGACACTGCAAAATCTAATACTACATAGTGTAACGTAATATGATATTACGTTTATTCCGAAATAATTCGCTATTTTTTGTTTACACTATGCGCATTTTTTCCACCGCTGATAGCAGACAATTTTTTGTTTAAAAATGCTACAATTATTTTACTTGGCAATTAGCTGACGTTTCCTTATTTAAAGAGAGATGCCATTCTGATGTGCTTTAAATACATTGGCAACAGTTGCTCTCAAATACTGGAAACATTACACGAGATAAACTGTACGTTCGTAAACAGCACCACTGCAAAACAAGTTACTTTATGTAGCTATTTAAAAGAAATAAGAGACCATTTTCGCGAGAAGATACATACTCTGTTCGCAGTGATTTCAATCTGTTTTTGTATTTTTAAATAAATGTCTAAATTAATAAAAAGCGAAACATTTTTTCTTATTTGTGAAATACTGCAGTGTCAGATAAAAATTCTTGTCGAAACTGTATCAGACAGCATGTGCGTACAAAAAGTGTTCAAATTTACTATAGAACAGTGAGGGAATATGAACATCTTAGCGAATGGATGCCCCCTTCGTTGCCAGGGGCCTTCAGACCACAAGGTTTCTAGTTCGAATCTCGGTTTGGCCACTGACGTGTGTGTGTCGTTCGCAGGTGTTAATTTAGGTTAGTGTGAAAGACTGAATTTCAATATTTCACCCAATATTATGTTGAAAAAATACACACCCTTTCCCAGAAGTTTAAAAGATGTTACCACGAACTGAGCGAACCTAGCCGAAACACATTTCCGTGTATAGTAAAAAAGCTTATATTATATAGAAACTATAAATAACAATAAAAGTACTTTCATTCTCTTAATGAAATAAACTAATCGTAATCAACAGTTTCCCAAGGTAAAGAATGCGTCCGGGAATTGAAAATTAGAATGGACGGCAAAAGTACTTATTGTAAGTTTTGACACATCTATTTAAAGGTATAAAGGACTTCGAACTGTATTCCTTACTAATCGCAGTGTTGCCTTTTTCTGCGGTAGTATTCTTGCACATGTTTCAGCTTCCTTTACTTTGGCTGAGCACTACACTTTCCAATTCTCTTCGTACTGTATCAACGCTCCATTTTTAAATTAATTTTTTAAATTACAATGCCAACACTTGAAATGAGGCGATACTAATGATTTCCACGCCTCAACTGCAAATACTCTTAACAGGCTTCTGTGGTCGCTCGCCACAATTTGTCAAGCTGTCAGGCGAGACGAGCAGTTCGAGACAACGTGAAACACTCTGTAGTTGAAAACACGCCTATTTCCAAAACGTACTTTGCAGTATTGTACATTAAAAGAGATTTATTTTATTTTATTAAGAAGTATTAACATTAAGCCAATGGTGAATGCAGTATTCAATAATAAACGAAATTATTTACCTAGCTATATATAAAAAAAACTAGTTTTTGATGGGAAAAACACGTTTTCTCGTATAACATGCCGGTGCGGAAAAATTGCGTTTTAAGTGGCAAAAATCAATATTAAAAATAATTAATACTTTTTAAAAACGCTATTCTGAAGCTTTTAATTTCCTTTTGTGTGTCCAGAAAACTGCGTTTCAAAAGAGCGTATAGTTCTCTTGAAATTGCCTAGCACATATTAACATTGGTGCTAAATGGAGGCAAAATGACTCCACCCAACTCTAAAGGTCAAACTATATTATTCATGCTTTATAAAAAAAAAAAAAAAAAAAAAAAAAAAAAAAAAAAAAAAAAAAAAAAAAAAAAAAAAAAACAGAGTGACAGAATATAACTGTCCTTCGGGTGAAGAAGGTTTCGCATTAATGCTGGTTCACTCTTTTAAGTAGTTTTAAAATCAACATTCTAAAAAAAAAATCTCTGTTCATAAATACATGTGAGTCAACGAGTATGCAAAAATAATTCCACACCTTAGTGTCGTTTGAGATGTGTAGTGTTGAAACTAGTAGAGAAACTAAGGTTCTATTTGGTTTGAACACATTCGAGTATGAAATTTCGTAATATTTAATTTATATTTTCAGCAGCGTCAGAGTTTCACAAATGTGTACAAGTGATACAATCCTCGGTACCGTTAACTTTAGTAGGTAGTAAAAGACTACAAAATGAGCTTAGAGAAGAAAATTAGCAGTTAATGTGGATCAACTGTAGTAAGTTTTGCCAGCCGCAGTATAGTCGTTGCCATACATTCATTTGACTAGGTTGTGTGAGCTTGTATTTGCACCGCAGTGTTATCAAACTGGCATGGCGCTAGTTGTTCGAGGCTCTGGAACTCAGCTGGCGCTAGTGGTAATTGGTACGTCAGTTGCATTTGCAGTTGGAAGATCAGAAGGAAAACAACCTTCGAACGCGGGTCGCATGTTCGTGGTCTGTTTATCAACTGTAGAAACCAAGTTACTGCTGCGGACTGTTAAAGGTGCCCGTCTTCCTCAAAAAAAATATTTTGTATGTTTGAAGCACTGAAGCAACGGATCGACAAGGCTTCACATTCAAATGTTCTATTCCGCGCACTGCGTAATGAACTCGCGTGGTGTGCGCTGTAAAAAATAAATGAAAATTTACATGTACAAATTATTGGTAAAGGCTGTTCACGATGAAGTGAGCACTTTTGAAATCAGCTTTAGAAAAAAGTCACTGCTCCTACCTGCAAATATTTTAACGGGCGCACTAAGTGACATGCGCCCAGTAAAGTTGGTAATGATGGATGGAAAGTAGTTCCATATTTTAACGTCAGATAAAAAGTGTTACGTAACCAATTGTAATAACTTAGGCTATTTCTTTCGCTTTCTATCTTTTAAATGCATCGACGTGTAAAGATGACCAGATTTGTAACAGATTTACTTTTCCAATATTTTCACAGATTCACCTGACCGACGCATGAGAAAAGTGTTGAGGCCCATGACAATGATAATTTTACATAATACGGAAGAATACACTACGTGCATACAATTAGATCTAAAGCAGGGCTTTGATATATGCTTATTTTACCGTGAACAGACCATAATTTTGCATTTTTTTTTGTTGTGTAATCTATGAAAACAACTATAATATGTGTAATTTTACATTAATGTACTCAATAATCCGAAGAGTACTACAGGCATCTAGTAAAAATACATGAATATATGGCTTAAACACAATGTTGGTGTTTATTTATACATTTTGAAGTATGTGTAAAAACATATCCACTACCTGTACCAAAATCTTAACTCTTCTATTATTATTGCTACACGGTCGTTGTATAATCACATTTTGTCAGTGTAGTTACATTCCATTTTCCCATTGTGTAATTTTACAATAACCTTGTTTGTGTAAACTTGCATTACATTCTGTAGTATCTGTGAGCGTATAATTATACATATAAATTCTCGGTAATTTTGCAAATGTTTCGTATAATTTGCTAAAACGAGTACAGTATTTGTAGTTTTACACTAATGTTCTCAGGGAATCAAAGTTAACTACAAGTATTTGTTTGTAACAGGCAATATAGTGGTTGGAATTAGAACTATTTAGAACTCCATTTATGTGTTCAAAACGGAAGGTTAACTTCCGCTGATGGGATATGCTGGCCATTTGCATATAACGACGTATTTTTTTATCAGAAATTATTCATATTTTGGAGTAAATAATTTTTTATCTTTGCTTAACTACAAAGTTACAGAAAGGAGCACAGTAACGTAAACATTGCAAAACTACACATACATTAGTATGTGAATACATATGACGGAGTTGTAAAAGAACTGTTACTGGCAGTAAAATTACACATTAAGACAGTGGAAAATGTTCAGGAATTGTGTATTTAAAATTACAGCGAATGTGTTATTTCAATTTTTGATGAGTAAAAAGACACACTGTGGTAACATAACAATTTTGGTGTCCGTGTATATTTACTTGCCATGGGTAAAATACACGAATCTTACAGCTTATTTTCTGCTACAAAGTGACCGTAATTTAACTCCATACTGTTTAAAATAAGTAGTAAAATGTACGTGTTATTTTACGATTTTAAAAGATAAATTTACTTCGACGCAGAGTTAAAAACATCAACATTCACACGTGTAAAAATGCACAGACATCTGTGGAAATTCTGCTACCACATATATTTGTGTAAAATAAAACATTTTTTTTACAGTGTGAAAAACGGGAATTCTTAAAAAGAAACTTTCATTCTATAAGTGGATGTTATTAACTAAGGCCAATACATTCTATATACAAGTTTCACATATATTCGCGATAAATACTTCGAAGTTCAGACCCTTGCGACGCCATTGAAACCAAGGACGTAGCAAGGCTGGAACTATCCTTATCCCAGCAAAAAATCTGTTTAAAAAAATGGCACAAAATGCCAGGAAGTAAAATTCACTGTGCAGAGCAGGAGTATTATAATGTGAAATGTTCAAAACAGTATGTAAACTCATGAAGTATGTAGAAAACTTGATTTTGATTATTTTAGTTCTGTTCTGTGTGCCAACAAAGAGCACATTATTTGGGAAAAATTCACCATATGCAAAAAAACCTCTTTAAACAGAAATACAATATTTGGTATGTGTGTATAAATATCTTTACAAAATATTCTACAAAATTACTCGCAACACATACTGTGACATGCAGCTAAGTAGTATGATTTGGGGCCTTGACGGCCAAGGGCGTGGGGCGTAGAATCGCAGGATTCGGCTGCCGCCATCTTGTTACCCAACCGCCATATTTTTTCCTTTTTCCTTAAAATTTTCCTTTCTCCCTAAAAGTTTTCCTTTTCCCCTAAAAATTTCTCTTTTTTCCCTAAAAATTTCCCTTTTTTCTCTTTAAAAAGTTAGAAGCCCCCGAAAATGGTAGAAGCACCCCTCGTTCAAAAACAAGCCCCCGAAATCCAATTTTCGTCAATTTAATTGATTTGGGGGGCTTTCTTCGGACCTACAAAGCCTTGGCGGCCATATTGGTTTTACAGGCATACCCTATGCCAAATCGATATAAGGTATAGAGGATAGGGCTCAGACCTAAGCATCAGCCATCCATATTGTATGCAGATGACCTTTGACCCCAACCATGACCAGTAACCTTGACCTTTGACATTGAAAATGCAAAAATACAAAAAATTAAAAAATAAGAAAAAATTAAAAAATTGTTCTAGAAATAAAAAAATCGTTAAAAATGTATTTTTATAAAATTTTTCTTAAAAAAATCTCTTAATTAAAAAGCTTTTAACACCGGCAGCCAATTACCCTTTCCCCCTCGAAATTTACCCTTTTCCCTAAAAAATTCCCTAAAATTTTTTTATTAAGTCAATTGTTTAAAAAAGTTTAGTTAAAAAACTTACATTTACAGAGGTCTCCTCCCGCACCACCAGTTACTCACCTCTGTTCGAATCCAGTAGATGACTGACTCCCTCGCCTCCACTCCCCTCACGTATACTCATTGCACCATCTTGATTTTTTCATTTGTTATTTGTTTACATGCTACTGGAGGCAGCCATCTTTGTGTATATGTTACTGGAGGTGGCCATGTCTGTTTTTTTTTTCTTACGTCATTTGTTTATATGTTACTGGAAGCAGCCATATTTCTTTTTTCGTACATCATTTGTTTATAAATTATTGGAGGCTACCACCTTGGTAGGCATCACCCATCTATCATATTGAAAAATGACCTTGACCTTGATCTCATGACCTTGAAAAAAATCTTGAGAGAAACACATACAAGTCAACAAGTATAATACATTAAAGATTACCACCGCCATATTAGATTCAAACTACCTCTACCTTGACCCCATGACCTTGATAACCAAAACTCGAGAAAAAATACACAACAGTCAGCAAGCATAATACATTAAAGACTACCACCACCATATTAGATGAAGACTACCTCGACCTCGACCCCATAACCTTGAACGACATTGAAAATAAAAAAAATGAAAAATGCATGAAAATTAACAACCATAATACAATACAGACTACAACACCCTTACTAGATACAGACTACCTCTAACAGCATGACTTTGAATGACCTAAAAAAAAATCGAGAATAAATCTATGTGAAAAGTCAGAAGCTAGTCGAGACGATCCACCTTCGGCGCAGCTGCTATCACGCTAAATCGCTCAGATTACCTCCCTAATGCTTACAATATACAAGTGTGCAAACCTTATGACATCAAATTGACTTTGAACCAATTGTACTGCACCATTTATACATTGTACAGACACCGGCGAGTACCCGTCGTTTTGTCTAAAATCGTTTTGCTTAAAATTAGGCAAGACGACTTAAGGCGAAATGGCTTTTAGGCAAAACAAATTTAGGCAAATAGACTTTCTGGGTATTTAAACGAGGGGCTAGAATTTTAGGCAAAATGACTTTAGGCGAAATGACTTTAGGCAAAATTACTTTTTGGGTAACTAATCAAGGGGCTAGAATTTTAGACAAAACAACATTAGGCAAAACGACAGTTACCTGTTATAGGTAAATGAATTTTGTTTCCTGATTCAACCCATGAGCTCTCTGTTGTTCAGATTTACGATATAGGTGTCACCACTACTGCAACATCTCGAAACAATAGAAGTGTTTGTCTTGTAAAGGACATCAAGTTCAATGTAGTAATAACAGATATGGTTTATGCCCTCGTTTTAAAGCAAACGAAAATGATCGTACAATTATCTGCCAGAAGTTCGTTTACGAACTCATAAATTTAGACTCTACATGTTAAAAAGTTGGCTGAAATATAAAGCCATGTTTGTTCCATCTCTCCTAATTTATCCACTTTTTATATGTGGCATAAGAAAGACTGATCATATTTCTGATGATCCTATGCGTATTACTCGATATTAGAGTGAAAATGGACCATAAAACTAACACTTAAGTGCGGCTTGATCTTTTGTCGATTGTTAGTGGTGTTGGAATGAATACATATTGTGTTGTGCGTAAATACAGAAGATTAATGTTATTCAGTAATATACTGAATAATTTTTCGTACAGTTTCGCAGTGTTGCGCGGAGGTGTTATGACGCTGAGATTGTGTACATAAAAAGCATAAATCATAAGTGACGCATTGTTTTTTTTATAAACTACAACTCTCTCATTGATGTGAGCAGCCTATATTAGACTTGTTTTTCACACATGGTAATATAATTGTATTCCTTTTTGCAGCACACAGACATTTAATTGAACTAAAATTAAATTATTGCTATGAAACCCTTTTACGAAGAGTTCCAAAGTAAACGTAAGGTATCAAATTAAAATTTAAATAATGTGAATTGTTGAAATCACTCAAGTACACGAAATATTATAAATATATAATTTTAAGAGTTTCTTACACCCCACCAGCAGTGGCGTAACTAGGATTTCGATTTTACGGGGAGAAGGCAGCAAATCTTCACAAATGGTAAAATTAACTATGTCAGATTAAAATCTTGCCAATCATCTGGAACAGGGCATAAAAATTACATGGTCAATTATCATCTATAAATTACTATTCATTAGATTTCGAGCAATTTCCCTAATTTTTTCTTGGAATACCTAGGGTGGAAACGTTCGCACTTCTGTAGGAAAATAGTAATTGACCATAACGAAATACAACCAGCAATCTGTAAAGGTAACATATCCTATTGAATAAATAACAGGTAGTTGTAAGCATATTTACTTATCAATAAATATTCTTAAGTCACTTTGTCTGTTACCCATCACATCTAAATAAACAAAGTTTTTCTGTTGGTTAATTTTTTTGCGAAACATTCAATCAGTGACCCTTAATTAAATTTAATGCTACAGTATGTTGACATAATGCAAAATATAGGCCTATGTGACTCTAATTTTACTGCGTTTTGTGATACGCAACAACTAAGAATATTTAAATTGTCGTTAAAGGTGGTAAAAATGTTATTACAACTTTTGTTACAGGCTATTAATTTCAAAGTGAGCACTTTAAAAGGCCCTCCCAACAGGCATTAACCACTAATAAATGTGTTTTATTGCAGCCTCAGACATTAACTTTCGAGAGTGGTGAAAATATACACCGTATTTATTAGTCACGTGAAAATGCTGATATTAAAAAATGGCCGAAATATTAAAACTGGCTTAGAAAAAAAATTGGAAGAGCATTAAAAAGTGCTCACTTTACCGTGAACGGCCTATACCTTACGAGGTTGCGGCTGTAGTTCCATCCCTATAAAAATAGGTGTATAACCCAAGACAGATATTTTCTGCCTTAGTATTTTGTTCGAATTCTACCTTATTCAAGAATAAGCAGGAAAAACTTAGAAAATAATTATATACCATTAATAATTTACTTTAATGTGCAGTAAAGACGAAACATTTACATTACTTAACACATATCTTTTGCACACAGAACAAAATATAACTCGTAAGAAAGAAAAGTAACTGCAAATTTATTTTTAACCTACCATTGTCATCTAATTACTTCTATGAAACAAATGACGATGTCGATATCACGCATTTTTTCAATACATTTTCGGATGCAGTTGCACAACTGGTGCTTTGGTGACGGGTTATTAACAAGTTACAAATATTTAAAGATTAATGAAAACTATCACATTGTACAATTTATTGAGTCCCGCACTTTGCAGAATAAAGTCATTATTTTCTAACTGAAATATTGAAACCTGCACTGCTCTCAATATGTGTGCTGCAGTGCCATTGCGTCGATTATTAATGGGGGAATAATTTTTATGTCAGTGCTACTGATAAATTTTCTAATTTGCACATAACAATTGCTAATTAAATGCACGGTGATATGCGAGTGCTGAACACAATATTAAACTTACAGCCATGTTGCAATTATACTTACTGCTGAAGAAAATAAACTATTTTAAGTGATGTATTTCAAAACCTGTTGGCACCACGAGAAATACAGACTGAATTGTAGTTTGCTGGTCCTAGTTACTATAAATTAGTCTCTGTACAAACTAGGAATCACTTGGATTGACAGCTTAAAAAATTGTGTGCCTAAGAATACTTGAATGCAATTAATTATGTAGCCTCAATAAGCCTCTTTAATACGCAACTGAAACCTACAACCTTATTTACAGTAGCATAGAAAGATATTTGTGCAATTTGTATTGCGTCAGTATGGAATCCACAAACATAAATAGTTTTTGTAATGCTAATTAATGAATAGTATTGTGATAACTTGCGTGCGGTGAATACAATTTTTTTTAAATTTTAATTATGTTTAAACAAAGGAGAAAAGCCTTCGAATAAAGTAGAAACAATAAAACATAAACGTTTTATATTGGTGAGTTTATATTATTTAGGAAACTGTTAGAGCAAACAAACTGCTAATTTCTTTTTTAGTGGTTGAGCTGACGTATTTGGTTTAATGTGAAAGTACCTTAGAATAAAAACACGCAGAGACATAGTTCTGGTTGTGCAAAACACAGAAATATCCTTCCAAGAATTGGCAAAGCTGTACTGACATCTGCTGGCAGGCACAGCTGTTCTCGTTATTCAAAATCCCGGGAAAAGACAGTTATGGATGAATTGCATCTGGATTTCTTATGATATTTCAAATCTCTAAATTTTAAACATCTTCCGGAAAAAATTAAAAAATATATGAAATTCTGCTAAGCTATGCCTGGCGTCAGAGAGGAGTCATCAAAGGCACGCTAGTTTAAGATTTAAATTATGTTAAAAACACCGAACTGTAAGTAAACTAAATATTGTAACGAAATATTATGAAGCCCCGTAAAAATTTAAATCCGATACTGGTAAAATAAATGTCACCGGTAATTTCATTGTTTGGTGAGATATATGTATTATTTATAGTTGTTATGGATATTTGTAGCAAAACTTTCGTGGTTGACAATAAAGTTTTCCCCATTACAACACTCTCAGCCCCACCGCTTGCAAGGAACACATACAACACGGTTAAGGGGAAGGGGGCATTTGAAACACCTTTAACTCAGATAACGTTGCAAAACACGTTGACAAAGCTACGGCCATTGTGGGAATGTGTTGCACATTTCCCGCGAGAATACGAGTGTGGAAGCATTGCTCAGTACACAGCAATTGTGTTATGTTAGTGAAAATGCATACTGAATATCGACCATTTAGTATTTTCCTCGTAGCCGCAACTTCCAAAACTAAAATTTTTTTATGGGTCGAATTTCAGGAAGGAGGGAGGGAACGGGGAATTAACGTGCTGATTCATGAAGTTACACGACGTAATCCTAATAATAACAAGAGTGTAAGTCACATATCACATTTGTTTCTATTTGCCGACAGTTTAATGGAAAAGTACTTTGAATATGATATGGAGGTTAATACTCCCCAGGTAGATATGCCAATGATCTGTCGGAGTCGATGTATTTACCACACCATTTAAGACGGTGTATTGCAGCAACATCTGTGCGTAGTATAGATCGACCCACAACGTCGGAGACAAATTATGTAGCTCTAGTAGGCCCCACTTACGGTGCCAGATGTAACATCTTCGTTACGTAACATAAAGGCTGTAAGGATGGAGAAATTTAATGCCATGTAGAGACACTGTATATAAGTGTAGGAACTTATGCGTGCGACAAATGAACACTCACCAATAACATAAAATTATATTACAAAACCACAAAAAACATCACTAGGAAAAATGTATGCTGTCACTGGAAATAATTACTCAGCAAAGAAGTTGCAAGAAAAATGTGGAATTTAAGTAACTTTCTGATAACCAAATTAATTCTGATAGATTGGAAATGTTTACAGACATGATTTTATCTGTGGCCTCAGGAACACCAGCCTCTCTCGTTACTGAAGTGATCCATTTTCTTTATGCTTGCCAATTAAAATTTCGGGCTTCGAGAAAAATAATTTAATTGAATTGTCTCTTTGCTCCAGACTAGCTCAATGTTTTAAGCAAGATGCTATTAATGCTAAGGTGTCCGTAGTTAAATTAAATGAGGTCAGTTCAACTTGAATATAAAATTTCTACTCTGCTTCTTAATAAAATAGTTGACTTAGCTGATTATAATTTAAAAACGAAAATTTTTTGAAGTTCTCCAAGTTCTTGGCTATCTCGTTGTCGGCTGTCGCATCCCCCTGGATGCGGCAGGACCTCTAATCGCGTGATTCACTATTCAGTCTCTCGGGCCTGTAGTGCCGTTACAGTCCCAGCAAATTTTACCGCACGAGGTAGTTGGAACAAATTATCCTTAAAATATACGCGGGCGGCGACAGGCTTGCTTCTATCTAAAACTTGCATCGCGTCTTCCTCTCCTTCGATACGGCCTGTATTCAGGTTCGAACTCGTGTCTTTATAATGGAATCTAAATTGCAACCCTCTATGTTAAACCCACACGGGTTAGCATCCTGTCTTCGTACAAAGATGGCAAGGCATTCCCTTCAAACACTTAATTCAATAGCTTCATCTAAGATTGACCAATCACGAGAATGCTAGCGGCAAAAATTACTCATCACATTTACAATGGCAGCGGATCAATAACTGCTCATATACTATCGCCTTCTAAACACATAACAAAAATAACAGATTGGAATGAAATATACTTAAATGGGTTTACGACAAAATAAAAATACAAATTTAAAAGAGCAGTGAAATTACATACCTCTTAACATAATTTGTGTACCAATGAAAAATGGTATTACGTCATGCTAATACATAAACAAGTTAATAATTAAAATATGCATATGTGTAGTGGAAAAATTATGAGTTGTAGACAAGGGGACGTGTGGACGTAGCGTCGGAGCTGTTCATAATCTGTCGTTCCGGTGCTATCTTGTCCGCCATGTTGGATGTCGGTGGGCTTAAGCTCGAACTTAATCGTGACCCTGTAACATTAAATCACCTTGAACCCAAAAATTCCGAAAGATTCCAATAATCCAAAAAAAACTACTTATAAAACTTCCAAAACATAATTAAAACCAGTTATAAGAATTATAAAACTAAAATTTTGAATGATTACGTTTAGATGAGACGGGGGACCAGAGCTGACCAGTTACCATGTTATGATGTCATCAACCACCATATTTAATTCAAATAATTCACTTTTAAGACAACTTCCGTCGAAAACTTACCAAGTTTCGTGGATGCGTACTCAACACTTTATCCAGACGTATGTCATACTAACATTTTCTGATAATTCACATTTTATAATAAACTAATTTCTTATATGATTGTGGACTGGAGAGTATGTTACCAAGGACATGTTAGGATCCAAGCGCTCTGCCCTCCGCCCAAGCTGGTCTGTGCTATACAATTGAACAAGAGTCCCGATACAGAGAGTGTGCTACCCTGCTTTGACCTGATTAGCCCTACCCTCCCACCCATTCACCTTTACAGATACCTAATTCAAGGCATAGACCTCTGGCCAGAATGATGCCATGCTGGCCATTGAAAGATAATTTCAAAGTTATCCCAATGGATTTAAAAATTGAATTACACTTCAAATGCCTATAAGCTGTAAAATTTCAGGAAATTACAAAAACTAATTAAATATATATAATAAATTTCGTCCCAAATGGCTTTAAGTTGTAAAATTCCACGAAATTTGATCCCAATTACAAGAAATATGGCATTGAAAGCAATTAAAAAACCAGAAAGCTCACAGAAATCTAAAGCAAGAAAACATTGCAGGAAATGTATCATTACAAGAAAGAAATATATCATGTTTCAAATAACAAATTAACACCTAAATGCGAATTACCATTCCAACAAATCTATTATACTCAACAATTCAATTAGAAATCAAACACAACAAATTATGTCATAATTAAAAACACAAAAAAACAAATGCGAATTTAAGTATTTATCAAATGTAACAAATTACCACCTAAATGCTAATTACTTCACAAATACTAATCAAACAACATACAATTAAACAAATACCAACAAGCAGAATGATTGCACAATATGTGTAATAAACTAATTACACAATAATTGTACATCCAAAACCCATCAATATCGGTAGGTTTATTAAATGAAAAACACATCAATTATGTTTCAATGTTTAATTAATTATCATAATTTTACAAATATTTTCTTACAATCTTTTAATATCTTGATTCTGCAGCCACGAATCGTCCACGTTTGTTTCTCCTTTTAATGATTTTGTCAAGTAAATACTCATTTCGAGAAGTAACTTTCTGTAATTTGTGTTCAATAAAACTGTCTTTAATAGGCTGTCCATAATAGGTTTTGAGGTAATGTACTATAGGAAACAACTGTCGAACTGAAATAATTTTAAATATTTCATACAACCAATTAATAGTATATTTCTTCCCAAAACCACATTTCAGTTTAGAGACCTGTACACATTCATAAACTTTGACTACTTTAGGAATATTATTATAATTTTCATCAATCTATTGTCTGTAACCTTTTCGGGTGCCATCTTGATAGTTCGATGGCATCTCGAATTATAAAATTTAAGTATTACAGGCAAAACGTCCACCCTTTTATGTCACCTTCGAAGTGAAATGTCTGTATATTAGCTGTTTCAAGCTCTTGTTAAATATCTTGGCTACAGATGCTTTAATTTCAGAATACATTACATAATGATTAATTCCGTATTCACCCATTAAATTCTGAAAATAGAAAAGACCTATTAAAAAACTCGATCCCCTTTCAGTTTGAAGCAATTTTGTTGTTCTTTCTTCTATAACAGATTTCGTTGCAGCAGTAACATGTTTTTCAGTTTGTTCTTCAGAGGTATACTCCAAGCATATTTTGAATAAACATCTATTATGGATAACATATACTTGTTTCCATTATTGTATTTCAAAAGCAATGTCAATGCACACAAATTGGCTTGAAAAAGATCATTTAAACCATGAGTAACAACTCTTCTTCTGGGAAACCTTATTTTTGTAGGAACGTGGAGTTCTGTGCAATCTTACTAAACTTCATTACTAATATAACCTTTTTCAGCCAGCTCTTCAATAATAGAAACAATTTTGTTTTTATGTGAATGATTCCAGACTCTCTTGAAGCAATGAAAAGTTTTGATCTGTTCACCAATTCATTAGGATTGTTCCAATTTATGAGAGAAAACCAATCTCCAACATCATATTTATATATTCCACTTCCAACAATATCTCCTAATAAATGTAATTTAAGGTGGTTTTCATCTCCGGAACTATAATTTGCATTTGTTCAATGGATAAGCTCCATATAGTTCTCCAAAACGGTGTTGAATAACCATTTGGAAAGTTTTTAAATAATAATTCAAACAATTCTGCACTCAGATCAGTTACATAATCTCCTATTTGAATTCTATTGTCAGGCAAAAACATAATTAATGAGTATCCCAGGAACCATATGTTTCCATGTCGTTATACACCAAATGTATCATACGTAGGTGAAGAATGCTTTAAAGCTAAATAATGTCATGTTAAATAAGAAAGTATTTGCTTATTCTTCTTCTTTAAAGGTTCTTCCAATTAAATTACCAACTGTGTTTCTTTAGATATAGTTAATTCACTATGTTGTATATCCATTATACTTGTAACAGGTTTAAATATTTCTTCGTTTATAACATCCCATTCCATTTGTGCATGTTTAGCTTGAAAATATTTCTCTTTTACAGCAGATATAACGTTACATAATTCTGAAGCGGAGTCAGACATTTTTAAAATTATGCTACATAAATGTTCCACTATTTATATGATCTAAGTCATGAGTTTCCTACCTGAACCACTATGTCGAGTATTTTGAGCTTTTTCAATCTTATCGATTTAACTTATAACTGTAACTAATTTATTTGTAACATGCTTTTGCAAATCATTTATTACACTCTTAGATTATTTTGAATTTCAGTAACTTGTGTTGTAAAAATTCATTAATATACCTTTGAAGTCTATAGGTAACCCATCTAAATGTTTGTTTAACCTTATTTAATTACTCTGTAACTCATTCAGAATATTGGTTAAAATGTTCGAATTTGACTAGTGTTCTTATAAACTTTATCATACCCATCAATTAAATTTATTAATTTCTCTTGTATATCTTTCGATTGCGATTTAAATACGTTTAATGTAATAGTGTTTAAGTCTTCCACATATTCCTTTATTTACAGTGTAAATATATTTTACAGTCATACCCACATTGCATAATATGTCTGTTTAAATGACATTTACCATCACAATTTTTGGTTAAATAGGTATTGTAATGATTGTGTTTTGTACAGCTATGTCCAAACTTCGAAATATTCATTATTCTTTGACAGGAAGTATACAACTGTCATATCTACATCATTATCTCCCTTTATATAGGGGAAGCGCTGGCATAATTACCAGAAAACCATACTTGTTTTTCCAACAGTAAAAAAACATACCCTAACACTTTGTGAATAACATATCCCCTAAAATATGATCATTAAAAAAAATATTGTGGATTTATGTTGTGGAATTTAAACACAATTAACATATTTCATTATCACACAAATTATGTTTTGGCATATATACATAACTTTGGGATAGATAAAAACAATCAACAGTTGAATGCCTACAAAAACTAAAGTTCTGTTGTATTGCACCCTGCAGTTCGCACCAAACATCATCAAATATAAATATGCAGGTGTGTAATGCTTCATTTGGAAGCATGATATCTTCATTATTATTAAACAGGCAATATCTCATTCCTTCAATTGTTGGCAAATGTTGACTTATCATCGATATTTATCTTCTTGTATAGTTTTAGAAAGCAAATATATGTTTTCCAACTTAAGTCCATTCAGATATCCCAACATCGACTCAATACAAATTTTTCCACATGAAGAATTGAAGAATTATTGCTTATACAACATATATATGATGGTAAAAATGCCATGTTTCTGTTCAATTATGCTTTCTTTCATAGATACAATGACCAGAAGATGCACACTTTGTTTTACAACCTTCATTTGTACACAGAGTATAATATTTTGACATAAAAGTATAAAGGGAGCCCTATATATAGGTTGTGTTCAATTGAAAATAACTGCTCATGCTAAAGACATCAAAAAAGGACAAGGAGTATTCAATAAATTTATTAATAAATTATAATTTGAATTGAATTTACCAAGAAATACATTTATTAGGGGCCCAGCACTAAGCTTGCAAAACATGAGCACAGAACAATCAAGGAATAAACTCTTTTGATAATATTTTTTAAAAGAGCATGACAAAGGTTACGTTCAAACAAACAATTTGAAAAAAAGGTAGATAGCAGTTACTATTATAGCCAATAAAGCAGTAAATATGAGGAAGAACCCATCAAAATTAACATGTGAAAAGCTCGGTGCTTGGGTCATAGAGTTAATGCAAGCAAAAGTGAAAAGAGGTATGGATGTAAAATGCAAGACCAGATGACTAACAGAGAAAGGGGGGAATCCTCCCTTTCATAGTTCCGGCATTATCAGCCCTTGGAGCTTTAATGGGTGTCATTTCAGCTCTTACTAAATCAGCTAAATTAAATGGCAAAAAAATGTATCTTAAACCACATAAAGCTGGAAAAGGAAAAAAAAACCTCCAAACTTGTAAAAAATGCAGAAAGTCTTTAAATAGTCTTCCAAAATGTGCACTCACAAACAAAGATATTGATGTATTTCTAAAGAAACTGGATATTCCTTATTTCTAAGGTGTGTATATAAAAGGTGATTTACCAAAGAAACCAAACATTTGTGAAAGTATAACTTAATTTATATTCGAAACAAAACAAAGGAACATATTGGATTGGATTAATTAAAAATGGAAATCAATCATGGCATTATGACAGTTTTGGTGATTTATGTCCTCCAATTTAAATACATAACTATTTAAAAAACACACAATTAAGGCACAAAAACAAAACAAAACAATTCCAAATACTATCATTTATGGTCATTTGTGTTTACGGTTTCTGACTATAAATAAGATATATAATTAGGTGCAATAGTAAAACATTAGTAATATGTCGATTACATTTATAGTAAGTTGAAACTTGTTGCAATTGAATTTAGTATATTTCTCATCTTTGGAGGTAGATGGACAGTGGCAAATAAGCCGAATCAAATTCATTACTTAAAACAGTATACCAAATATTGATATGCACAACCAATCATTTATGGTCAATAATGGTAAAAAACCAATAAGATTCTGATACTGGTGGGATATTATGAATTAGAAGATTCAGAAACATTCATTAAAGCAACATTACCAGAAGATGTACATTTTCAATTATTTGGAAATCCAAATATGTAAACTAATGTGATGCACAGTAATGTCAATATCGATTCCACAAAAAAACAATACAATTACAAATATGCTTTGTAAAAATAGAGAGTGTATCCTGCTAATCAATTGCATGGATCATCAAACCATTTCAATATTATATCTGTTAATGTATACTGTGTAAATGTTAATATTGTAGGCAGTTAAATTTGAATGGAAAACCAACAAATACAATACATGAATTCACATGTGCAGTAGCTCAAGGATACAAAATAATTGAAAAACAAAATAGTAATAAATAATTTTGTTGATGAAATAGTTGTTACAATTTTAGATCAAGATCGTTAACTTATTAATTCTAGAAATGAAGCAAATAGCATTCGATTACATTTAAAGAAAAGTATATAAACACTTGCATACTGTGTGCTTTGCAGTCATAATGGGTATTGTGTACATTAGTGAGTATAGACATAAAGTAGGAGGTTCTTTAAAAGCTATGTTTCCAAGGAACATATTTAGAGGAAAGTAACTATAAAAAGATGCAACACACAGTCATAAAATGCTCATTTAAAATATGATACCTGTGAAGTTAACACAGGGCAACAAATTGTTTTTAAAGGAATACTAATTATAAATGTGTATGGGGTGGACCCTGGGAGAAGCAACACCCTCCAAGTAACAGACTTTCCAGCTGGGACTCGTAAAGGAATTAGGATATAGCATAAATATAAATTGAAGACATATCTAATGTTGGAGAACCAATAAGTTATGAAGACACAATCACTAATGTGGATATGCATGTGTATGAACCATTCCGAACAGGTCCATACACATTTTCATTGGAAATAAGGATTTCTATACAAAATAATATGTATACGGTACCATCGAAATCCAGTTTAAGGGTTAGAGGAACAATTAAAAGGACAACGAATGCAACTAATACAGTAACTTTAGGAACAGTAAGAAACAGAATATTTCATTTAATCAACAGAATAGTATATCTGCTCAATGGTGTTGAAATCGACCAGACTCAAGATGTTTGAATTACTTCCACGATAAAGAACTATAACTTGCAAACTTTAAACAATCTTCATACAGGGCTTATGGCTGGGTAGAGCAATGCTACTGATTACACTCTAAAAATAAACCCAGAAGGAAAATACAAAGTTGTTATATCATTAAGCATGGTACAGTCGTCTCTCGGTTACCTGTGAGCAGATTATCTGCTTTGCGGCTTAATCGCGGCATATTCAGAAAAATAAAAATAAATTTCGGAAATTAACTCAAACACTGCCAGAACAAAGTTATTTAATAAAACACCCATCTTAACTAATGAAATTCGTAACAGGTGCTCTCTGAAAATAACTGTGGAATGAAATGTGTTTGTTTAGCGATGCAAATACACATCGAAATGTACTCCGGTTGGCACGATGAGCTTAGTTACGTCGCAAGACAGCGAGCTGACAACATAGCACAACTCAGCCTAGCTGCCGCCTGCTAGGTATAGCCGGCCGTGGTGCAACCACCGCATTCCTCCCGCATATCGCATTCCCACGGTCGAGTGTTAGTTTTATCTCACCAGTCAGTAGTTACATTCGGTTTACTTTTTGCTCATTTTCAGCCGAAAAATGTCTGCAAAATGTAAACGTGTGGTTTTATAAATTATTAATAAACTTGAAGAAGGAAGTGTAATAAAACAGCTTTCATTTATGTATGAAGTGGGAGTAACAACAATTCGGGATATACGAAAAAATAAATCCAAACTTATTGAGTCTGCAAGCAGTGTGGACTCGACAAGTGGATTTTGAATTGGCGAACAGGAACACAATTAAACTATTGACATATGCGGAACGAGATAAGGCTATGCTGGAGTGGTTTAACCAGAAACGTACCCATGGGAACGCCAGTGTAGAGCTTATTGTGTGTGTGTGACACAGGAGACATGCAGTTTGCTTTGCACATCTTTGTTTCCCTTCGGGGGGGGGTTTGCCTGTTGCCTAGCAACCAACACCATATTTCGGAATTTTTTTCTCTAAAATAAAACACATATCGCATAGCTGGTATATATGCATTATAATTAATGTGTCTACATCATAATTATAATGATTATAATGGAAGCCAGGCAGCTGCTGCCACTGCCGTCGCTACAGGGCCGGTTCAATTCGTAACAGTGGCCTGGCATTGGGAACACATGCTGATTGATGTGATTCATGTCAATGTGTTGAATTTGTATGAAATTTAGGCGGCATGTTGGTCTCTGCACTGTCATGATGATGCCTGGCAATGTTTACGGGAATATAAAAATTTAGTGTGGTCAACTTGAAATATTAATTATCCCGAATTTTTCATCAAAAAATTCTGATGCAGCCTATACATGCACATGGTCCTACTCGCCAATATGGCAATACAAGAACACATTTTATTTGCATATACAGAAAACCATACAATATTGGCTGTAAAGAATCTGTAAAATAGATCTCGGCATTTAAGGAGGAGGGAGAACGTGCGCTTGCTCCCACCGCCTCATCCATCAATGACCCAGACTCACGACAACCTGCTGACAGACCACACGCCTACCTGACTGCACACTTTCCACTTATTTATTTATTGAGGCCAGGAGACATAAATTGCCCTGCGGTATAACCAAATCCACAGTATACCAGGCCGTGGTATTCCTGGCTTCCACTGTATTGTTTGAAGAATGGGCTAGGTTTCACACCGAAACACCCAGTATTCAGTTACGACCTTATTGTTGGAAAAACTTTATTTTTCTCTTGGTGTGCGGATTATCCACAATGTTGGGTTATCCTCAGCAATCGCCCCCTCCATTATCGCTGATAATCGAGAGTCGACTGTACTTGGATTCACTGAAGACTCTAAACATATTATATTATATACCAAACAAGAATTATTCTATTCAGTAACATGCTTTCGAACACCATATATTATACAGACAATAAAGATGAAGGTATGTCATTTAAATTAAACAATGTTGAATGACTGATGCCACATATTGAAATCAACACTCATGAATGTCTAAAGTTGTTAAAGTGTATCGAAAATGGGAATAATCTAGACATTGCATTCTGGTCATGGGGGCTGAAGACGTTTCCAATACTACCAACATCACAAAAAATTTGTAGAATGTGAAATCAAATTTTTTATCCGAGAAATGGAGATATATTGTCATTTGTTTTCAAACAAAGCAACGAAATAATTGAAAAGCAGACAGATTATTATTCGATAATTGTAATACAAAAAATATTAAACTGTACCTAATCAGTCAAGAATATCCCTATGCAGATGTCAATACAAACTAAAATATGGGGAATTCCTTATTTGCTATAATATGTATAGGATGTTACAAGAAACATATTATAACAAATTCAGCTCACCAATCTTAGAACGTGAAGCATTTGAAACCAGAAGGGCATTATTTGTATTTGATGTAAGCAAACAAAAAACATCATAAACAATAATGTTATTGATTCACAAATTGAAATAATTGCAAATACATTCTGCAAATATGCAAGCTTATGCTTTGATCGTCCATGATAGATTGGCAAGCTATAATGTGAGAGATAAGTTCGTGAAGATTGACAGTAAGTGTCAGATTGAGTCAGTAAACTATAAACCACAGTTATGACGAGATGTTCTGCAATATACAAGGTTTTCAATCAGCAGATAGATTTATAATTTAAGAATTGGGTATTACTGGCATGGAAGAACACACAGCAGTCTTCAGCTCCAAACCACCATTCGACTGATTCACTTCGGAAAAAGACATTGAAGAAAAGCAAGATCATAGCGTACCAGAGAGGTAAAGTCACAGCAGTGCTGTGGCAGGACTAAAAGAAGGCGTCTTTGCTCACAATTGTGCATGGGTCACATACTGTAACAGTTCTGAAAGCTGGAAAATAACCAGTTACGAAGCCAGAAGTTGGCGAGGCCTATAACAATACAGTGGGAGGTGTTGATTGTGTTGATCAAAAAATTTGCAAATTACCCTGTCCCACGAAAATGGGAAAAATTTATTACAATTTTCTTCACATTTGTATCTTCAATGCCTACGTGCTTTACTAAAAATGTGTAGGGCAAAAGTCACACCTGAACTTCAGGTGACAAATATCATGTAAGAGACATTTCACCCAAGCATGCTGATCGACCTGGACCATCACCTGCTCTTCTGTGTCCGACAGAAAGGCACTTCCTGGAAGTTATACCACCAGGCAGTGTGGAATGTGTTCCTGTGTGAGGGATGCCAAAGGGAAAAGGATATGCCGGGAAACAAGGTACTACTGTCCAGATTGTGATGTGCGCCTGTGCGTTACTCCATTACCACACATCACCAAACATCTGAACACTTCTGTGATGTATTACTTTTTCAGCTGCAAAAGGCAATTACACCAGATAATGATATTATTTACACAAAGTAACATGATTTCCAAGTTATTCTTTATAATGGAAACGTGACTCAGTATTCATTTGATGTGTTTTATAATTACTAGATTTAAGTTTTCTTTTGTATTGTATTACTTTTCCATGTACAAGAGGCAATAATGTTATAAATTTAATGTGCAAGGTTATGAGCAATGTGAATGAAAAATCGACTCCATTATTTTTGCCTTGATTTATGTGTTTTTTAATATTTATTATTTTCAAAATTTTTTGTATTGATTTATTTTTCAGGTGCTAAAGGCAATAATATCAGTGATATTGATTTAATTTATAGTAATACATGTAAATAACTTTCTAAATTTTAGTGGCACCATTATTTTATGTATTCTGAAATGTTTAAGAATTTTTGTATTGATTTACGGAAAATAAAAATCAAATAAACACAATAATTATTACAGTCTGCCCGAGTATACTCAGGTGAGAAAATAAATAAAAAATGTATGTACCAACAAATGTCCTTACACAATTTGTATGTCTTAGATTTCTGGCAGTCAGAATGGTTGTATATATGTTTTTTTTTGTTTCATTAGTGGAATTGTCCAGTTTGGAATATATTTCCATTATTCCCGAATACACTCGGGTGAAACTTTTCTTAAGTTATTCAAAATTCGTAACTTCTAAATTATGAATCCAAAAAATGTAATCGTACAAAATGTTTCATCCCTCCACTTGGTAAACAATGTGCAAAGCATTGAAAAAATTGGTTATATTTGGGATGTTTTTAGTGAAATTCATTAAACAGGGAAGGGGTTAAATATAAACACCTTATATTCTCCAGTACAGTCTTAACAATCCTAAACCTAGTATATATGGTTTAATGCCTAATGATAGATAAACACACAAAAATAAAGTCAACAAAATGTTACACTTACAGTCACCTTAGTGGAAATGTACTATTGTTGAGTAAAAAGGGACAGTTCTACACAGAAAACTTCACAGTATTTGTAAAATCTCCTATTTGATTTTAATGTATATCATATCTGTTTAGTAGTAACAACATAGAATTAGTTTTACACATATTATTATTTACCAGAAAACACTAAACGAGCTTTTGTTTATTCAAATATGAATATGTATTAAGTGTAACACACTATGTTAACCTTAGCGAAAACATTTTCGTACATACTTTTCGGTAATACACATTAACGGAAGATATCCATATATGTTTTATGGTAATACACGTATATATGTTTAACAAAAAATACATATTAGGTTAAAAATGGGAACATATTTACTTAAATTAGTTTGTAACACACAATGAATTCCTTGAACTCTATGCTAGGTCTATGGAAAGTAGATAACTTTTTTTGTTATTTATCTAAAATTTTTAAGGTTTATTGTTCATTTACACATACATTAGGGGTGATGTCTCAATATCAGGGAAGCTTAACAGATCATAGCTTTAAAGAGTAAGTATTTGAAACATTTCGACATGAATAAATAACAAGGTTTCCTCTAAGATTGTATAACTATTATTACAAATCTATAGAGGCGTAGCATTGAAAACCCTGGAACGATATCTGAAGATTTTTGTAGTCATATGAATAATATGTTTTATACAGATTATATTTTTTCTTCCATATCTTAATATCACACATATTTTCATGTATAATAAAAAAATAATATTGTGTTAATGGTATATGAAAATGTTATTGAGAACGTTCCTGTGTAACACATTTGTTAAGACTTTTTCTTTATTGATAGTGACAAAAAATTCATCTATTTAGTTAATTATAATGGAAATGTTTTATTTTCCATTTCTTAGGGAGTAAATGCACTAGAGAGGTTTATCTCAGAGGGAGTGGTGAGGCGTGGTTAGGGGTGGAGTTGTTTGTAAGCCCAGGATATAGAGAGGGATGGAGTGTTTGAAGCTCTGTCTGCAGGGAGGGGATGGGTGACACTTCCTAACAATATCGGAAGTATTTAAATTTTCTTATAAATAAGGGTCTAGCATCTACGCCTCCCTACACTGTTTCCAGTACCTCTCTAGTGTGTGAACTAATGTGAACTAAATGACTTCGTTCTATTACGAATGTTTCGGTGGTACGTCTATGCAGACCCTTGGGAGGGAAATAATGGAGTTCGATCAGAAGGCCTTCAACCACAACATGGAGTCTCCAACTCCATTAATAGCAGACTTATTGAACTCTTTGGAAGACGAGCAGGAGGGGCTGCCATTTTTAGAGATGACTCCACCACCGCCTCCCATGATGCTACCTTCGATGACTCCACCACCTCCTTCTACGTCTTTGATGCTGACTCCACCAGTCTTACAGACGCTGCTTCCACCAGCCTTGCAGACATCGCTTGCACCAGCCTTGCAGACGTCGCTTCCCCCATCCCTGCTGATTCCGCCTCCACTAGCCTTGCCTATGCCGCCTCCGCCAGCCTTTCCGACGCCGCCCCTGCTAGCCTTGCCGATGCCGCCACCACTAGACTTGCTGATGCTGCTTCCTCTAGCCTTGCCGATGCCGCCTCTGGCAGCCTTGCAGTTGTCGAAGGCAACTCGTTCGACACTGCCTCCAGCACCTCTAAACTAAAGTCTATTAAAAGCAGGTGAGCATGAGCATGAGATGGTTAGGCGGGAAGAGCATTTGTGTTGTAAACCATTAGATTTGACTAAGAATTATGTAAATTATGGGTGTGTAAAGGATGATGTTAGCTTATTGTTTAATGCATTGGAGGAGTATTTACAGTTACATTTGTTGCAATGCCTACCTCCAAACATACCTTCGGCCAATATCATATCCCCTAAAACTCCGCAGAAATACCTAGGTTTACTACTTCCTCAAAAGTTCATACCACCGCACTTACCAATAAGATATACCAATGTTTTAAGTCCTGTGTTACATGTAACCCCTGATGCCCCTCCAATACAAAGAAAGTTAAGCTTAAGCCTTGCTTCTATGCGAAGATTGTTGTAAACGTGATAGTATTTTTTTGTGTTGATATTTTAAACATTACTTATATTTGCCTTCTATAGAAGTGTTTTTCCCCATTAATTTGAATGTTTTCAGAAGAAACAGGGTGTATATTAAAAATAGTTTTTAGATGAATCACGGTGTAAATTTAAATGTTTTCATTACGTAAATTTAAATTTTTTCAGAAGAATCACTGTGTAAATTTTAATGTTTTCAGAAGAATCATGGTGTAAATTTAAATGTTTGCAGAAAAGTCACTGTCTAAATTTCAATGTTTTAATGCTTTGAAATCAGGCGATAATGATGTAAATACATGTGTGTCATGATTTGACATGAGATGATTTTTTGAAATGATTTTTTAATGATGATGTAAATTTAAATATTTTAATGCTTTGAAATAAGGTGTTAATGAGGTAAATAAATCTGTATCATGATTTGAAATTTTTAAAACGATTATGTAAATTTAAATGAATTAATGCTTTGAAAGAAGGTGTTAATGATGTAAATATGTGTGCATCGTGATTAGAAATGAAATGATTTTTTGAAATGATTTTTTAATGATGAAAATTTATACATTTTATTGCTTTGAAAGAAGGTGTTATGATTTGAAATGAGATGATTTTAATGATGACGTAAATTTAAATGTTTTAATGGTTTGCAATTATATAAAAAATTCACTGCTAAAGGGAATTATATATCTTGTTATTTATTAGTTCATCATGTCATGTAGGTGTCATATATTGTTTTTCCACTATCTAACTTTACATGAATGTTGATCATGTGCATCAGAAGCTGAATTAACTGTAAACGATGCAGTGATTGATTCAAAAGGCATAACAATACTAAAACTAAACTTTTATATTACATCCCAGAGTTAACTCCTAAAAAATTCAAATACTTTAGAAATATTATTATTACTTTCCTGGTAAGAAAAGAATGTCGATAATGATGATTTAGTTAATCCGAACTTTTTGTCAATGGAAGTGTTGGCAAACTGCTAAACTTTCCTCTATCAAAGACCTTGAATCAGGTAACAACTAGCAGTACATTCGCACTGGGTTTATCGCTGTCCTACTTGAGACAAAGATGTCTGGGGTGTACTCTCTGACACCATTTACTTTGCATTTGTTTAAATATATGGTTTACGTCCATATCACGTCAGTAAACGTCAATATGGTTTGCAATTAAAATGAATAATATATATTTTTTCTTTGTTCACAATTAATGTCGAAACATATATCACAAAGAACATTCAAAGTTGTGTGCTTTAGAACATGTATCATTACTTAACATATGCGGATAAATTGTTAAGTATTAAGTTATTCGACAGGATGGTGTATGCTTTTAAAGAAAGACTTTTATGAAACTCTGATACAAAAAGATGTATATGTTAGCATATCAACAAATCTTGGATGGAAACATTTAAGAGTTAAGTTTGTTTTTAAAGAATATTATTACAGGTAGATTTTATTTTCACATACACAGACTTTTGGATGTAGTATAACCAAATATAACTGAATTTTTCGTCTCATAGAGGTGTTTTACACTCAAATGCGTACAAAAACATATTTTACTTTCTCAGTTAAAGACAATTATTTAAATAATTGTACGTACATTGGTTTAGTGTACTTCTCTCATCACATTAGCTATATATTTTACCTTTGAGTTATGTATAGTATTAAATTGGACCTTACATGACGTAATTTATTGAAATGATTTATTGGTGTTAAAATTAGTTGGAAAGTAATTCTTTGTGGTTAGGAAATAATATTAGACTTTTTCAGTGGGAATTGTTTGTCAGATTATATTCGCTAGGATGGAGCATTCAAAGACAGTTGAAATGCGAGGTATGAAAATTTCCAAACACTCCTTCACGACAAAGGACAGGAGGGTGTTGACCCCAGTAGCAGCATCATGGTTCGGACAGACAAAGAAATGGCTGCGGTGGGGGTGGCTAACAGTTCCTCACATGCACGCATGCATGTAGGCAGGATGCATGTTTCACACTTAGAGAAACCTTTTTAATTTCACAACGACCCTTGCCTTGGATGGAGGGCAGAGCGCTTGGCTCCTAACCTTTCTTTTGTAACATACTATCCAGTTCACAATCATATAAGAAATTAGTTTTTTTTATAAAAGTATTTTATCAGTAAATGTGAGTGTGACATACGTCTGGATAAAGTGTTGAGTACACCTCTGCAAAACTCAGTAGGTTTTCTACGGAAGTTGTGTTAAAAGTGAATTATTTTTAATATGTTTCTCATGCTAGGGAATAATATACAGAGCAGTAAACTGTGTTTGTGCATATTTGCTCGTCTTTAAGTGTGTGGGGCTTTAAACTGCATTTGTGAGGGTTTCTTTCTTCCTGTACTTTTGTGTTCAGTCCACTGCCAGACATCAAAGGGTGAACATCGATGAAGCCGCTCTCCAAAAATAGAAATTTAATGTTTTCAAATTAACTAATCACTCAAATTTCATCAAAATTAATTTGATTGCCTTAATATTAGCTTTATCCAATTTTTTCATCGGGTTAATTACCGGACTAATTAGGTATATCAAGTTGATATAAATTTGTTATCAAATTGATAAGCCGATTAATCAAAAGTGGTCCAAAACCCGCCTGCCCCTCCTACTCAAGTGAGACGTTTAGACCAGCTATTACTATAAAAAGGAATAACTATAAAAATGGATTACTATTTAAGCCGATCGCTTGGATTACCTAAAGCGTGATCTACATAGCAGGGTGTTTTAAATACTCTTTCCTTTTCAATTGAACTGTGTAATGTTTTCGCGAAATGTTACCTCAAATATTATGCAAATTTCTAATAACGCAATCAATTCTTTCCAGACATCTTTGTCTGCTTCTAAACGTCACTTTGGAGAACTTCTTCGTGGAAAAAAAAAGGAATTTTCTCACTTATAGTTCTTTAAACATTGTAAAAGTGTGTATATGAAATATGTAGGCCTATAGTAGACCACATTCGGTCCACCGTTTGCATAGCTCGCGCTGCATGACGAAAAATCAGTGTTAATTTCAATGCCTCACACAAAAATGTTATGAGGAGCATTTGATGAACGAGTCAGTGCCTCCTTTAGCGTTTCCAGGCTCTCCGCTACAAATGTGCCAGTAGTTCCGTGTAGCCTATAGGTACTCATATCTCAGTCATACGAAGGCAAGGTGTGTATTTTTACGCCATCAGCTATTATGTTAATGGTGGTACATAACAACCAGATTGTAGGTTTATAAGCTGACACATATAGCCAGATACAATTATCGATGTACTGTATGATTACACACTAAAACTACTCTTTGAAAAAAATAACATGAACAGAAACGTAAATCATTCGTTTGGTACAACTCTCTCCCAAATAAAATATGTTTATACCCGCTAAGAAACGGCATTCTTTGCAACAAGGCTGCAGACCTCACTGTTAAAGTATTTATTCAAGAGTAGGTCCTAATCAGTTTTTATTGTAATTCAAAATATTTCAAATTTTTTGTTTCCGCGGAGACACTTGAAAGTTACTTCCAGGAGATACAGATATACTGTGAAATACTAGTCCTGGGTATTATATTTATCACAATATCAAAGATTCTCAAAATCTGCATATGACTACGTAAACTATATTGCATCTTATTGCAGAACAATTACATATTCCTTGTATTTAAAATGTAAAACCATAACACACTGTTGGTATAACCAATATTCGATATTAGGATTTCAGTAACTTTAGTTGTAGGTGCATCTGTAACCAAGTGAGACAAGGTAAATCTGGCTATCTGACTCGTTTTATAAGACTCAAGGTTTACAGGATCAAGTTGCAACTAGCACTGTCATAGATAAACAATAAAACTGAATTGCAAAGTTTAAAACAGTGTTCAATGCAGCATTCTTACAATCCGTGAGCGCTTATTGCAAAAGTTTGCCAGGGAATTTTGATTTTTAGTAATTGATTTATTTCCGAATGTTCCATTGCTGACTAACTGAATTGCTTCCACATACGTGCATTAACAACAGATGAAGTTGGTTGTAACAATTATAAACAAAGCAGTACATTTGGGGAAGAATATATGTAATGACTATCTTTCTTTGATATCTCGCGGAAAAACGAAAGGAAGTAAACGAAAACCAAAACAATTTACGAGCAATAACTTCGAATAGGTAAACCACGCAAACTTTATTCCAACAAAAACCAACTAGTTACATTTATTCCTGTAAAGATGAGAAAAGGACTTAACTTCTAGTTGAAATGGTTTCGCCAAATTTTTGACTCAGTATAATGAGGAATTGAATGGTGTTTTCGGCCTTGAGTTCACAGAAGCGACGATGAAGAAACTTTTGTCCCACCCAAATTAAAGTGTGTCGAAAATGATAAACGGGAATGATTAAAAATTCAGAAGAAAGTGTAATTAATGTTTATGGATCATGAGGCTACACGGAAACTATGTAGTAATCCTGTATTTTCACAACTTTGGAAGGTATCACACGTTTGGAAGCGGGGGATGCCTGCAAAAGCATTGGCAGTTATTTTCAGTTCGTTGTTGAAATTACTGTAACATTTTAAAAGTCTAGGTATAGTCAGGTTTCCTAAGGGATGAAGGCCTTATTTAAATAACAGAGTTAATAATAATTTCAGGATTTATTTATTAGCAAGCCACACAAATAACATTTGAAAATTAGAATGACTATCACTTGCTATTTACAGCTCACACGATAACATCCGTCACCTAACAGAAATTAATAACATCAAATATTTAAAACCAGTCTCTATACACAGTTTATTAACACCATTTGAAGTACTTTACACACACACATATATATATGTGATATTTGCAATTATATTATTTACAACTAAGTGTGTACCGTTCTTCCATTCAGTCCCGCCTTCTTTCTGTCCAGATATCAGCAGTTCTCCTGTCTGTACAGTTGTGGAGGGAGCAGCCCGTGCGAGCACCCCCACACGCAGCAGCTCGCCACTTGTTAGATGCCTCGCCTCACCTCGCCTCACCTCGCCTCGCCTCGCCTCACCTCGTCTCCCGCAAGGCTCGTGCCTCGGCTCGCGCACTCTCACTCGTAGCCGCTGCTTATAGTCTATTCACGGTTACTTCAAACATTTCTGAACCCCGGCTTGAGTTATACTTCCAGGATATCCCTCCGCCTCATCTAAACAAAGCTTAACGAAGTCTACAAATATACAGCAGGAACACAACGCAACGCGTTCGTGACAACATAGTTTAATACTATTTTCTATAAGAACTATTTCTTTCTTGGCATTACCAACATACAGATTTTCTCCCCGATTTTATTCATATTATTTAAACTCGAATTATCACAAATTATCCATAAAATATAAGTAAAATTTCAATTTCTATAAATGTGCTTTTATTTTAGCACAAATACAAAACTCTTGTGACACATGACATGTTAGTAAACAACCATACATATCGTACATGGTGTGATTTTTCCAAAGTTAGACTCAAAAAGTGTGACGAAACCGCGAATAGACTATAAGAGACATACTCTTCCAACTAGTATCTCGTACCCTCATTCGCCACCGGATCTTTCCTGCGACGTCTCTCGGTGGCCCGAACTTCATTCACCATTTCGCCACACTTCGCCAAATCGCTAACACAAACTGCCAACCCATCAGTATGGGGCGGTATTTATAGGCAAATATTCCATTTGATATTGCAGCAACTGCAGCAACTATTGTCTTAAGGCAAACAGGGGATATCATTAAGAGAGATAGTTTCTTTTATATTGTTAACGAAACAGCCGATATAATGGGACAAAAACAAGTGTTAATCATCATTAGAACAGTTTAAAATGATTTGTTAGTAAAATATTTCCTTCGGCTGTATTTAATGGCTTCCTTTATGGTGTGCTGCAGGTCAGGTGTCGTAACCCTTTCAGACATACTTTTTTTAGTCTCGGGTGTTGCAAACGAGAGATTTTATGATGCATACTGTACTTACAAAACTTGTTCCGCTGTCACAACCAATGAGCTCTAAGCTTTGTGTTTGTCTATAGAAATATTAACCAATAATAATCTGTACTAAGACACACGGTTTACGACTTCAAATATTATATGCAATTAATCCTTGTAGAGTACAGCACCGGGCCAAAATATCATTTATGTGCATTATGTACACAATTGTGTACAATGGATGTGAATATGTTAAAATGACAGGGTTTGTGAAAGTTGCAACCAGTTATTATTTTCTTTCGTTCTCTATTTTGAAAAAAACGATAATTTCTTTCTTTTATAAACTTCCCCAGCCAGATCACAAAATTTAGGCACAACAGCAAACATAATACCAGGGCCACAAAAGTACAAAATATGATAAAATAGGTTGTACAAATTTATGTAGAAAATCCTCCTCAAATACAAATATAGGAATTTCCATACTAATAATACCAATTTAAATACAATATTAAAATCCCCGTAAAAGTAATACCTATCCTTTTTTTTCGATCACATTTTGGGCAATGCTTCCTCAACCCCCTCCCCCTTGGGGAGGGGGAACAAAGTTTCTTCCGTCGCGTTCTCTGCAACAATTTCAAACAGTCAAGAAAGTAGAAAGGCACTTCTCGATGACGTCACACATGGCACGCATGCCCTGTGAAGGTCTCGAAGATATGGAAGAGGAGGGAAAAGCGTCCCGAAGCAATGCATCCGCCGTACACCAGGCTGTCGCTCAAGCAGGAGCAGCACAACGGGTCGCCTGCCACGCGCCCAGATAAGGCCCGTTCTACAATGCACGGATGCGTAAAGCTGGAGTTACAATAACCCGACCAACACGACACGACAGACGGGTATGATATCAGAATTCAACGGAATTTCATATTTAGCTTTATTCAGTGTTCACAATAACCCGGCGAAATCTGCGCGACAGGTATGTTAGTTGGCTGTTGAAGAGTTTCAAAACGACAAGTTATCCTTATAATAACCAATATTTACTTTTTAAAATTCGCGATGAAGTGAAAACAATATGATCATGTGATTTTATATGTGTATGATGCATTCTATTCTCTCTTGTGTGTGTGTGTGTTTATATATATATATACTTTATATCGTTAACATAAAGAATAAACACACACAACAATATATATATATATATATATATATATATATATATATATATATATATATATATATATACACACGTGTGTGTGTGCGCGTGTGTGTGTTTATTCTTTATGTTAACGATGTAAAGTAGAAATAGAATATACTTTCTTTGTCTATCGGGGCTGCGATATGGTCGGATTGACGTAACAGTGACCTTGCTTTTCATTGGCTGCTACTCAAATTTCGTCATGTCGGGGTTGTCGTGTCCTAGTCGTCAGGGTATTGTGACTCCTGCAAAAAAATAATGGATTCCGAACAAGTAAACGGAACGAGCGGACCACTTGAGACGAATTATTAAATCGTCTACAATACGAATAAAAATACAGTCATGGAACCTACGAAATCAAAAATACTCAGCTGTTGCAAATTACGAATATGGGTATTATAATGTGAACACTTCATTTTGTATATTTTTACGGTGTTTAGCGTTGCGTAAATACTACTGCCATACCACGTGCACATGTTTATTAAAACAAAAAACTATAATAGCCACGGCAAATCCGTGCATTTGTGGCAGTACTACTATGTCCACAAAAAAACGAATATCAACGAACCAAATACTCGTATTGGCTAAACGGATTCACGGACACGGAAGAGTTGGGAGTTGCCCAGCATTCTTACGTGTATCCGTACGTGATCCGTGTCGGCATGCGTCTCATTGTAGACTGAAACGGAGTGTGCTACGTGCACCGCTTCCGTGATACGTATCAACATCCGTGGCATTGTAGAACGGGCCTAAGGTTGATGTCCACGACATCATCAGCACATGCTATAAAATGTTTTACATAAACTCCCACGCCTCCGCCTTGTTGACCTTGTGGATCAACTCTTTATAGATTATAACCTGGCAAGTCGACAAGGGAAGATGGGAGACTCTCTTTAAGGCATGTTTGCGGCACTAATACTGCATGAAATTATAGAGAAATAAAAAAAATTGCTTTAAATTCGTCAATGTGGAAAGCAGTGACTGGCTGTTGACACGTGCCGCGTGAAAGCTCTAGGAATGCGAGTAGCCTCCGAGAGAGTATAGCACTGGTGGTTGCTGGGTCAGGTCTGGCGACAAGTTCGCCATTACTAACGTAACTTTTAGCGGGCGGTCCGGAGGGGTTACCTTTAGCAGCGGGAAGTGTGGCCGGCGAGTCACACTGAGTTTTGTCTGGGGGAGGGGGGGACGAGCAGTTGAAGGGCAGTTTTCACTGGTCACAGATAGAGCGCACAATTCTCGGACGAACTTTGTAGTGGAGCTCAGTAATACCGGCTTGCCTGTACTATCGTCGATCATGTGTTCAAAAAGTTTACTAATTATTAGAACTAAGGAAGAAAGACATACCATTGTATTCGATATAATTGTGACACAGGGTGGATGTTCTGATGTGCATACAAAGACTTGACAACACAAACACACGCACACACATGCACACAATCTTGCGCACATAATTAAGCATAGTGAAATTCTACCACAAAGCTAACAGTGGTAGGTGAAGTTACTGAATGTTAACAAATTCGCGCATAGTGGATAACTTAATACGGTGGTTCGCAAACAGAAAACCAATTCTCACATCTTGTGTCCGATAGATGCGTGGACCAAAATTTTCTTTTGCGGATTTCAAGACGCGCTGTCTATTTTCCGTCAGCGATTCGGCAATAACGATGGGAGTGCTCTTCGGGACTCTTCTAGCATGAAATACCAAATAAAAGCAACAAAAAGGAACATGATCAGCATTACAATACCAATACAGAACATTAAAAATATATTTTAAAGCCTTTGAAATTAAAATATGGAGTTTTATGAAAATTGGTTGCCTTCAAAGGCGGTTTTGAACTGCTAATACTTTGCCAATTAGTAGCGTATGCTGTTGACGACAGCACAATAACATAAGAAAAAGATTGAAGAATGTGCAGCATAAAAAGCTTTAATAACACTATCAATAACACAATATTACAGACGTATGTACCATATGGTAAACGGTACTATAGACTATTCACGGTAAAGTGAGAACTTTTGAAAGCCCTCTCATTTGGAACAATAGAGAATAAATATCTTTTATTTAAGTCTTAGATGTTAACTTCAGAGTCAGGTGGAATATAGACATTATGTTTATTACTTTCAACGCAATATTTATTTAAAAAGGTGGTTAAATGATAAAATATAGCTAAAAGGAAAAGTGATCAATTTACTTTGAACAGTCAATAATATGTATTTTCCAATTCTTGCATGAAGTTCAATAATTGCGATGTATACGCCATCTGTTTCTCTAAAATGATCAACGTTTCCTCTTTGAAAATTGAAGGAAATACTGAACATGTCCTGCACTCTTATGGCAGATTGTAGTACTACATATATGGTCTCGCGAATAGTTCCAAAACCTGCTAATGGGGTCAGCGCATGCTATAAAATGTTTTAAATGTTAATTTCTCTAACTTTTCCATTAATAAACTCTGTCGGACTTTTAGGCAAAACGACCTTAGGCAAAACGATTGAATGACTAGGCAAAACGACTTTATCGACATCTAAGCGAGAGGCTAGAATTTTAGACAAAACGACTTTAGACAAAACGACTTTCAGTGAAAACAACTTTCGGCAAAACGACTGTTTGTGATGTTACGTGAGAGACTACAATTTTAGGCAAAACGACTTTAGGCAAAATTGCTTTAGGCAAAACGACTTTTAGGCAAAATTAGGGTGGAAAAACAGTTACTTTAAGCAAAACGATGTGCTCCCGACACCGACCAGTCGATCACTAAGTTACCTCATGATTGCAGGTGGCCAATTACATGCAATCATTGATACAACACACACAAACACACAAAGGCAAGTAGGCAGGCTTTAGATGCTAGTTCCTTGATCACATTACCATGCAGTTATATCTTAAACAGTTTCTTCCGGACGAGTTTTCTTCTCTAACCTATAAATCATGGTTACACTTAACGTAAACAACAGACTCCTGTTGCCGGACCGACCCATTCATAAACTGACCCATTGACCCATTTACCCATTGACACAATTGACTCCATGAGCCATTGAACCCAGCGACTCCATAATGAACCATGACACATAGACCCATAGTGACACCTGATTGCGGCGACAGTGGCGGGGGCGGTGGTGGTGATGATTGCTAAAGGTTGAGATTAGGACTGGGATAGGTGTGTGTGTGTTGCATCTTTATGGGTTGTGAGGTTGATGGAAAGATTGCGATTGCGACTGGTGGAAAGACTGACTCCAGAAACTAAATGAACGAAAAGGGCTCTTTGTACAAACCGTTCTCTCATGCCAGCATGCATTTCTTTAACATAGGTGAAAACTCGATCGCAGAATATTAACTAGTAACAACCAGTTAGAGGTGATGCAGGTCGAGGCTTCGTGATCGTGGAGGTCAAAAGACAGCACTTCATATTCGCAATTCATCTTTCGTGGTATTGGAGTATTCTGAGAAAACCCAAATACTTATTATATTAATATGTAAGTATAGAATTATTTTCAATTTAATTTATACATAATTGTGTATAAGTATATGTAAGTAACTATGTATATACATAGGCATATAAGTATGTAGAAATTAAATTGATTTTCAATTTAATTATTATGTATATTTATGTATATATAAGTATGTAAATACAAAATTATTTTCAATTTAATTTATGTACATATAGTTATGTACATATAAGTCTGGAAATATACATTTATTTCAGTTTAATTTATATATAGTTATGAACCTATAACTAAGTAAATATAAAAATAATTACTATTTAATTTATATGTATAGTTATAGGTATATAAGTATGAATATATAATTGATTATTTTTAATTTATGTTATAAAAATGTGCAAATAAATATGGAGATATAAAACTGATTTAAATGCCCATATATAGTTATATACATATAAATATAGGAAAACAAAAATATGTTTAATCTCTATATAAAAGTATGTACATATAAATATGGAATTATAAAATTAATTATATGTCTATATATGTACATATAAATATGGAATTATAAAATTAATTTAATTGTCTTTATATAAGTATGTGCATATAAATATAGAAATACAAAATTTATTTAAATGTCTGTATGTAGGTATGTACATATAAATATGGAAATATAAAATTTATTTAAAAAGTATATATATGTGTACATATAGATATGGAAATATAAAACGTATTTATATGTCTGTATATAAGTATGTACACATGCCTCTGAGTACATGTAAATACATATTGTTATGAGAGTACGTGCATGTTTTCTTGGACGAACCACAACCACCACATCCTCCTCCTCCTCCTCTCCCCTTGTCTCCTTCTCCTACCCCTCCCTCCTTCAAGAGAATAACTCGTGCAAATGATGTCACAATGCTTCCACGTGATTGGCCAGCAGCAATCACGTGAGGTGTAGCAGGTGTTATGACTATACTATACATAACTATGTATTTATATAAGATAGGAATATAAATATTTATGTATAATATAATATAGTTATATAAATATTTGTAAATATATAATTACGTATATGTATTTGCAAATAACTATGTACATTTTCATATAGGCATGTAAATATAAAATTATTTTCAATTTAAATTACATACATAGTTATGGACATATAAGTATGTAAATATAAAATTTAATTGTATATCTACATATAAGTATGTACTTAATATATAGGTATATAAAATTATTTTTAATATCTATACTTAAGTATGTACATATTAAAAAGAAATTACAAAATTAATTTAAATATCTGGTGCGCTAGTACCTGCGTGTTTTCTTCTGGGGCGAATGAGTATTTGGGTTTTCTCAGAGTGCTCCAATTCCACGGCGATAAATTGCGAATATGAAGTGATGTCTTTTGACGTCGACGATCACGGAGCCTCGACCTGCATCACCACTAACTGGTTGTTGCTAGTTATTATTCTGCGATCGAGTTTCCACCTATGTTCAAGAAATGCATGCTGGCATGAGAGGAGATTTTGTACAAAGAGTCCTTTTCTTGCATTTAGTTTGCTAGAGTCAGTCTTTCCATCAGCCGCAATCGCAATATTTCCATCAACCCCACAACCCATAAAGATGAAACACACGCACACCACTCCCAATCCTAATCTCAATCTTTAGCAATCATCACCAACGCCGCTGCCACCACCGCCACCACCACCGCTGCCACTGCCACCACCACAGCCACTTTCAGGTGTCATTATTGGTCAGGAGTCATTATGGAGTCGATGGGGTCAATGAGGTTGATGGGTCAATGGGTTAATGGGGTCGATGGGGTCAATGGGGTCGATGGGATCAATGGGGTCGATGGGGCCGATGGGGTCTGTGGTGTCGATGGCGTCGATCGGATTGATAGGGTCGACGTGGTCAATGGAGTCGATGAAGGTCGATGGGATCAATGGGGTCTATATGGTCAATATGTCATGGGGTCACGAAGTCAATGGGTCATGGGATCAATGGGTCATGGGGTCGATGGTGTGAATGGGTAAATGTGTCAATGGGTCAGTTGAGAGGGTGGGTCCGACAACAGTAGTCAGTTGTCTACTTTAAGTGTAACCATGATTTATAGGTGAGAGAAGAATACTCGCCTGGAAGAAACTGTTTAAGATATAACTGCATGGCAATGTGATCAAGGAATTAGCACCTAAAGCCTGCCTGCCTACCTATCTGTGTGTGTGATGTCTCAATGCCTGCATGTGCTTGGTCAGCTGCAATCATGAGGTAACTTGGTGATTGGCTTGTCGGTGTCTGTACAATGTATAAATGATGCAGTACAATTGGTTCAAAGTCAGTATAATGCCATAGGGCTTGCACACTTGTATATTGTAAGCAGTAGGGAGGTAAGCTGAAATGTTTAGTGTGACATCAGATGCGCCGAAGGTGGTTCATCCCGGCTAGCTTCTACGTCTTCACATAGATTTTTCTCGAGTTTTCTATTTTAGGTCATTCAAGGTCATGGGTTAAGGTCAAGGTAGTCTGTATCTAATATGGTGGTGGTAGTCTTTAATGTATTATGCTTGTTTACTTTTATGTATTTTTCTCGAGTTTTTGTTTTCAAGGTCATAGGGTCCAGGTCAAGGTCATTGGTTTCCAATATGGCAGATGGGTAATACCTATCAAGATGGTGGTTACCTACCAAGATGGTGGCCTCCAATAATGTATAAAAAAATGATGCACGAAAAAAGAAATATGGCCGCCTCCAGTAACATATAAACAAAGATGGTGACTTCCGGTAACATATAAACAAAGATGGCTGCCTCCAGTAGCATGTGAACAAATTACAAATTAAAAAATCAAGATGGCAGAATGAGTATATGTGAGGGGAGTGGAGGCGAGGGAGTCAGTCATCTGCTGGATTCGAATGGAGGTGAGTAGTTGGTGGTGTGGGAGGAGACCTCTGGAAATGTAAGTTTTTTAATTGAAATTTTTAAAATTTTTTTTTTAAATAAAATTATCCAAGGGAATTTTTAGGGGAAAAGGGAAATTTCGATGGAAAAAGAGAAACATGACTGCGGGGCTTAAATGATTTTTATTTAAAAGATTTTTAAAATAAAATTTTGTAAAAATTAATTTGCTAACGATTTTTAAAACTAATTTTCTAATTTTTTCTGAATTTTTTGATTTTGGCATTTTCTTGATTTTTTATTTTGGCATTATCAAGGTCAAAAGTCAAGGTTACAGATCATGGTCGGGGTTGAAGGTCATCTGCTTACCATATGGATGCAAGATGGCTGATGCTTAGGTCTGAGTCCTATCCTTTATACCTTGTATCGATTTGGCATAGGGTATGCCTATAAAACCAATATGGCCGCCACTGCTCTGTAGGTCCGATGTCAGCCCCCCAAATTAATTAAATTGACGAAAATTGTATTTCAAGGGCTTGTTTTTGCACGAAGGGGTCTTCTACCATTTTTGGGGGCTCCTAACCTTTTTGAGGGAGAAAAGGGAAATGTACTAGGGAAAAAGGGAAATTTTGAAGGAAAAAAGGGAAAAATGGCTGCCGGGTGATATAAGATGGTGGTCGCCGAATCCCAAAATTCTGTGCCCCACTCTCTTGCCTGTCAAGCCCCCAAATTATACTACTCTGCTATATTTTTAATATTTTTAATATCTTCCAACTTACTGGTAAATTCAGGTACAATTAAAGTCAGATTAACCAACCAGTATAATCTTTCAGGTTAAAACCACCCAAAATTCCAATAAAATTTTTTTTAAAGCTTAATATATATTAAGTCTCTCAAAATTATACCTCACAAAAACATTATTTTAAAATTTTCCTCGCATCCCACGACACAAGGTGACTGCTCACGAATGGCGAGCCTTAACCTCCGAGGAAATGCTCCTATTTGAAAACCACCAGGTTCCTGCTCCAAAAATTACTGCTTAGAAACATTCTAAAAACCATAATTAGTTTTTTTTTGTCTAATTCCAATTTGAAACGTATTTGCAAAATCACGATACTTAGATAAATTAAGCCCTTCCAGGCACCTATTGTCACGTCAAAGTGACGTCATGACTTTTCTCACTGGAAGAGACTAACATTTTAAAGAGGTATATTTACCAATACATATCTTATGTGGATGCTCCCTCGAGGCCGAACGTCTGACTTCGACCGAGCATTTGCAAACAGTATAAACAAAATCAACACAATTAAGTGTTAGAGGGATGAATACAATTCATTCCCAATAACAACACAATATTATTCTCCTTTAATTGAATCCGCCAATAGGATCGTATGTGTCCCAATATGGGCTTTAGAGGGATCTTCAATGGAACGGCCAATCACATCCGATTTCTTCTAAAAAGTCCAAATATGTAAACACCGAGTTACTCGTCAGTGGAAAGTTCGTCATTTTGAAATGTGCGCTAGCTAGAACGCATGTGACGTCACACCCGCCGGCCGGCGAAGAGGGAACGCTAGCGCTTCACGCCCTTGCGCACGCGGAAGCTGGAACTACTGCCCCCAGTGTTACTTCAGCCATAGATCACACCTGTTGCGCCGACACCGGGCGTGAATCATTATTAAAAAGTGCCGTGAAAACTGGGTTTTCAGCCACTCCGGGCAACAACAGAAGCAGCGTGCAGAAAACAGGTTTGCAAATATCTAATTTTAAGTGTGTTTCACCAAGTCCAATATAGAAATTTTTATTTTTCAAACTTCCAGTAATTTTTCGTACGTGCAGCAAACAATCTTCGGACGTTGTGTTGGTCGGGTTGAACGGGGGCGGACTGGAGATAACAAAATCATGTAGTTTTTGATGCAGTTGTCTCAAAGTAAAGCAGCATAAAAATACCACCGCTTTGAAGCTGAACACAATTCTTCCAATACGCCACATGAGTTTAATGACGTATTATTTCCTGCTAGCCTGCGAACATATGCTGTAATTTATTTTAAGAACACAATTCTTCCAATACGCCAGATGAGTTGAATGACGTATTATTTCCGACTAGCCTGCGAACACATGCTGTAATTTATTTTAAAAGTACGCATCTGAAGGCAAGCTGTTGCATAGTTAACATATCAGGCAGGCTGATGATTTAAGTTCTTTCAAGTGTCTATTTTCCTATATTTCGAAAGAAACTTTACGTTTATGTTATATGATAATAACATTCTTAGTTACGAAAATACCTAGTGAGTGCAAAAATATTTTGAGGCTTTTGTAATGATTTTAACTTAAAAGTACTTTAAAAAGTTTAACAGACACTTTGACTAAGCTGAGTAGTTTCTGTAAGTCATAGGAATGCTGTGAACCACTTTATTTAAAATCCGACTCTTGGCTCGCCTGCAATCACGGTTTCACTTCTGGCTTTTTTCTGTTTCGTATCTTCTAAAACTTACAACCTAAATTCAGGTAGATCACGTTTTCAATGTGCGAGAAATATGTTTAGGCTATTCGGATCACATCAAAAATTATTTTGAACTGAAGCCAAACCCAAGAATCAGCACTTCCTTAAGCTGCAGGTATAAATTAAAGTTCAGTATGATGTTGCCTGTTTGTTTTTAAAATTATTGTAATTTTTTTAATAATTTGTAATCGAAAGGATCAATTGACATCATAGGTTCTTGCTGGTGACCTATTCCACGAGGTCGGACTTGCGGTAAAAAGTTGTTTCTCGGTGCGCCATTTACGTACCAAAGAATACAAATGACGTAACCTTAATGTTCACAGTGGACTGCTAACCACTGCAACGTCATGGTCGTGCTTTTAAACTCAGGTAAGCTGGGGATATTTCTTTTCGTGGTGTTACTGAACGCAAAAGGATAAAAAAATTAATGTTCTTGGGCTCCGCAATATCCATGATTCCTTCGCAAACACATCAGGCATACAAAGTACGGTGCAGTAAGGCATTGCACTAAGGACTTTAAGCAAAGCATTAAGAGAAAATAAGGAAAAAATAATATAACAGAAAAGCTGACCTACAAGAACATATGGCACTATTATAAAATATACAAGTAAACACACTACTTTGTATACTTCCTTACCTACGAGTAAAGTTACGGGATATTAATAGCGGTAAATCACTAGTCTAATCTCCTAGCCACGTAAGCCTAGATATTACTGGCCCATATAACTATTAGTGTTAGATATATCCGAGTTTTAGTTCTGCGAATTTATGTTTATAACATTACATGTAAGTTCAAAGTATATCATCTAAAAATTATATTAAAAATTAGAAACAATAAAATTATTTAACACTGAAGAAAATGATATGATTGTTAGTTGATTTATGAAAAGCTGTATAAACAACATTGCTGTTTATACTTTAACGAAAAAAATGTCATACGTTCAGATGAGATATAAACTCTGCCAAGATACAAACGTTTTATTTGTAGGAAGTTATAATAGCCAAATAAATAATTATAATATTCACTGTATGTGGCAACTTTCAGTCTGTCAAAAACTACATTATTCGAATGAGATATTTCTTATGTTACTTTCCGTATAGTTGGAAATTGACCCCGTTATGGCATTCTGTCATGTTTCTAGAAAACATAACAGCTGACAAGTTCTTTATTTATGTGACCGGTAACGAATACTAAGCTGTTCAATTAATCACTACGCCAACAACGGTATATATTCGCGGCTTTCGTATTGTTTGCTGTAAAGATAGCATGTTGACTGCTGCGCTCTGCACGATACAACGTATCTACAAGGACTGTTCTCGTGACTTCTTCAGCTCGCATTCGAGTGTCAACTGGCACGGGTCTCAGACCATACAGAAAAAAGTAGGCCTACTAACACTAGCCTCGGGCCTCGGGCGTTATCAGTCAGCCTTTGATATGTGTACATTTTCTTCCAGTACGATGCAGGTCTGTTTCTTTTTTACTCGGTCAGTTAAGCCGATGTATTCTTACAGGCTCCGAAGAGAAATGCTTAATATGCATCTCACCGGATTTTGATTACGTAATTTACGTATTCATACGTGGCTATGGAAATAAGAAAAAACGAGCAGCACTCGGTCACTATACAAAGCACAGCTCAAATAAACTTAGTTAAAATAACTCTAAGCTAATATTGGCTTCAGATTACGCCCGTGCTCTACAAACTGGCACGAAATGAAATGACTAGGTATATGCAAGAACGTATAGCAGAAGCACTAATACGAAGCACAATGTAATTTGCTATTTTTTTTGTATTTGTTACCTGGTATAAAATTGTCCTTTATTTACAGATACTTAATGCTGTAGTCTCAGACACATCATGTTGGTCTATTGTGCGATATTACCTCTCTTTTGATACAGTATGACAATGTTCTGACAGAGTTTCCACACAGAATGTTTTTACTTATAATTTATGTTTACCGGAATTCAGTATTTTTTCGATATACCTCTCACCCTTTCTTTACCATATGGATGTCAACTATTAGAATTGATGTTATTAATAGGCCTTTAATTGTGATAAAACCATAATTGCTGTAAACTGTGATACATGTTAATATATTGTGAAGTAACCTTTGTTCTAATAATTCAGGGTGTCCCCCAACATGCAGAACAGAGTAAAGTCAGGTAATTTCATGTGAAGGGGAAAAGTCAGGGAATTTTCACCTGTTTAAGGTAAAATGTAAATAATTGCTACTATGCAAAAGTTGTAGTTGTGTGAATACAGGATGTTGTAATTCTGAGTATATGCGTTTTAACATTTCAATGTTTACCTTTGTGAACTAGCAATAGTACTGGAATATGCTGCAACAGCGGGTTAACGGACGTGTAATGTGTACCAACTGCCACAAAGCCCCGCGTTAGGGCATCAATATGAAATATAACTTAGATTTTATATAAATATGTAATATAGTGTGTAGGGAGCTGTGAAGAACACACACAAGGCCTCCTCGTTGCGATAGCCAATATGCGATATAATCATATTATATTCAAATAGATATGTACTGTGTATGGTGTAGAATTAGAACACGCAACAATGGGACAACACAGATAACACATGAGTGACCAGGCTGCACAGCTGACTTGCAATAAATTAGTGGGAAAAGAGGCAATCTTACCTAGGCTGCCTCTGTATAATTGCCCGGTGCAGTCCTGGGCCGGTAGGGGAACAAGTTTATTACCATTAGAACCCACTAGAAACTAGCATTTGGCACGTACGTCAAAATAAGGCAGACAGTTGAAAACTATAGTAAACACACATGTAAAACCCTGGGTAAAAAATAGAGACGTAGAAAAAACGACAAAACAGTTACGCCCTTTGAATGGATTTAATTTATTACACTTTTCATTTCCTTTTGTATTGTAATTGTTTGGATCAGAAATAATTTAAAATCCTAATGGCAATATGAGAAAACTATAAAGACAACACACTTTACTAATTACGCTAAAAGTGGTCATGCCTAGCCTACTTGAACCCTTTTTCGGTTACGTGACATAGCTTGCCAAAGTCTGAATATACTGGTTTCAAAATCAAATTAATTAAACTGTTCTCTGTAGTAAATATTACGTTAAAACAAATTGTGTTCTTATTAAACAGTCTAGCTCGTGTAGAAACTACTCTTATCACAGGTTTTGCATTGCGCGTACGTGTGCTGCAAATTTACGTACTTATAAAAGTCAAGATGGCGTTGCTGGGTACTGATGCTAACGGACATCGAGCTGAATCAAACTATAAATAAAATTAGGTCCAAATGGAAATGCCAGATCTTTTGATAGGACTTATATTTTAATCACCAAGCGGATTGAAGGTAGGATGCTCTTGCAGGATTTGGCGAAGCAGGGTTAAGATGGAGATACGTGGAGCTCCGCTCTACATGTACGTAGATGGCGTGTTTAAACTATCTTACTCCTGACCACTTAACCTCGCGAATAGGCGACCATCGACACAAGCTCCATTGCTGGTTACAAGTTTACTTCAAAGTTGGTCTAGGGGCACGTCTACACACCCTAAAACAAATTTATAGTCCTACCTCACCGTCCACTTCAGACGGGAGGTCCTGCCCTACGTCTGACGTCGTTGGAGGCTGCTAGCGAAGAGGGCGTTAGTCTCTGCAGGCTGACGCTAACTTAAGGGGGCCTATAGCGGCAGCCAATCAATAATCAGGATTTAAACCTGCGGGCAAATGGGGATCAAAACTATTCAAACCATCCACATGAACCACTTCTAACGACCTAAATGAAGAAACACCAAAGAATACGTGATCTCGGAACTGAGATACGATACAATAAAAAGTAGAAAGACTTACAAAATTGTGATCACACCAAAAATAAATATTAATTTTATAAAAATAAATACACAATGAAAAATGAACTAGCTTATCAAAATTACACATAAATATTATTGCCACCCTACATCGAAGTATAAAAATTTTACGTGTTAAGAAAAATAAAATAAATATAAATAAAATTTACATAGGCAGTTGAAATCATATAGGTGACATGTGAGAAAAATATTACATTAACTCTTGCATGACAATATGCGTAGTAATAAGAACAGGAAAAATAATATAAGTTAATTGTATGCATAAAAACCCTATTTTCATGGGTGTTAACAATACATCTTTGCAAAGTGTCATATGACCTATACTTACAAAATAAAGTATTTGCGTGTTTTTAACGGGCACTCTAGTGAAGTCAATAGCGTGTATCGCGAGAAATGTCGATGATCTGAATAAAATGTTGGCACTATTGGATCTGCCTGTTGCAGTACAATGTAATCAAACTTCACTAATAGCATTTACTTTTTCTGTCAGCGGTGGAAACATGTGTTATTTAGACGTTTCGGTTCTTGTAACAGGTAAAGGACAATGGTAAGATTCGGTCTGGAAAACAGGGAAAATTCAGAGTATTCTATAACTGAATTTCAGTAGACAACCTGGTTAATACATGCATCAACACCGCTATTGTCAGTATAACCTCCAGCCCGTCCTTCAGTCAGTATAATCCCTCTCTTGAGCAATTTCTGGCTACGCCACAGAATCAATACTTGAAATTACCTTCAAACAGAATGAATTACGAAATTTAATTTAAGAGTAATATAATTCAAGTACTCATTAGCGTTTTCTAGACTACTTTAAAATCTTAAAAAATACCCAAGTGAATTTTAAATCACGAATGTGAGACTTAATCAGAAACTACGAGTATAGATTCATATCACACTGTTGATACTTGTATTTGCAAATAACTCTTTAGACGGATATATTTTTATGTAACGTGGTGAAATATTATAAATTAAACACAGCGTGAAAGGAAAATTAACATCACATAGTTTAACGTATGTATGTACAGTATATTGCTTCTGAAATGTTTAATCGGCCCAATGATTGTATTCACTAATTAGTGGAGACACCAGCTTTTCGCAAAAAAAATATCGTGATTTACTGTATTTACAGAACACCAAAACTTAGATTCTTTTTCATAACTTGATTATTTTAACTGACACTGCTTTTTAGTGTCCGCCAGAGAATTATAGATGTTTACGGCTAGAGTAACCTTAATCTGAATGACTTGGTATAGCAAGAAATGTTTCCTTATCGAGACAAATGTCTAATAAACAAAGGAACTCTGAAGTTGCGCACATATATATTCAAATGTATTTTGCGCGGAATTATTTTCACAAAAATCAGATGACCCTACTCATTAGGCATTGAAAGTATGCGTAAGATATTCTAAAATAGGTTCCCGTTTCCAGAATATGTCAATATTGTTTTACACACTGCACATTTGTAGGCCAGATATTTTGACATGCTCTTGGCATAATCAAGTAATCGTTAGGTACATTAATGGAAATACTACGTGTATTAAAGTAAATATAGATACCGTATTCGAACTAGACATCTCAAGTTGCGATATCACTTCGCGAGAATCATTATATCACTCCGGTTTAGTTTAAAAAGTGCAAGTAACTAAAAAGCCTACTTTCCTCAACATGGGTGCAATAAATTTCGAAATATTTTCTTAAAAGCTGATATGGTAGGTAGGACTTGTCTCGTTGAAAGCAATATCATTAGAGATGAATCCAGAAACAAATGCAAAAGTAGCGAGACTATTGCAAATACACATGTGCCTTACCCGGGACTCGAACCCAGAAATACCTCGTACCGTGAGTTAGAGTGCAATCAACTGCAATACCAAAGGTTGGATTCGACCATGAACTTTGAATTTGATCAGTCTAATGTTTCGAATGACAGGGTTCATTAACCTAAAAAAATATTTGCAGGGCCGCCATTTTTGAAATAAGTGACTGAGCCACTAAAACACCTAAGTTTACGTGGCATAGCATAGCGCTACTTGTGTGAAGAATTAGGTAAATATCGGTTTATTAGTCCTTGAGATATGACATGTAACCACCATATTTTTAAGTGACGATCTTCACAAATGGAGGACAAAAATGCTATGTATTAGCACATTCGATGATTGTATACCACCAGTATACAAATTCATGCTAAAATTGATTGCATAAATCCGTAGATATAGCACACTAACCAAAAATTGTTTTATAGCCGTCATTCTGAACATGTATGTCACACTGACAAATTACAAATAGTTATTGTCCTACCGCAATACCAATTCTTCGCCAAATTTCGTTACGAATGAGTTGATTGTTTCCCGAGATATGACAAAAAACTAATTTGTATTGTGGGGCTAACTTACAAAATGGAGAGAAATGAAGTTCTGTATAGAAAAATTTGATGGCGGTAATTGATGTTGCCAGCATACAACGTTAAGTTGGAATGAAATTGCTTCTTTAAAAAAAAAGATACTAAGTCGAAATATTTATATAACTACCTTTTGAAAAAAGTTCCTGACCTACTTAAAACATAGAAATTTACTCCACCTGCTGCAGTGCAAAACGTTTGCCTAGTTTGTCTCGAATTGGTCAATTGTTTCTCGACATATCACAAAAAATATATTTATTCATGTGACGCTATCTTATAAAATGACGGCCAAAAGATACTCCGTGTAGACACAGTTTATAGATGTAATATCTACTGCCAGCATACACATGCATCTGAATTAATTACATGATTTCGGCCGTATAACATTCGTAGCTTAGAAAACTGTGTAATCACCATTTTGAAAATAAACGTCTGAGATACCTGAAACATATGATTGAACATCTGCTGCAAAACTAAGAGTTTTCCAAATTTGGTATGAATCGGCCCATTGTTTACCAAGTTATGACATAAAAGCTTTATATACCTATTCATGTCGCACTATCTTACAACTGGTTGATAAAAGTGGTTATGTGATGGAACATAGATGCTGGTAGTACACACTTTCAGCATACAAAATTTGGTCGAAATTGGTGAGTGAGTGAAGAGATTTAGGCAGTTCTTTACAGCGAGGTCTTGAGGTGATTGAGGTGAGAATGGAGAGTGACGAAATGAGGGAGGGGGTAGGGGGTAAACGTGGGATCCCCGAGAATATCTGCTGACCAACGGCATCGTCCGGCATGATTTCCACTTGCAAAAATCCGATGGCCCGGCTGGGAATTTAACCCAGTTCGCCTTTCGCCTTGGCGGGAGGCGAGCAGGATACGTCATCATACAAGAGTACTGTTCAGTGGTATGTACAAGGCAATGTTGACTTTTACATGTGATTGAAAGGCATGCAGAGGAGGTTCGAAAGAATTAAAGATAGATATAGAAGTCATCTGCAACCAACCAAGCTAGTTTATATAAATCGTCAAACGAAATCAGATTATTTCCTCTCCTTAAACTGTAAAATAAAACAATTTCTTTCAGAAATATAAAAAGTGTAAAATTAATTTTTACACAAGTTGTATCATACGATGCATGTCCAACGTTCCTACATTCTAAAAAACTGTATATCAATGTTAAAGTAAATACATAGGTATAGAGGCCGTATACGAGCCAGACATCTCAAGTTGCGATACTACGTTGCGAAAATCATTTGTGCATCGAACAGGTACGTTAAAATGCTATTTATTTTGATTTTGGATTATTTATTAACTACTTCCGTATATGCTATTTGGTATGAAGGTACAACAGGTGTGTAGAATGATATATGTAAAGTTAAAAAAACTGTATTATTACGTGTAGTATAAAATTTAGGGAAACTGCCACACGTATGGGACCTACTGGAATATGCTACGCGTTAAGTTTGACAAACAATTATGCGTACCCACACAATGCTACCACGTTGCGATAGCCACTATAGGCTGTTCACGATAAAATGAGCACTTTTGAAAGCCCTGCTTAAGATCTACTTGTATGTACGTTGCGTATTCTTTTGCCTTATGCAATATTAACATTGTCATGGGCCTCATCACTTTATTTATGTGAAGTCAAGCGAAACACTGAAACTATTAGGAAAGTAAATATTTTACAAATCTGTTCATTTTTTATACTTCGATACATTTAAAAAACAGAAAGCTAAAGATAACATTTAAGTTATGAGAAATGGTTACCTAACACTTTTTATTCGACGTCATGATATGGAACTACTTTCCATCCATCGTTACCAATTTTACTGGGCGAATGCCACTCAGTGCGCCCGTTAAAATATATGCATGCAGGGACAGTGATTTTTTTTAAAGGTTAGTTACTTAAGTGATAACTTTATCGTGAACAGCCTTTAAATATTCGTACTGCTGCAGGCCCCTCGTAAGGGCGTCACTAAATTTATGCAGAGTAAACACTGTAGTTATGAACACAGGACGTATGCAAATGTAATGGCCCATACGTTGGCGCCGCTTAATTATGTAAGATACACAACGTAAAATTTGTGTACATATACTAACTTGAAATGTTTGAAAGGTTAGACTTATTAATTTATTTTTGTAGTGCGTGCCGGTTAATTGGCTGGGTTTTTCCAAAAGTATGAGTACATGCTGAAACATCTAGCTGCCAACTTGTACTGCCAGTAGAAAACGCTAGCAGACTCTGTAGATAAAGTATTCGATTATTCTTGTTGGCTTCAGTAACTCCAGCCCGGACCAAACTGCCTATGGCACTCACGAACCCGTATGTTAGTGCTTGTGTGTGTGGCACAGTGATAGATTTTACCATATTTTTCAGTCATGTAAAAAACATTGCTTATTAACCACAACAAATACCTAAAAAATGAGGTGTAGCAATAAAAAATTACTGTGCAATCATCACCTAGGCAGCTGCTGATCGATGCCCGGTTCACACCCAGGCTGAGCTGAATAATCACTTACCGTACTTCACACCTTTGTTCAGTATCTCACATAGTAGGTACACTATTTGTGTACATAACAAGCAACACAGATAATGAAAATATACAGAAAAATCATCAACTCAAACGAGAAGTAGGAGACAAGGTATGTCTACGCTACACTGAGGTGGTCGACACTGGCGAATATTATATTTAGAAAAGAGTGCTTTATTCCAATATTTCAGGTTTTGTCTTTGCAATATTTTATGCGTAAAGAATTTTAAAATTCTGATGAAAATCGGCAAAGCTAGAAGACTTGAACAACATTCTATCGTCGCTGAAAGTGGCCGTGCCTACCCTGCCTGATCCCTATCTGAAAGTATGCGTAAGCTTGCCAATGTCTCAATATAATAATACGTCCAGAAAAGAAGAAAACATGTTACTGTTCAAAAGTAATAAAATTACTTTGCGAAGAGTTTAACAAATTTAATTATGTTGCCTAGCTAAGGAAAGCACTCAAATCTCTCTTTGGTTTATCGTAGCAAAACTTAAGCTGGGATGTAAAAGTACTGGAAATTCAATATGGCTTCGGGTAAAACTTCTAGAACTAATGGATGACGCTCACATACACTATATGTAGATCATGTTCAAACATTTTATTTGTGATGAAATATGTAGCTCTCACAGTATTAAATCAGCTTTATTGTGGGGCCTGGAATTGTAGGTTGCTCTCGTAGGATGTAGGGTAAGGCGGGGAGCTTACGATGCTTGGAATTAATACTCTTCTGACACGTAAACGATGTAACGATACTTGCTATCTCCTGATAAACTAAACCTAGAGAAAGGGGCGAATATCAGCACACACTTAATCACTGTCAAATAAAATCAACCTTAAATGACGCCAGGGAAGTATCGAACACCCTAAAAATTTAAACACAGCCCTAATCTCTACCCAACATCTGGGCAAGGGTCCTGACGCTAGTTTAAGGGGGCCTAACCTGCCAGCCAATCATGAATCAGAATTTGAACCTGTGGGCCAATGTTGACTTAGCAATTTAAAAACTCCTCACGATCCACTTTCAACAGCCTAACTGCTAAAATAACCTAGAGTATATAGTCTCAAAATGGAGACATACAAATAGTAAATACTGAAATATTCACAATAGGAGACCGAAAAGAAAAATAAAATTGTTTACATATAAAGAAATACAAAAATAAAACTAGCTAACCTAATCCATTTGAACATTATATGATTGCCACCGTACAGCTAAATTAAAATATCCTACGGGTGAAAACAAGCACAAATAACAATAAATAAAATATTAATAAAATGTTGCTACATTAGTGACATAAATGGAAAATATTTGCATACGAATGTAAATGATATATTACATATGAATGAGAGTGTGAAAATAACATGTAAATGTCTGTATTTTGTACTGGTTTATGCGAGGTACACATCCTTTTTCTTTTGTTTTGTTTTACAGCTCCTGTCCTATTTAGGCGATGGTAGTGTTACCTAGAGGGAAACTCGTGAGTGTATTTGCTATGTCCAGTGTATAAACTTTGTATACTGCAATTTGACTTGTCCAATATCTTTGCACATCTATGTATTGAAAGAAGATCTTACGGATGCCATACAACAAACAAACGAAAGCGTCCGTACAATTTCGCTTGTATCTGCCCTCGCTTCAGGTAGATAGCTCTGCACGCAAATTACGAGCAAATATGGCGTCTGGTATTTCATCTTAAAGTGCCATAGAGGCGAGTTTTTGACACAAGAACTGCACACCTGTTCATTGCCTTGTGCCTAGAGGTGACGAGTCACTTGATGCACGTGCATGGTTGACCCTTAGCGCTCTCTCATTTCTAGACTTCAAACGTGAAAAAGAATGCCAACCAGAACGGTCTGCTCGCATCATTTCCGTGAGCTTTGTTCCGTCTACACGTTCGTCCGCGAACGTGGTGGTTATTTCACAGTTTCGCCTGCAAATCAGCGGAGCGGCAATTTGCATCGCTAACTTGTATTGCAGCGCTGTCTTCACGTCCGATAAAAGGGGAACTCTGTTTAGTACTTACGTAATTATCCGGAGCGTTGGGACCACAAAATCTCCTTCATTCTCTTCAATTTGTTCTAATAAGCGGCCCTTCAATGATAATACAGTTACAACGCTAATGATTTCAAAAGTAACGTGTCACTGTTAGCTGCGATTTCGATCCCGTATGGGTTATTCAAAAAGAAAATAAAGGGTTGAACGTTGAAAGGGGGGGGGGGGGGCATGGGAAGGAAAGAGAGAATTCAAGGTAAAACCAATAATGCTATCAGAAATGTAATAATAATTGCGACGGAAAAACTTAGGGCAATTAAATGTTTTGTTACATCAACACAGTCTAGGTGCGTAAATATTATACTGGAATTTATATCTGAAATGTTGTCATAATTTGCAATAAAGTGCCTACGCATGCAACTTGTAAAAATAGATGTAGACGTAGTTGAGACACAGGGCAACGACCTTGGACCACTCGTTTTGTAGGCACAAAGTCAGTATTTTAGAATCTAACCTTCTCCGTGGCCGAGAGAGCGCTTTCGAACAGCGAGTTTCCGAGTTTGACTCTCGGGTAAGTCATGGATATTAGGACGGCGTCTTGATTAGGTTGTGTACTAAGGTAAGTTTCGTTTGTAACCCCAGTCACCCTTACGATATAAGCCGGCGGGCGTTTCTGAGCCTGATAGAATAAAAATGAAAACATTATTTTTGGAATTGTTTTAAGAATGATATTAAATACAGTAGTTCATGGGACTCTTAAACCTTTTGTCTCGGCTAAAAAGAAATCTAAACGTTCGAAAATAATAACCTCCTTTCTGCAAAGCATGTCGAATGAGAATTAAGAAAGTTATTTTTATAATGTTTTATGTGGAATGCCGCATTTGGAGCGAAATATACGTCAACGTGTTTGTAGGCAAAACATAGAAACGTATTCGAGCTCGTTGCTGTCTACAATAGAAACGTGTGTCTTTCTACTAAGTAACTCTGTCATGTAACGTGACTAGACATTATACAGATAGTGTATTTTCCTCTTTTCTTTTTGCAGAAACGCGTGTGATTACCTTACATTTCATAAATTTTGTAAAAGTAAAGATTCAGCGCTTGGTGTTTCCAGAATCGAAATTCTGAACACTGCACAAAAAATTTAAACTTCATTGCACGCCAGTGAAGAAAACTCAACGGGAAACTTTGATTATTTACTAATTGCTACAGTTATTGAATTATACTAATTTAATAGTGATATCCAACCATTTCCACTGAATTTCTCTGGTACACGGAACTGGTTCTCAGATCGATACAGTTATTTCTATGCTGGTAGCCGTTTATTAACTGGATTGTCAATTACTGGGTCGTTACTAATTAAATTAAAGATTCATTTTTATACCTCACTTCACTAACCCGTATTTTAGGACACGAAAAATATATATAAAAAAAAAAATCTCAGGTACGCATTACTTTCGGCATTGTTGTGTCGTAACAGTTAAATACTTTTCATAGCCTTTAAAAATGCGTTGGAAACTCCATACTGTAATCACTTGATGATTTCCCAGTGACTCATTAATTTATAATACTTTTTTTTCCATATATACGACGAAAGAATGCTAAGCCTCATGAAAAATTTAACATTATATGCGACTTTTTTTTTTTTTTTCAATATCTATAGTTATCACGTTCGATAACCGCAACCTTTTTACAAAGGAGTTTAGTTAGTAATCATGCCCCAGACATTTGCGACCAGCAAGTAACATTATTAAATTTGTAATCATATTGAATAAGTTAGTTAATGTACATCCGGTGGTGTTATTTCTAGAGTCACCTGCATTAATTACCTTAATTATATGTTCGTCCATTTAGCATTACTGCGCAGAACGAGCAGCGAAAATCCTCCCTTAGTTTATTAAACGGAAATAATTTCATCATAGTTATCTTCTAAAACAAATTGTTAATGCACGTCTACTTTTGGTAGGAATTACAGTCGATAGTCCATTCGCAGATACTTCCAACTCTACTGAATTCCGGCTTAAGTTCTACATTCAGGATATTCCTCCGCCTCATGCAAAAGAAAGCTGAACTAAGTCTAGAAAATTACACCAGAAAGACCATGCACCGTATTCGTGCGCAGCCTTTAAATATATTTCGCGTTGGAACTATTTCTTGAGAGGCGTTGCTAACACACCTATTTTATCTCTAGTTATATTTATATTAAATGTAAGTGAAATATTACGATTTATTGATAAAGTATATTTAATTGTTCAGTTTAACAAAAATGAGACACTTCTTTGTTAAAATAAGTATAAAACGCTTGCGATAAGTGATATATTTTGGAAACTACCAAACATTTTATGCATCGGGTGATTTTTCAAAGGTTTGTTTCAAAACGCGTGAAGAAACCTTGAATAGACTATAAATGCGTTCCGTACTCAGTCATGGTGATGATAAGTCTCGCAACGCGCTTTTTCGCTCGTACGGCATTAAGGCTGTATCCTACCGGACACTTGAACTGCGTTGCGGCATCTTGGAAAACGTGTGTTTTGACGAAACTATTCCATGTGCCCCCAGTTTGTTTTTCTTCGAACAGGAAACTTACCCCAGACGAGGAATCGATGCTTATTTCAAGATATGATGCGTGCTATAAGTACAGGGCGATTCTCAATTAGACCCGACAAATTTCGGTAGGCGATTCTTCATGAAAGAGTAAAAAAGAAAACATATTTGCGACACTTTAAACCTAAACCGAATATTAAGGGAGGTACGAGCCCTTAAAAAACGCGATTTGAAGCCGTATTTGTGCAAGGTAACGGCTCTTACTTTGAAGGTCCCGATAACATACAATAACGTTCCGAAAGTTGCCATTGTATTTTATATGCATCACCGTGAACAGCCTTTATATAAAACCATTCTTACTTAATCAGTAGTCACTTCAGCCGAGGTTGCTAGGCTGTAGCACTCCGACGCAAACGATACAGGTTTGAATGTCGGGCAGGCTTACCAACCTGTATTTACGTAAACCAAAAAATTCTTTAATGTACGCATAGCCAAACAAATATTTGTTTGGGGCAACGAAATTAGTACAACAAAATAATTTATTTTCAATTACAACATACTTCATAGCCCCTATACAAACGATAATGTGCTGTTCACGGTAAAATGATCACTTTTGAAGTCCTGCTTAAGATCTACTTGCATGCGCATTGTGTCTTCTTCCACCCTATGTAAAATTACCATTACCATGCGTCTCATCACTTTATTCATGCGTCAGTCAAGTGGAGCTGTAAAGTTATTACAAACGTAAATATTTTGCAAATCTGCTAATTTTTACACATCGATGCATTGAAATTAAAAACAAAAAAGTGAAATAAATAATTTAAGTTATCACAAATGGTTACGTGACACTTTATATTCGATTTTAAGATATACAACTATTTTCCCGTTCTATGTTACCAGCACTACTGGGCGCATGTCACTCAGTTCGCCCGTTAAAATATATGTAGGCAGGGCCAGTGACATATTTCTAAGGTTGGTTTCAAAAGTGCTCACTTTATCGTGAACAGCCTTTACTGAGGTTGCGTTAATTAAACAATTATTTTTTTTCAACAAATCCTTTTCCTCAGCGTGGCCGCGCTGTCTGCACGACTCTTCAACTCCCCGTGTTGCTGTAGGCTCCATACACGGGGCCCCAGCCCGGATCGTTTCATGTGTTGAACGTGACGGACGTTGCTAAGCGCTGGCGGGTGTTCTCCGAGTGCTCCTGTCTTATGAAAGTGGAGTGAACATGGGGTATAGTGTACAAGCCAGTTGCGTGGTTGTTACTCTCCGTATTCAATCAATGGACTGCCTTTTTGATAACAACTTTTTTTTAGGCTGTAAAATTGTTTATATGAGTGTTTCAGATGTATGTGCACTTCCTTTAAACTTGGCTTTAATACATCTTATGAATGTAAGTTAGTCGTGGTATTTTATTCGTGTAAAATAATGGGTCTGTTGAGAATTACATCACTGTTAGCCGTGCGATTTTTGCCAGTCCTACAAGCAATGTGCGAGTCAGTTTTGAAGACGAAAATCTAGTCCATTCACGGTTACTTCACACTTTTCAGAAGCCCTGCTAAAGTTCTACTTCCAGGATATTCCTCCTCCTCGTTCAAACTGAAGTTAACTATGTCTAGACAATTACACCAAAGGACAACGCACCGAATTCGTACGCACTAAGTAGTAATGATGTTTTACATGAGAATTATCACTTACTAGACGTTACCAACCCACACTATTTTCCCCTGTTCCTATTCATATTTATTATAAATTAAATATCGTAATTGATCAATAAAATACAGATAAAACTTCAATTTAGTGATGTGTAAGATACATTCATGTCAACATAGGTATAGAACGCACGTGATACATGCCATATTTAGGAAATTACTAAACACGAGATACATGGAGTGATTTTTCAAAAGTTTGATTCAAAAAGTGCGAAGAAACTGCGAATAAAATATACCTCATTTATTGCTTGTGCTCCCAACAGCGTATCCCGTCGCTGCTACAGTTCCTGAATAACTGTTACTATGAACAAGGCACTGCACGTCACTATCCACTATGTCTAACTGCTCTTCTATGGTTTGCTACTCATGCTAAACAAGTCACTGGAAAGTGCTAACAAAAAAACAAAATGCATGTTTTCACCCATCATGGGCAACTTGTAATACCCGCTTTGTGCCCACATGCCCCTGATCTTGGTCTCAAGTTTTACAGTAGGCCTAAGCAGACCGGGTCAACGAAGCTGCGATGGCGGCGCTACCATCGTCGTTAACATATCGATTCATCGTTCTGCGTAGTTGTATTCTCGGTGGCGAACTCGTTTCCCTTCCTCTGATTCCCCTATATTCCCTCCATCTTTTCTTCCCCGTTGGTGCGTCACCATTTTTTTATATTTATATTTTTTTTATTTACACTTTTGGAATAAGTTTTGCATTAGCTGTTCACGGTAAAAAGAGCACTTTGAAAGATCTACTTATATGCACGTTGTGTATTCTTCTAACTTATGTAAAATTAGCATTGCCATGGGTCTCATCACTTTATTCATGCGTCGGTGAAGTGTGCCGTTTCCAGGCACTTTTTAGATTGGGTAATTTGTATTTCCCTTTCTGAGAATAATTTTTCTTTTTTGTGGCAAAATTTTGTGGATTTCTTGCACCTAACTGTGTTTATATTTTAAAAATAATAAATGTATTAGTAAATCAAAGTGAATTTTCCCTTAGTTATAAGTGCATATGCTTGTTTATGTAATTTAGTAAGGTTTTATTTTCGCATATGTGGTATAATTTGTTTGAAGTAGTTTACTTTGGCCTTTAATTAAAGCTTCGTTTTCACCAGATAAATTTCTGATTTTTTTTTGCCAGTTGTAAGCAATTCTTGCTACAAGTTAATATTTAATGGCAGTTTATTATTGTTTAATATTTTAATTTGTCAATGAACCATTTTCACTATAGAGTTCGCCTAACAGTTAGCGGCGAGACTATTTATCGGCATTCTGTAACATCAAGTTATAATAGGAAATGTGATATATATATATATATATATATATATATATATATAAATAAATAAATATATGTATATATAGGCAAATCACCATTTAAAATTTGTCAATTAAGTTCATAGTTTCTGTAATTTAATTTTGACCAAATTTTATTTTAGTAAGTATTAATTTTGTGTAATCGAAATACTGTACTTTGTTTCGATTGGTGACTCTCCGAATCGATTATCGCGAAAGCTCACCCTTGTCAAGGTCACATACTTCCTTCTCCAAGAACCTAATGGCGAGACAAACATCTTATTAAATGTAGCTCCGACTTTTCTTCCTTTTTGGTGTGATACAACTCCTTTATGAGATCGTGATCTGTTCTCCCGATGGCCCTGGCGTGGCTTTGAAAATGCCTTGAAACTTCATCTCTTGATGTCCTACATGCTTTAACTGCTGTAGGCGCCGGATCGTCCCATAATGGGCTACTTTCCGACACTCAGGCCATGTAAATTTACTTTGTTTCGAATTTAGAAATTTTGTGCATGTGTTGTTAACCAGGCTTACGCGAATTTTTGAAACATGAACATTTTAAATATTTAACGCCTTAAAAATTTGGTTTCAACAATGTTGCGGACTTTCAACAATCCTTTGAAAATACAAGCATCAGAGAAAATATTTATAAAAAAAAAAGTGAAGAAATGTAAAAAGGGTATTAGTGTCAGCCATCCATCTTGTTTCTTGTACAGTTATAACGAACCTAATAATGTAATGAGTAATATTCACATAATTATTTTAGGGGATCCCCGAACATCATTGATAAAGAGAAACTTAATTTTTTTATTAAAGCTACGTATTATGTTTACAAAGTCTTACGAACGAAACTGAGTAAAATAGCGCATAAAATGACATTAAGCTATTATGGAGATATTATTAATTTTTTGAGTATCGTAATATTTTATCTATGTTATTCCTTTTAAGATACAATAAAAGGTTTTTTGTCTTGCCTCTCGAAAACTTTTCTTTTTCTTAATATTTATATTTGAGTTTACCCCCACTCTCTGAAAGTGATAAAAATTTGCTTTACATATAATTAGAAACCAAATATTTAGTGTTAACCTTATGAATTTACCTTTTTGGCTCAATACACACATTAAATAATTAATAACTCTTTTGACATACTTTTAACGACAAGGTGTAATAGAGGCATGAAATCTCACGAGTTCAGCCTGGTTGTTTCATTACTTTTTGCACGTTATGTGTAAGTTATTGCGTACACACTCGTCACCACCAAGGTCCACTATTTTGACGACTTGTGCCTGTGCTGAGGAACATTTCTAAAGTGAGGGTTTTGGTAAAGCCCTGGGCCTGTACCCTGGCACATGGTACACAAGTAAAACTGTGAAATTATGAGAAAAGTAAACATTTTATAAATCTGCTAATTTATACACATTGAGGTGTAAAAAAAAAAACCGAAAGCGTAGGAAATAATTTTAGTTATCACAAATGGCTACCTTTCACTTTTTATTCTACGTTAAGATATGGAATTACTTTCCATCCATCGTTACCAACTTTACTGGGCGCATGCCAATCAGTGCGCCCGTTAAAATATACGTAGGCAAAGGCATTGACATTTTTATAACGTTGATTTAAAAAAATGCTCACTTTATTGTGAACAGCCTTTAAGGGAATGCACTTTGGTGGACCGTGTCATTTTTCCTTTCTTCAAGATTCGAGTGTACTTCCTACACTCCGCTGAAACTTCACCTGCATGATGCATCGAGACCAGGTGATGTTGCCTGTTCCAGCGACGTAAGACGCAATTTAGCCAAAATCGTCTGTTACATCTTCACGGCGTAAAATAAATTTGTGATTGAGGTGTGATGTTCCCCTGTGCGACTGATCATGAAGCTACGAACAGTGAGTTTTGGTGCGTGTTTTTTTTTTTTTTTTTTTTTTTTTTTTTTTAAATCAGGGCTTTGTAATGTTTTAATTCAATTTTATGCTGTGTACACGCAGTCTTAATGGTACTTTTCTCAATTGTAGTTTCGTACGCTTTCTAAATTCATTTCGGCGTAACTAAGTTTTCCTAATTGAGCGTATGCTTGAATATTTTAACGTGTTGTATGTAGTGTTTGTTTTGCGGTCCATTTTCACTACTCTTGCTTACCTAAGTTGGCTTACTGTACCGCAACTCACGCATGGGCGTATAATACTTAAATTATTGTGGCGTCTATTGTTAAAAGCACGCGAGGCTTTGGTAGGACATGCAGGATCGCCCTTACGGTGGTTATCTTTTGTGTAACTTTCTAGTAGATTTTATTCATCTTTTTATTGGCTGAAGGCTTTAATGGACACCATAAGGCTGCCCTTCATCCTATGTACGCTGCATTAACTTTACAATTTTGCCATGACTGCGTAGCAGTATTAAGTTTCAGTTTTAATAATAATTGTTAATGCAACATCAAGAAATTTCTTTGAGCATTTTGGTTGTCACTTATTGTATATCGCTCTGTAACTTTGTACCTGAGATTACGCTGAATTTTAAATATGTTGTATTTTATTTGAGTCTTGAGCATTCTAGTCATGGTTAGAATTTTTGGAAGGAGCTATATCGTGATAATTCTGTTTCATTAATGATCATTTAATTATTTAGTTGAAATTTATAAAGTGTGTTAACAGTATTCTGTATTTTATATTTCGTGTTTCCAGTTGTATGAATTCTGTATCAAAAGTTAAATACATTTATGATGAATGAAAATGTTTGTTAAATCTATTTGTGATATGATCGTCACAAAGCCTTCCCAGAACTTACTCAAATACTCATTAACTTACCATACAACTGGAGTAAATCACAGACTAAACAATAAACAATGAGATGAACTGAGTTTAGTCTTCTTCGCACGTTCTTAACAGTATCAGAGTCTTTGAACAACTGGTCATATCATGTAATCAAACAGCAAATTGCGTGTTCGTTTATAATTAGGTTCCCACTACATATGCACCATTTTATAAATACCAGTTTTACCTAATTTGATCAAATTCTAGTTGTATTATTAGAATTAGATCAGAGGAAGTGTATTGATATTTCAGAGAACCGAATTGTATAAAGAATATTTCAACGAGGATTCCAATGCACGTGGTTTTGACAGTTATAATGGCAAAAATGCAGTTTATTGCCAGCCAAATGTTTTACAGCGCATCTTGGATGCAGATTCTACCCTGTGTTCTCTCTACGGAGTAACCAGACAGCAATGCACAAGATCAGTTACTGTTGTAAACATTGGTAACTTGAAGAAAACATTTTAACTTGGGTAGTTGATTAATATCCAAGTGATTACCATCTTTGCTGTGATTACCCACATGTTTACAAGCTGTGCGTATCTGCATACTTGACATTGTAGTTTAGAAATACTGTGAATTTATAATGATTAACAGAGAGTTAATTTTTATACCTCTTATTTCAAAATGCTCATTTCTCTGGAACCAAAATATCTTCGAAATATGCAAAATTTGAGTATGTCCGCATATTAACCTGCGAGAGTGCAAAGTTAACGAAAGTTGGGAAAACACCCGCACTTTGTCAACACTGCTGAAAATTTTGATCTACGTTCGCTTTATGCAACAGCTTACTAATCCTGTCGCTAGAACACAGCACGTGCCATTCGCAAGGTTTTATTGCTTTAAGCAGGTTTTCAAATGCCATGTCTTAGAGCCGAATTCCACTTGATGTTTCGTTGGCAGAATAAACTTAGTCTTGGATTATTTTTGGTAATTTGTTACCTTTTCTTCTGCAAATTTAACTCGTGGGACCCGAGGGGGGTGGGGGGGGGGGGTTATCACACTTTGTACTTTATTTCTATTCAGCACACTTCTGAAACACAAGTATAGCTGTAAGACTGATAGTAAATTTTAAGACAGGGTAACAAAATCCAAACCACAACAGCTTCCCCCATTGTCAAGTGTACGATATTTGTAAACAATTTTTTAGCGAATAACGTTTTATCATGAATGAAATTATTAATTATATATAGCCAGTGTTGTCAGTTATAGGTTATCGGTAAAGTGAGCACGTTTTAAAACCTTCTCATTTGGAATAATAGTTATTAAATACATTTTATTGTAGCCTTAGACGTTAACTTTGGTGTCCGGTGAAATATATACACTGTGATTATTACTTAAATGGCAATATTTATTTTAAGATGTGGCAGAAGGATAAAAAAGAATGGCTGGTAGAAAAAAGTAACTAGGGCCTCAGAAGTGCTCACTTTACCCTGAACAGCCTATATAATTCTATTACGCGTTGAAAATCTTCTACTTGGCTAACCGGGGAGTTGTGAACGGATTGTTTGTCCTTTGGGACTGTTATATTCAAGAACAACAATCAACACATCTATATTTATTGACGTCTCTATTGATCTATCTTCTATGGCTTGCATCGTGTAAATATCGCAATAGCACACGTTCCATTACTGATACAGTAATGTTCAGAGGACCCTAATAATAATAATAACGGTTTTTATGAATAGAATTTATGACAAGTACGGGGTGCGAAACGAGAAAGTTTTACTAAAAATGCAACTCTACTATTTTTTAGAAGTGAAATATACACATAATTGTAATATGTAAAACGGTGCCAAATATAACCAAAATAATCACATTAATTATGAATAAATAATTTTTTATTACAATTTTACCAGGCGTTTTTACTCATTATTGTTTTATTCATTTGTTGACAAAACCATCTGAGCAAGCAATCATAAAATCCGCGAGAATCTGTAGTATTTAGATTAAGCAGCAGCAGTGGATATTCTTACTTGAGTAAAATAGTATCCAACTGCTTCGTTCAACTGTTTTTGTTCGCCATGACTCAGTGTCACGCATTAATATCTTGCAACTTAGATTTTTCGATTTTAGTATAAGTACTAACGAAATCCGCAATGCATATTTACGAAAGCAGGTTTTACACTTAACTAAAACAAACTAGAATTTTTATGGATACCTTGTGATGCATTTTGACTGCTAGGATTTGAAACATATTAAAAGGATTTCAGTTCAATTAATCGTATTTAACAGTCAATAGCTTACCTACAAATATTTCTACATTTAAAGTGATTAGTTCAAACTAATGCCAATCCTTAAATGTTGGCGTGGTAATTTAAATAATTTGGTAGTAAACTGATAATATTTACCTAAATTTTCTCAACGTAATTTTTACGAAAAAGTAAAATGTGTTATCTTGACATTTCAAGGAATTAAGGCACATATATATTTTATCTCCATAATATCTCTGGAATTATGACAATTCATACGTATTACAAGGAATTTTAAGGACGAAAAACATTAAAAATACAATTTGATCGATTCGATACCAGGGCATCGGGGAATATTATGAGGGCTGTATTTGCTAAATTGAATTCTCACTGATCAAACAAAAACCAAAATAATATTCAGTATGTGTAAACGTGTTAAAATGGCGCAAACACTTATCACCGGGTGTACCAAACAGTTTAGGAAAGTGAACAAATCATCACCAAGTTCCAGTTTTAACACTTTTATGTGAATAGTGTACAGTGCTCGTGTAATATAATAACTATGCAGTAAACAAAACAACTCCATCCATAGAGAAATCTTTCCAACATATGATGTCACATACTTATATTTCTGTTTGGTCTTCTCGCCCATATGCAAAAATAGTGCACATCATGTTACGGGGACGTTACACGAGGAAGAGACGTTTTCCACACAGAATCTACAGGAGAATTGTTGTTGTGGTAATGGGAACAACATTCTTTAGAGTGACTATACAGAGCCATGACACTTTTATGACACCTCCAGTGTTTCGTTAGGCTTTGCAGCACAGTACTTGAGTTGTGTTGCGGTTTCCCATGCCGATTTTATTTTTGCAAACAATTTATTTACTTATAAGTCGCCTACTTCACACATAGCATATACCATTTATGTTTCAAAGCAAGGCTTTCCGTGTTAAATATTCTTTACTCACTTCTCTGTAAAAGCTACAGTATAGAAGTTTATAATAGGAGTTTCGAAACTTTGTATAATCATTATTGTACTAATCATTATTGAAAATCCAATGCAAAGTGGAAACTTTTTGCCACAGGATCACAGACACTCATTCAGCATTGCAACACGTCTTGCAGCTTTCGACACTAGCTTCTTTCAAAAACTCCGTTTATTGAGCATAAAACTTGCCAAAAATACCACATTAGTCAAGTTTAGTATTTACACACCAGTTATACCTCTAACATACCATATCGTTAACACATACAGACATTCCATTCTTACTACAGAATGCAAGACAATAACAATAACGTGACACTCATACCACTGACATTCCTCAGACATTTCTTTCATACTGCATAAATAGTACTGTTGTACCACTCAGTACCACCCATGGCAGAAATGTAACTTATTATATTCATAAGACAACGTTCGAATTCCTTTCACACGGCAAATTGAATACATAAATATCTTTCATTCTGCAGGCATTATACCTACTCACGATACACACGTCCATTTTTTTTGCTTACATACAACTCACACTATAGACATGCGATGCATACCACCAATAAGCCACTCATACAAAAACATAACACAAACAATTCTCAGTAGTAGGGGCATGTCACTCATGGATTGACCTTGACCTTCAAAATCGAATGACATTGACCTTGTGAACTCTACCTTTAAAATTTGAATGGCCTGGCCTTGATCTAGTGACCTTGTGACCTAATTTTTACCTAGAGACCTAGTTGTGAGAAATTTGACCTAGATTACTTTTCTGCACTTCTGGTGACCTAGATTTTGCACATCAGGTGACCTAGATTTTCCACATCCGGTGTCCCAGATTTTCGCATTTCCGGTTATGAAGGGTACGGAGTTCAAAACCCAACGAGTGCATTAATTTATTTTTGAAAGTTTTTGGACTTCGGACTTATCATTCGAAGCTCTGTGTGTGCATTTATGTTATTTTTGGAAATTTTGAAAGATTTTGGTCTCCCGGCTTTCTTTACCGGATGGGATAATTAATTAGTTTATATTTCTGAAAGTTTTTTGGATTAGCATTTTCAGTTTCCAGCAAAGGCATTTAAGTTAATTTTGAAAATACCGGATTCATTTTCCAGGTGGGATACTTAATTTATCTTTATTTTTAAAAGTGATTCGGATTACTGGGTTCGATTACCGGTAAGAGTATTTATGTCAGTTTTTGGGAATTTATGGGAAATTGCACAATCAAAAGTGAGACAGGATTTTGGTTCTTCTTTTCGGAAAAAAACAAATATGCACTTACGAGAGCTGCTCCATACATGTTGTCTCTTCGGTGTGTCCAGCTCGACTTACGTGTGCATGTTGTTGTTATGACTGCAGGTCGAGAAAGGGGGGGATGCATTTTAAGTATGCACTTGTGTGACCATAATTACTATTATGCAAACACTAACCCAGTATGCAGTGACATACGTCCTCTCGACCAAACTCAAACTGAGATGTCAACATAAGCACACTAATAATAATCTGCCAAGAGAAAAATGTATCTAATTATGTAAATAAATAAATTTAAAACGATGTTTTTTTGAATGAAAATGCATCGAATAACATGTAGAAATCCTGATTTTTGTTATGATAAATTAATAAATAAACACACATTAATCTTGAAACATTGAAGCTTTAATTTAACACAAAGGCTGTGTTAGCTCCCAACCACTACTGAGAACACAAAAATTATGACGCTATTCAAAACTAAATTACAAGAAAGATCTGTTAAAAACACGAATTTTTCTGGAAGTGATTGTACACTTCAATAATTTAAAAAGGAAACATCACACAAGAAGTACTACACTTTTGATGTAATGAAAATAATGATGTTATTTCATTTGTTCAAAAGTTCGAGAATTCTGGAGTGAGTCTCTTTCATATGTGAATGGCTTGAGGGCTTCACGAATGTCTTGCATTCCAAGTGGTGTGAAAGAGGTAACGAGGGTGGGATGGCAAGCTCTCTACCTGTGGTGCATCAGCCATCTCCAGATGCGGCTTCGCATTATCCCAGCACAAGCCAGACAACACAGCAAATTGTATATATGTCTCACAAGACAAGTGGTCATCACTCGATAACCATTATGTATCTCGCAAAGGCTCAATGTTGTGTCTGACTACTTAAAAAAATATGCCTTCAGGTTATTTCACTCTTTCAGGTCATTCCACTCCAAGTTGTTGTTCTAACACTGTTCCTAGGATATTTCAATTATGGTTACATCCTGCTGTGTCGACGAACTCTCATTAATAGTTTAATTTACATGTTCGACACCCATAGTTTAATTTATGTGTTTTTCAGACAACTGTCTTCTGTCTTTATATATCCAGACAATCAGAACAGATATTTCTTCCTGCCTTTTTTTTTTTACAATCTCCTCTGTTAAATAAAGATCTGGAGCCTTTAACTTTCTTAGTTAAAATTCGTGAAAGGTGCCACGTATAAGTTCGCCCATGGAACTTTACAAGTAGTAGACTTTTTGGAATCTGTCTTTGATAGAAATAACTTTAAAAATCTCTAAACTCCCCTAGTAGTGGATTTTTCTCGGAGGTTATTTTACTTTTGATATGCTGACAGAAACTATGTTTTTGAGCTTAGTTTTGCATTTTTATACACTTTCATGTTATTATATGGCAATAAGGTGTCATCCTTCACATCAACTGGTGCCATCATGATTATTCTGTGAAACCTAGCATTGTGGAACTTTAAGATTTGAGACAGTATGTCTATACAATTATATGTACAAGTAGAAGTTAAATACTTACAAATAAGCTGTTTTATTGACTTATTGAATTTATTGGCAACACTAGCTTTCATTTCTGAGTATGTTGCATAATGATTAATGCCAAAATCACTCATCAATTGTTAGAATCTTCTTATTAAAGAACTCTGTCCCTCTATCTGTGTGAAGGTGTTTGGGAACCTCTCTTGTAATACTTTTTAATTGCAAAAATAATCTCCTTACCAAGCTTAGTAAGGAGGTTTGCTTTAAGCAATGCTCCAACCATACTTTGAAAATGAAGCTACGATGGTTAGAATTTATGTGTATCCATCATTATATTTTCCAAGTAAACTCATACCACACATCAGCTTCAAAATGTGTGCAATTCTTTGGTGATCTTAATGAATTTTACTATGTCTAGATATACCCAACTTCTGTTAGCTTTTCGATAATTGATTATATCTCATTAACAACCTGCCTTGACACTAAATGCAACTTTAGATGCTCGCAAATTTTGTTGGGATTGCCCTAATATACAGGGATGTTATTACCACCAAGCTAGTCTTTGAGAACTCCACTGCCTAATATATCAATCAGTTAAGGCAACTTGGGATGGTCATTAGTGCATTCTGTATGTTTATTTGCATTTGTTCAAAATACTAAGTCTTTGTATCTGCCCAAGTCTGTCTCTGAATGAACAATTGGATACTTCTTAAATAGTACCTCAAAAAATCCTTCAGTTGCATCCTGCACTTTCTCACAGACTTGGATTTTATCTTCTGGCATAAATGTAATTACAGAATTGCCGAGAAACCAGCCATTGCCTTGCCTGTGTACACCAACAGTTGTATCGCCAGAAAGTGATTTAACATTCATTCCTAGATTTTTACCAGTTAATGGAGAAAGCATGCCAAATACAGGATTTTCAGTTTTCAAAGGCACTTCTAACTTCACTTCAGGTGATTCAACATTATAGATTGGCATATCCAATCTAATTGTAAAATATTTAAAAATCTTTTTGTTTAAAATGTCATGGTTCATGCACACACACTGGGCTTGTAAGTGCTTTTCCTTCTATGCAATAACTGTGTTTTTTTTACATATCATAAAATTCACTTGTTAATTTATCTATACATTCATGTATTCTAATTTCAGGTTTTTGCATTGCCTCCAATATATTTGATAGAATTTCCGAAAACAAACTAATATGCTTTAATTATATTTGTTCTGTTCAAGTAAGTTTAACAACTTGTCTCGTATTTCAGCTGTCTGAGACTTGAAAATGTCCAAAGTAACACTGTGTAAATTCTCTACAAATTTCTTATGTATGTTGACTCGTGTTGTACCAACATTGCATAATATGTGGCCACTAAGATCACAGTTTCCATCACAAGTGCGACTTAAACAAGTAGTGTAATGCAAACACCATATTCCACACTGTCCAAAATTTGAAATACTTATTATTCTTCATCAGGTAGTATGAAACTGTCTCTACAACATCTGTATCTTCCCTTATATAGAGGTAGTTATGGGATAACCATGAGAAATTCATACTTTAATTTCCAGCAAAAGAAACACATTTATTTTAACTTTGTAAATGAGAGGTCGCCCATTACATTATCATTGTAAATGTGTTGTAGATTAAAATTGCCCATATGAAAAACTATAATTGTATTTGTGTCATTGGGCAATTTGTGTTTTCGTATTTGGGCATAACTTTGCAACAAATTAAATTTGATTCATGTTAGTACTTTAACAAACTTCTCTCTGACTAAAAGGAAACTAGTCGGTCATGTAAGATGAATGCATAGGATTGTGTGATTGGTGGAAAGTGTGTGTTTGTGCATATTTCAATTCTCAAATCGATAAATTAGTGCCAATTGTGACATTTTTGCTAATGACATCAAATACGACTAAAGGTGCGCTATTCTTAAATGTTTTGGGCTCTAAAAACAGTGTACTGTCTTATTCTGTAATGTTTCTTGGAAACTTTTTGTACATGTTGTTGCAAATAAGATGCTCGCCATTTCCGAAATGCAGGTTGGAATCTGAATAGGGATATGCTTGGCTGTATAAATATAATTTCATGTTCTTTATATTGCAATGGTCGAACATTGATCTTTCTGCCCTTAGAATATTTTGCTGATTTATTTGGAAATAATATGTTGGCTTTTATTCGGGAAGCTGGATTTCATGTTCCATGCCATTTTCTCATTTGCTGGTAATGAATGGGAATGTCTCCAAATTCCACGATCTGAATGCAAGGTCTAGGTTCTTGCCTTTTAAATATACTTTAGAAATTTTTTTCGCTTTCACAAATATTAATTTCGATATATGGCATTATACATTCTATACTCAAATAATCCACATTCTTTGTGATTGACCACATCACATATAGCATTCAAGTGTGTATTACTGAATAGAATAACTAACTCTTCCTTGGCATTTACTATTATGTACCCATATTCTTCAGCAAAGCCAAGCCCCATATTCAATGGTATTACAAATTCATATTTACTACTGGGATTGATTTGTTTGTAATTGTTGGCATGGTTCCACCCAACTTTAATTCCAGTATAAAGATAATTTACAGTTTTCAAGATGTAGTTTTTTTATTATGGACGTGATTCCTACATCTCTTGTTTTATTAAGCAGATATGGAATTCTGTCTATTAGGTGAAGTATAATGTTTCTCATTAACCTGTGGTTACTGAATTCGTACCATCAGCCATCTTAGTAAATTTTCCTCTTTGTAAATTTTCCTCTGAAGCACAGACTGGATTTCGACGGTAGTGTATAAATATCACGGCTTTGAAAGGGGATCCTTATTTCTTATGGGAAGGTGTAGGGTCCCATTCAGAATGTTTTATAAACATGTATTTTGTATTTGTGATGGCATCCTCAAATGTCACTGACTGCTCGACATTAAGCACATGGTCCATTTCAGTTGACTATATCCTAGAAGTTTTGGAAATATTTCTGACCATGTGTTAATTGCATGGTGTTCTTAATTGAGCTGAATATTTTTCTCCATTTTACAAGACTTTTTATAGATGGTTTCTTAACTCCACAACCCACTTCACTTCTGTTGGAAACATACTCTATTCTGAATACGATACCCATGTTTGTTTGTAATACATAGGATGCAAGTGTTTTTATACTGGCTATTTTTCTTCAAATATTGTCTCACAGTAATTTATTTGGTCCTAAAATTAATAAGTTTACCACCTTGGCCAACAATTGTAATGACCAATTCGTCTATGTGGTTTACTATTACCAGAAGGTAAATTAAAGTATTTGGATTTTCAATAATCTTGTATCCTGGTGGGACTGTGTAAATGAATTCAAGTATAGTTTTGGTTGGTTTTCCATTCAAATAATACCTTCCTATGATCTTCATATTTATGTGATAGATGTTAACTGCCAGAATATAAACTTGGTTAGATGATTCCTATATTTGGTAAACTTTGTTTTTGTAACTTAACATACTTGTGATTGAATCTATTTGCATGAAATAAATATATGCATTGCTATGCATTAGCAATATTTGTATATTAGGGTTACCTTGCAGTAGGAAAGTAACATTTTCAAGAATACCGGATTTTATGGAACTTTCCAGGTCTTCGAGCTCATATGAACCAATCACTATAGACATTTCATGTTTCTCACTACCTTAAATTACTGTGAATGGTTGGTTGTGCATGTCCATTTTGGGAATTCTGTTGTTTGTTACAAATTCAATTAGGCTTATTTGTCATTGCCTGTCTAATTTAAGAGCTAGAAAATATAATGATTGCAGCTGCAAAGAGTTTCCACATACAATCAATGTAATCAACTTTTATTTATTGACAAGTTTTATTACTATGCAAATACGTACTTGTGTAACTTATTTATAGTCAGGAATCTTAAAAACCATCGGCCCCAATTGCATGTGTGTTGCTTTTGTTCACTCTCATAATTGTACTTTATGTGTGTTCCTTGTAGGTAATTGCATAGTTCAAATGGAGGTCTTAAATCTCCGAAATTTTTGTAGAAATTGCTTGGTTTCCATTTTCGATTAATCAAACCCAATATGTTCTTTCATTTCTTTTCGACTCTAAGTTAACTACTATATGTTCCTTAATATTTGCTTTCCAAGGCAAACCATCCCTCAAAAAAACTCTGTGAAAATATGGAATATTTAGTTTCTTTGTAAATATCATTATATATTTATTGGTAAGTACGTGATTTGGGAGTTGGTTTAAGACTCTCTGAATTTATTGTTGCATTTGGAGTTTTTTCACCCACTTCCAACTTTATATGGCTTAAAATACATTCCTTTTCCACCAGATTTAACTGCTCAACTCAATGTCACTGCTCCACTGAGTAGAATACAGAGGGCTGTTAGAGCTGGAAATAAAAATGCTGGGAGCAGGCCTCCTCTTTTCTTTGTGACTTTATGTTTTTGTCTGCCTTTTGGTTTACCAACTCCCATGCTTTGTTTAAATTTGTTCTCATAACTTTATCAATGACCCAAGCACTTATTTATTAACTGTGTATATGGATGGATCTTTTCTTATGTTTTTAGCTGCATCTGCCTAAATTGAATTTGCTAAAAGTCTTTTTTCCAAGTTGTTTGTTTGATTATACACAGTGTCAAGTCGTTTGCACACTTGATCCAGAGTGTTTATGCCTTGGTCTTTTCTAACCAATATTTTTGCAAGTTTCGTACCTGCACTGCAGAACTTGTAGCCAGGAATGTGTAATTCGAATGACAGTTTATTGACCAGAGTGTTCAACATACCACTACCTTTCATGATGCATTTTGTACAGGGTATCTTTTACAACTGAACATGAAGCTATATATATGTTTATACACTTTTGATGTTAGTATGTTATACCTTGTGTGCAATGGAAGTTATAAATGAATGTAGACCTTCCACTGATTGCATCAAAGTATGAAATTGTAGATTATCAGAAACATGTTATACTGTTACATTCACACATCTGTTGGATTGTAAGCAGATAACTGAGTTGTGGAAAGACTTGCATTATTATGTCTCTGTTGGAACATCTGAATGAATTTAAATTTGAAAATACATATTTATTTTCCAAAACTTTAAACTAAGCCAAGTATAAGCATCTAGCAACTATTTCGTCAATTGATGGAATGAAGTATTTCCCATTTAGTAGTAAATACAAAATTGTTAGTCCAGATGATGCATTGGTCAATACTGTCTGTATATTTGACAATGTCTTGAGTGAAATCCAAATGTAATTTAGTTCTTGTCGATGTTCGAATGTCAACTGTTATTACTCATCACAAAATTATGCCAAAATACTGAAACACAACTTCCAGATAAGGTGAATATGATTATTGTTTCCCACATGGACAATTTGAATCTACAACACATTTACAATCATTTTATGAGTCACATGTCATTTAAAAGTTTAAAGAGATATGTTTCTTTAGCTGGAAAGAAATGGATGGATTTATCATGATTATTCCAGAACTTTCTCTATATAAAGGAAGATACAGATGCAGCATAGACAGTGTTATACTACCTGACAAAGAATAATGAGTATTTAAAAGTTGGAACCTAGTGGAATACAGCATTTGTATTATGCTACTGGTTTAAGTCACACTCATGATGGAAACTGAGATCTCAAAGGCCATTTATTATGCAATGTCGGTATGCCAACTTAAGATACTAATGCCCCAAATAAGCAATCTGTAGAGAATTTACACAGCATTACTTTGGACATTTTCAAGCCTTAGACTGCTGACATACGAGACAAGTTGTTAACATTACTTGAAAGGAACAAATATGGTTAAAAGCATTTTAGTGTGTTTTCGAATATTCTAGCAAATATATCACAGGCAATACAAAAGCATGAATGTACAATACACAAATGTATAGATAAATGTAAAATTGAATTTAATTGTATAGTAAACACAGTTATTGCAATGCAACTTACACCACAATTCGAAATTTGTCACAGTATATAAGTGTTGAACTTATTAATAAAACATCAGGATATGTTACATGCACTGAACTTAAAGAACAAAGTGATGTATTAATCAAAACTGAATGAAGTGCGAAGTCGGATTGTTCACCTAGTAAACCTAATGTTCCGAACACTAGACATCCTGCTTGCACTACTGTTGCACCTAGAAAACCAAGTCGATAAGTGTATATACCTGCTGTTAAAAAAACTATTCCATATTTTGTCGGGAGGTAGTATGCACCAAAAACAAGGAAGAAATGTCTAGGAAACATCTGTCCGAAAACCCATAAGTTACGAGCCCTGAGCACTTGCTCACTATCAATACAGGAGGTGCTCAATGTGTCCAAAAAATAAGTATTTCATATTTTTCAGGGAGATAGTATGCACCATAACAAGAAATAAATGTCTAATTAACATGGGTCCGAATACCAATACCGTACAAGCTATGGGCACTGGCTCACAACTGCTACAGGAGATGCTCAATGTGTTAGTAAAAGATGTATTCCATATTTTGTGGGGAGGAGTATGCACCAAAACAAGAAATAAATGTCTATTAAACATGGGTGCGAAAATCCATATGGTACGATCTATAAGCACTTGCTGAACAATGCTACAGGAGCTGCTCAATGTGACATCCATTCATAGTAATGCATCCTTTTGCCCTATGTAACAGGGAATAATGCACCCTTTGAAACACTTTTGATTGGCCTAGTTGTGCTGGCAGGTATTGACGACACTTTCCTTTAGTGCATGTATATCATTGATGGGGCTGCATACACCAAAACCTGCAGGTGTCCCCACTACCAGAAATCCAAGGAATTTAGGTCAGTGGAACATGAAGACCAACTTACTGGACCACCCAACCAATCCATCCATCGACCAGTAAATGTCCATGCTAAGTGTTCTCGGACATGACATAATTTTTTTTATCCATGCTCCATCATGCATAAACCACACCTCTAGCCATTGAATTTATGGCACATCCTCCATACCAACAGCAATTCGTATGCTATGAAATCATGATACTTAGCACCATTCAATCTGTTTGGTAGGAAGTGAGGACCAGTTCCTTCCCATACATTAATTTAAAATCTGTGCTGCTGCATTGCTTCTTCATCTACATGAGGATTTTCTTGAGTGCACACTTGTGTATTGTGGAAATTCATAATCCCATCTCTCGTGAAATCAGCTCCATCTGTAAACAAAATCTTTGCTTTGAAATGTGGAATTTTTCAACACCTTTGCAAGTGCCATTGGCAGAACTTAAAGATGGTTTGTTGTTCTTCTGGCTGAAGGGCTTGGACCTGCTGAACACGATATGGGTATAGGCACTGTTCATGAAGCATTGTCCATACAAGAGGATAACTAATGCCTACAGCTGCTGCAATTAGCCATACACTAGTTCCTGGATCTTCTTCCACCCATTGCAGTACTCGCAGTACTCGCTCCTTATCGGGTGTAAGAATGGTACGAGGTCTGCCGCGATCGGCCGTTGTTGATGAGATGCATACAGTGTCTGCCAATCGCTGGAAAAGTCGTTGAATAACTGTGCAAATGGTACCCTTTGTGTTGGCTACTTCCCAGAATACAGGACATAGGCCCGATGGTTGCTTCAGTTTGCCAGACCATAACAAAATATCATATCTGCCATTTCCCAAGTGTAATAATAGGCTTCCATTATGCTGTAAGAGCAGAGTTAAAACAACACTGATATTTACAGTATAACACACATTGATTCTATTAAATGTAATAAGGACTTTCACTGTACATACTATGAACTGTGAATAACTGTAATAGTTACTGTAGTCTGCATAAGTATCTGCCTCATATGGACAACAAGTGAATACTGGGGTGTGTACCCCTTTGATTGGTGCATTGCAAGTGAGCTAAGAGCTCATGTAATGGAGATATGTAGTTTCACAGTAGTGATGGTGAACAAGTGCTCATAGCTTGTACGGTATGGGTTTTCGGACCCATGTTTATAAGATATTACTTTCTTGTTTTCATGAATACAACCTCCCAACAAAATATGGAATCTTTTTTTTTTTAAGGACACAACAGCACCTCCTATAGTAATGGGGAAAAAGTGCCTGTAGCTTGTACAGCTATGGGTTTTTGGACCCATGTATATTAGACTTTTATTTCTGGTTTTGGTGCATACTACCTCCTGCTAAATATAGAATACTTTTATTTGACATCTGGTATAAGTACATGGCGCATAAAAGAGTTACTAGATCATGTATGAGTATGCTTCCAACTTGCAAAAAGTTATAAGTGCTGTAAAGGAAAAGTACTTCCAAGCCAAGCATACATGCATTGACTATGACATTTTAAGCAAACAGATTTTCAAACGTGTTACAACTAGATTGGATGCAGCAATAAATAATGTTAAACCACCTGAAGTGAAGTTAGATGTGCCATTGAAGACTAAAAACACCAGTAGTTAGCAAACTTTCTCCATTCAAGTGTAAATATATAGGAATGAATGTTACATCACCTTCTCAAGATACAACTTCTGGTGTGAGTAGACATGGCAATGTATGGTTTCTTGGTAATGCTGTAATTATATTTATGCCAGAAGATAAAATCAAAGTCTGTGAAATAGTGCTGGATATGACTGAAGGATTGTTTGAGCTACTGTTTAAGTAGTACCCTAGTAGATATTCATAGACTGACTTGGGCAGATACAAAGGCTTAGTATTACGAAAATGCGAATAAACATATAGACTATGTCGATGGCCATCCCAAGTTGCCTTTACAGATTGATATAGTAGGCAGTGGAATTTCCCAACAATGGCAGTGGACAATCCCAACAAAATTCGAGAACATCTAAAGTTGCTTTTAGCATGAAGGCAGGCTATTCTCACAAAAACAAAATATCGTCAATCATCGAAGAGTTAACAGAAGTCAGGTACATCTATACATAATGAAGTTCAGTAAGATCGCCAAGAAATTACACACAACCTCACTGGTTCGATACCCGTGAAAGAAAGTTATTAGTCTTGAAATAAATGACCTGTTTGAAGCTGATTTCTGTCACATGAGTTTACTTCGAAAACATAATAATGGATACAAGTACATTCTAACTGGCATCGATGTATTTTCGAAGTATGGTTGCGGTGTTGCTTTAAGAACCAAGTCTGGTAAGGAAGATACTCTTGCAATAAAAAGTACTACAGGAAAGGCTTCTACACACCTCCATGCATATAGAGTGACCAAGTTCTTTAATACACAAACTAAACAACAGATGAGTGATTTTGGCATAAATAATTATGCAATGTACTCGGAAATAAAAGTTAGTGTTGCCAAGAGATTCAATAAGTCAATAAAACAGCATATTTATAAGTATTTTACTTCTCATGGTATATATGGTTGGATAGTCACAGTTTCAGATCTTAAAAGTTCCACAATGCTAGGTTTTATAGAATGATCACGATGGCACCAGTTGATGTGAAGTACGGCACCTTATTGCCATATAATAACACGAAACTGTACAATTAATGCACCAAGTTCAAAGTCTAAGATTTTGTCAGAATCCTAAAAGTGAATTCCCCCCCCCCCCCCACGAAAATAAAATCACTATTAACTGGAGTTTAGAGATTTTTAGTGATTTATATTAAATACAGTTCCATGGGAGAAATTCATTGTGGTGCCTTTTATGAATATGAACCAAGAAAGTTAAAGTCTCCAGATCTTTATTTAATAGACAAGATTGTAAAAAAAAGGCAAGAGGAAATTTCTGGCATACTAGACTGGATCCACAAAGTCAAAAGGCAATTGAGTGCCGAATGTGGAAATTAAACTATTAATGTCTAAAATTCTGCTAGTTAAGAGTTCATTGACACAGCAGAATGTAAGTGCACTTGAAATTTTCTATAAACAGTGTGAAAACAACAACTTGGAGTGGAATGACCTGGGAGTGGAATAGACCTGAAAGAAGGAAATGACCTGTAGGAATATTTTTAAAGCAGTCAGAAACAGCATTGAGACATTGTGAGATACATAACGGTTCTCGAGTGTTGACCTCCTGTCTCGTGAGACATGTATACATTGTGCCGTGCTGTCTGTCGAGCACTGGTATAATGCAAAACTGCATCGTGAGATGTCTGATTCACTGCAGGTAGCAAGCTTGTCGCCCCACCCTCGTTAGCTCTTTCATGCTGCATGGAATGCAAGGCGTTCGTGAAGCTCTCAAACCATTCATGTCTTCATGAGAGCAACTCCAGAATTCTTAAACTTTAGAAGAAATAAAATAATTATATTGTATTCATTACATCAAAAGTTTAGTACTTATTGTATGATGTATCCTTTTTTAATTGTTGACATGTAAAATCACTTCTAAAAAAATGTGTTTTTAACATATCTATCTCATAATTCATTTTTTACATAGTCTTGTAATTTTCGTGTTTTTCAGTAGTGTTTGAAAGCCAGCACAGCCTTTGTGTTAAATTTAAGGAGCTCAATTGTTTCAAGATTGTTTGTTGATGTTTGTTATTTACCATAACAAACATCAGGATTTCTACAGGTTATTCGATGCATTTTCATTCAAAAAAATTTTCTTTGTTTTTAATGTATTTATTTGCATATATTACATACATTTTTTTCCCATAGAATGTTATTAGTGTCCTTTTGTTGACATCTCAGTTGAAATTTAGTTGAGGGGACATATGTGAGTGCATAATGGGTTGGTGTTTGCATAAGGGTTATTATGTTTATGCAAGTGCATACTTATAAATGCATTCTACCACCCACTTTCTCGACCTGCAGTCATCAAAAGCGAGGGCATCATGTCAGTCGAGCTAGAGACACTGGAGGGACAATAAGTATGGAGGAGCTCTCATAAGTGCATACCAGTTTTTCCCCAAAAAGTAGAACCAACGTCCTGGTTCACTTTTGATTGCGCAATTTCCCGGAAATTCCGAAGAACATACATAAATACTCCTACTGGGATTTGAACGAGGTAATCCAAAAAAACTGTCAAAAACAAACATAAATTAATTATCCTGTCTGGGAAACAGATCCGGTATTTCCAAAATGAACTAAACTCTTTTGCCAGGAATCGAACCCAGTAATCCAAAAATCTTTCAAAATTAAAAATTAATTTAAACATCCCATCCAGGAAATGCAGCCAGAAGAACAAAACCTTTCAAAATTTCCAAAAATAACATAAATGCACTCGCCGATCATCGAACCAGAAGTCCTAAGTCCAAAAACTAAAGGAAATAAATGCACTCGTCAGATTTTGAATCCCATGCCAGAAATGTCATAACTGGAAGTGCAAAAATCTAGTTCACTGGATGTGCAAATTCTAGGTCACTGGAAATACAAAAATGTTGTTAAAGTAAAATTTCTCACAACTAGGTCACTAGCTCAAAAAGTAGGCCACTAGGTCAGTAGGTCAGTGGTCCACTAGGCCAGTCAAGGTCATTGAAATTTTAAATGTCAAGTTCATGAGGTCAGTGACAAGGTAATTCAATTTTAAAGTTCAATGTTATGAGGTCAAAGTTAAGGTCATTCAAATTTTATAGGTCAATATAACGAGATTAAGGTCATCCAGGAGTGACATGCTCCTACTACCCTACTCAGTTTTATAAATAATTTTACTTCCACATTTGAGTCGACCATATACACTTATTAGAAAGACCGTGAATGCCAACAAAAATATAATTTATAGTAGAATACTTGCATAGCATTCAGACATTGTGAATTAGTGTGAGAAAGTAATCCACAGGACTACGAATAATAAGAAACAAACAAGTAGTCTGTGGCATAATACTTCAAAGCTTTTATTCAATTTCGAACTGTCTTTCTTACTGCTACCTATATGTCCATTTCTTCTGCGACTCAAAAGACATTTATTCTACTGGGTATAGTATGTCTCTTTGCAAATTGATCCAATATTTGGCCATCTCAACAGCGTAATTAAAGTCGTTGTAAAATCATTCATCGTATTTTACGTTATCCATTGACGTCATCCATCTTCAAGACATCTAAGACAACAAGTTTACTGGATAGATCGGTGAGAATGAACGGAAATTTTTTATTGCCTTTGTCAGAATATCTTTGATCAATGTATTTTTGAGCACTATTTCACTAACTTGCATCTTCCTTAGTACATGCGCTATATACTTGTTCGCTGGCACTGTATACTATTTTTGGGACATATGTTATAAGTAAGGGTACCAATATTTTTATAGCTGAAGACGAACATGTGGAACTTGATGGTAAACGAAACTTACCGATACATTTCGTAAATTGTACCGGTTCGTATTTCTTTAGATAGAGCTTATATTGTACTGTTTTGGACGTAGAGAAGTGAATCCAGATTTAAAAGAGCTCTGTGTCTATATACCTGTACATTAATGAGTTATACAGAGTGAGGCGAAATTCGACCGGCAAATTTCATGAGGTGATATCATATGCCAATCAATTGAGAAATGTGACAATTTATGCCTAATCTGAATACTAAGGAAGATATGAGATCTTAAAAATTGAGATTGTAAAGTGTATTATTGCAAAATATCGGAAAAGATGTAAAATTCAATTACTATTCTTTGGCCATTGTATTATATTATCGATCTAAGAGCAAACTCTCGTTAATACGTCCCATCACAATAAAAATAAAAAAGGGTGGTTACCGCCTTACTTCATACAACTTTTTTACCGGAAGGAATTATGAACATTTGATGCTGGTTTATTGAGCAGTACGACTAAAGTAACGAAACTGTCCCTATTGTTGCAACTGTCCAGGACTCGCCGTTTTCTTGTAAAACGCATACAAAACTTTCAGCAGCAGCAGTAAAGTTTCAAGCTCGTAGACAGTACCAATACTTCTTGCAGGTGATCGCACAGACTGTCGACAATGACACAGACATCTTCTATACTGTACATGTATTAATGTACTTTATAGACTGTTCACGGTAAAATGAGCACTTTTGAAATCAACCTTTTAAAAATCTCACTGCCCTTTCTTGCCTGTATTTTAACGCGCAAATTGTGACTGGCCTACGCTGTTAAGTTGGCAACGACGAAAGGAACATAGTCACATGTCTGGATGTTGACTTAAAAGTGATATGTTAAAATTCGTGATAGTGAAATTATTTATTTTACTCTCCGTTTTTTTAATGTATGTAAGTGTAATAAATAGAGAATAAGTAAAAACAATATATATTTTTTTTCATAATTACATATTTTTTCTAGACTGACGTATGAATAAATTTACCAGGCTCTAGCCAATGTTAATTTTACATATGGCGGAATAGTACTCAACTTGCATACAATTAGATCTTATTTAGGTCTTTCAAAAGTGCTCAGCTTACCGTGAACAGCCTATACATGATGTTTACAGCAAGTGGTAAATATCTCCACCACACTCTCCTGCGCATTTGGCACATAGGCATGAAGAACTCTAACGTAAACTTAAATAACTAGCAACTGTGGCGTTCTCAAAGGCATTGTCGCTTGAATGTCGAGGTTATAGTCTAAGAGCCGGTGAGAGATCGACTTACACCCATCTGATAACCAGATGAGACATATATTTTTTGAAATTTTATTAATTAATGAACACACCTATGATAGCTTGCCTATTGCAAAGCTGTCATGACTATTTTTAATTAAATTAATTTTAAGTACTTTTTTTTCATCACCTTCTCTCTATTGATAACCAACCATATTTAGTCCCAAGTGTTAATTTTCTATATGGAGAATATGCCAAGGTAGGCTTGCTTACTTATTTCCGGTCATAGCTACCTGGCAAGCAGGTATGAACAGGTAAATCAATATAGGTAACTACACCGAACTGATAACCAATCGAAATTGGTATCAAAATAAAGATTATTTAATAACAAATATAATGGTATAGGCTTGCCTGCGAAAAATCTGCCATAGAATATTATTGCCGTGCGTTAAAGTTTTAAAATCGGAGCAATTAAATATGTGCGAGAGAGAGAGAGAGAGAGAGCGCGCGCCCGAAGTCTGTGCGATAGAAGAGGATACAACATAGCAGCTGTGCGAGACGTGTCCGTTGAATGTACCCGAGTGCGCATGCTCTTTTACATGCGATTAAGGGAGACAACGTTTATTTACTGTCAAAAATGAATTTGGAGTCGCGAATAATAAACTTTATTTCGAATATAATCATCACATTAATATAAAATAAATTTATTGATAGGTATATAATAATCATTAATGCAGAAATTAACAGACATCAGACAAATTAATATTTAAAAAAAAAAATATTGTCAGAAATTTTTTTTAGAAATTTTGTCACATTTCGAAATTTCAAGAAGATACAAGCATAATTTTTTTTAAAACATGTTTAGTTTATAATTTATTTTTCATATTAATCCCAAATATTTTTAGAAGTCGCCAGGATGCCCAGTTGTTGAGGTCGTTGGAAGCATCTGAACATTTTATTAAATTTGTTAAATTCAGCTAAAGAATTAAATTTTGGACATTCATAATATGATTTATCGATATAAGAAAAAGAAATTGTTATGTAATTAAAATTTTCATTCACATTCAGTTTATTAATTAATAATCATAGCTTTTACGAAAATTAAACTTACAGATAAATACTTTTCATTTTAATTTGAAATTATCAACGTAATTACGATGGAAAGAAAATTATAATTACGAATTAAAATATTTAAAACTTGATAAATCATTATTTGTTCTTCATATAAAATTTTGACGAAAAAGAAATTTCAGAGAGGCTTTTCATTTAGGATTATTGATTTAAACAAATATTTTTACTTACTTCATGATTTGTGACAAAATTATCAAATTCTTCTTTGTATTTATTTCTTAAAGCGGTAACTTTATTATAACACGTGGAGTGATAACCAACAAAATTCAACGATTCTTTGGTTAGCTCAATATCTCCATATTTAAAGTTCCGTTTTTTAAGAAAAGCCAATTTTAGTGAGCACACTTCGAAAGACTGATCGTCAAAATCAATAACTGATTTTTTTTAATCCCACAAAAAACACTTTTTACTCATGTTTTTTACAGCACAATTAACAATAACATGGAATACGTGTTGTCTCAAGATGATTTTCGACAGTAAATAAACGTTGTCTCCCTTAATCGCATGTAAAAGAGCATGCGCACTCGGGTACATTCAACGGACACGTCTCGCACAGCTGCTATGTTGTATCCTCTTCTATCGCACAGACTTCGGTCTCTCTCTCTCTCTCTCTCTCTCTCTCTCTCTCTCTCTCGCACATATTTAATTGCTCCGATTTTAAAACTTTAACGCACGGCAATAATATTCTATGACAGATTTTTCGCAGGCAAGCCTATACCATTATATTTGTTATTAAATAATCTTTATTTTGATACCAATTTCGATTGTTTATCAGCTCGGTGTAGTTACCTATATTGATTTACCTGTTCATACCTGCTTGCCAGGTAGCTATGACCGGAAATAAGTAAGCAAGCCTACCTTGGCATATTCTCCATTTAGAAAATTAACATTTTGGACTAAATTTGGTTGGTTATTAATAGAGAGAAGGTGATGAAAAAAAAAGTAATTAAAATTAATTTAATTAAAAATAGTCATGACAGCTTTGCAATAGGCAAGCTATCATAGGTGTGTTCATTAATTAATAAAATTTAAAAAAAAAATGTCTCATCTGGTTATCAGATGGGTGTAAGTCGATCTCTCACTGGCTCTTGTACTATTAGGATCATTAGCAATGGAGGAAATATTCGTGATGGCTGTCCCATGAATAAAGCCAAAGCACAAATACTAATGGAATTCAGTACGACATACACGACACTGATTAAAAAATAGAAGAGCACTATAATGGATGTTCGTAGTTACCCACACTATTATTTAAACAGTAGATTCAGAAAATAACCTGGTTTTATAACTGTTTGGTTTAAGGTCATGGTCATCAAATTCAGTGTTGCATATCAAGAGCACGCGAAAAAAAAAAATACATTACATAGATACGGGCCACTAACATTGACGAAATCAATATAGAAAAATGCGGCGGTGGTACGCGTTAAAAAAAAATATTTTGGAAGTTCACCAATTTTTTTTAATGTAGGAATTTTCTTGGTTAAGATTTTCGGTGGCCACTGCCGAAAAATATCATAAATATATTTCCAGACCAAAATAATTACGACAAATAGAGCATTCATAGCTGTAACTCGGTTGGGCGACCCCTGGACAGGAACGAAGAAGTAAGAGCAGTGTAATGCATGTTGCCATGAGCGAAAATGTGGCGTCAATTTCGAACAAAGCACAATATGGATACTGCGAAAGATAAATGACAGATATTGAATTGTATGATTTGTATGTAGCCGACTAAACCCACATTCTCCATACGATGTCCTGTGCTCATATCGACCTAATTGTAGTGCTAAAATGTCGTACGGTTAATTAAGTATAACATACAAAATTATTCTTTGACACTTCTTATAAAAACTCAAATTATGCCAACACATCAGTGTTGGCATATTTAAACAATTTATTTTAATGCACTTTGTCAGGGAAACTCCAGTTTTACACAACTGGTAATTAGGTAGGCACATTTTATAAATAAGATATATATTTCATTTACGAATGTGATACTGTTAACGTAGAACACTGGTAATTCTCGTAAAGTGGGAATTATTAAGGAAATACGTATGAAATGTATGTTACAAACAAGTTATAATATTTATTCATATATTTAATTTTAATTAATGGAAACATTTACGACCGTGTAATTGAATGACCATTAGTCTGAAAATTCCACATTAGTACAATAAAATAAATTTATATGGGCCTACCGAGATACTGACAATTTATTATCATGCACAATATATTAATAGTGCTAAAGGTTTCTGAGGATACTTTATAAAGTTTTTAGAAGTAATAAAAACATTTTCTGCAAACTTTTCTTTTTAAAGGAAGACCTACAGTTTCCGTCTTTAAACAACTTATTTTCACTGTTTGTTGATTGAAAAAGAAAGTGAAATGGGTGTTTCAGGTTGGGTTCACGTGACGACCTTATGCCTGCTGCTGTCGAGTTGACCAGCATGAATTTTCGGGTGACGGGCACTCCGGGGAAGTTCTGTTATCTCACCAAGCACGAATTATTCACTCACTGGTTATCACCACGTTAGAACGACACGTATAGCCGATAGGTTGTTCCATGAGAGAGATCTTGCCCCTACAGGACTCATTTTAGTAGCCCGTTTCAGGAGACGGGAAGCTGTTGTTCCTGGTGTGGTCCACACGCCCAGGCTCCACCACTGTGCGCCTGACAGCTCACCACTCTCCCGAGAGCCGGGCAGCTCGGAGCCCCATCATGCGTATGGCAGCCCTGCAGTGGTGCAGATGATTGGCAGCTCGGGCACGGCCCGGCCGCCTGGAAACCTGGAACTCCACCGTGCATCTGGCAGATCTTTCTTCCTTCAACTTCCTGGCAGGTCAGAAACCCGCTGTGCGCCTGGCAGCTCGACAGTCCAGTTGACTGGCAGCTCGGCAATGTTCCAGCCGCCTGGCAGCTCGGGACTCCACCATGCATCTGGCAGCTCTGTCGTCCTGCGGCCTCGTGGAAGGCTGGCGCCTGGCAACTCGACAACCCGCCAGCCACCTGGCAGCCCGGGACTCCACCATGCCTCTGGCAGCTCTGCCGTCCAGCAGCATCCTGGAAGGCTGGCGACCCACTGTACGCCTGGCAGCTCGACAATCCTCCAGCCGACTGACAGCTCGGCAATCCTCCTAGCCCCTGGCAAGTCTGCGAGGCGACGTGCGTGACTCCGGGAGGCGGCCCCACGGGTACGGCGCTACCGTCGACGGTGGCGCGTGGGCCGATGTTGTCGTAGGACGACAGTCGGTCGGCGGAACCCCAGCCAGTCCAGCGTGTGGGGTTGGCTGCGAGACCAGGGTGCTGCACGAACTGAGCCTGTGACCGCGAACACGACATTGCGCTGTGGCTCCGCTGTCCATTCCAGGTGAAGGCATTTGGAGTTCCCAGAGCGATCCGCTTGGGGTACGGCACCAGGTCTGGAGGGTAGGCACGGCAGTCAGCAACTGCCATCGTCACAAAGAGCTCCTCTTGCGGAATGCTGCTATCTGGCTCCAAGGAGTCTACTGGATCATGTGTCAGCTTCTCTTCAGCCACGTCTACCCCACTGCATTCTGCAAAACAGTACAAGAAAAGCACATCAGTTTATTTGAACGATTTCTGATTTCTTTTTCATACCTGATAACTTTAAACCTGAGCAGCATCTGATGATTTTAAAGGCTTGTTAGTACATACTGACTATCACAAATATAAGTGAACTGAGTCATACAGTTTGCATATCCACAACACTTGGCCAGGGCATCAGAAATCACATTTGATAGCCAAATATCCTTGGTTCGATTCTCAGATAGGTCAAGTATTTATCAGGACTACAACCTTTTCTTTCCATTTTTTTTACTGAACCGTATCTTCATCTGCAACCATTCAATTATTGTTCAAAGGAATAGAGTAAAAAATTGGGGATTTAACATGCGAAACATATGTTTTAATTAGGGACCAAGAATATTATAAATATCTTATGTTAACTTTATGAATGTGCTGGGACAAAATTATTTTTGTCAGAATCTGTGATTAATAGTGCCTCAGAAGTTCCTGCTTTGTCATTACTTCGAAATACAATAATGTTCATTGTACTTTTAAGGATTCGAAAAGTAAGCTCTCTATTTTCCTGTATGTAAATGTTGGCAAATTTTCCTTGTTTGATATTAATGGTGACTTCATTATTGTACAAGAATGCATTTTATTAAATGTAATTTTTTCTATAAAACATCACGAATTTCTTGGTGTTATATAGGTAACTACACACTTTAGAGAACAATTTGGTACTATAATTCCTTGTAAGATGCGGTTCCCTGAAATAGCTTATAATTAAACACATTATTCTATAAACCTAGTTGACGCCATTACTGACTCGTCAATATAAATAAAACTAAGCACTTGAAATGCTTTGCCATATTATATTATTACAAAACTATATCTTTTTACAGAGCAACTATTCACTATTAATTGTGTCTGCATTAAGAATCGAACATGTTATACATTTTTAATGTGATTCAAAATTTTAATAGCTATGTCTACAGCTTTATACTCTTTTTAAGAAATTTAAATTTGGAAATATTTAATATCATTGACTGCACTAAGAGAAAACCAATAATATCATTTTAATATGTTATTTGTTAGTAGGAAATTTAATATCATTGTATTAAAATTACTGCAACTAAAAGAAACAAAACTACAGCGGTCACACTACTTTGGAGAAAATACGTTTAATTTAATTTGATAATTTCACTATTATATTATTTGACTTACGGCATGGGCCATTATTTAAAAAACTGCACTTTACATGTGCCATCTCGGTACCATCTTCCGTTATTAAGGAGGTTTCTAGTTTCATTTGCGGCTTTTGTGTAGGACTTGATGTCAGAGTGAATTTTTCACCATTTGCCGAACTTTCACAACAAGCAGCACGCTTAACTGGTGAAGTCACACCCGGTTCGTTGTTCGTGCGGAAACCTTTGCGACAGAAGAAATAAAAAGTCAACACGCTTGCTGTAATGAAGAGAATAAAGCTTCCCGTGACAAGTCCGACGATGAGAGACAACGTTTCTGTTGAGTAGCCACCCTCTCTGGCGCCCGCCCTTCTTTCCGGTCCTTCGAGCACTTTGAGAAAGACGCTCCTCTCTTCCATGCCTCCTGGACTCTTCACCACACACATGTAGTCACCTGCGTCCTGCACGCCGACACCGATCACAGTGAGGTTCAGCCATCGCACGGAGCTTACGCTCTCCTTCAGCAGGTGTCTCTTGGAGTTGTTGGCGATGATGCGGGAGTTGAACACCCAGTGCATATCCGGGGTCGGACTCCCAGACGACTGGCAGCACAGCGTTACGTTGTCTTCGGAGGCTTCAACCACGGGTGTCGGCACACTTATCTGTGGGCGACATGCGAGGTCTTCCACCGTCAGCTCACTCCACAACTTTCCCCGGAGCAAGGGGGGATCCTGGCACATCGTCGGAGGGGTGTACAGGTTTTTGTAGATGGCCCAGTCAATGAAAAACTTCAGATCGCAGTTGCACAACCAAGGATTACCGAAGAGCACCAGACTGACGAGCGAATGTATGTGCTGGACAGCGGCCAGCTTTATGGTCGTCAGATTGTTGTTGTTGAGTTTCAGGTCGTGCAACTTCGGGACATCGATGAATGCTCTCTCTCCGATGTGGGTCAGCTCGCAGTCGCTGGCATCCACCCTATGCAAGAACACCAAGTTGTTGAAAATTCCGTCCTGGAGTTTCTGTAGAGGGTTGTGATTGACATAGACTTGCCGAAGACGGATGTTGTCGCGGAATGTGATAGGATGCAGTACTTGGATGTAATTCCAGGACAGGTCAAGCTCAATCAGTATCTCCAGTCCGGCGAAAGCAAGTCGGTCTATGTTGTGGATTCCGCAGTACCTCAGGAACACCTTGTGCAGGTTGACCAGGTTGACGGAGCGGAAAGCGTCCGCTGGCAGCGTCTCGAAGGCGTTGTGCGACAGGTCGATGCTCTGCATTTGGCTGCTGAGGTTGGAGGGTACGGTGGCGAGGCTGGCGTTCGTGCAGCCCGCCGTCTTGTGGCCAGAGTTCCACTTGCACTTGCAGACGGCCGGGCAGTTGCTCCAGCTCTCGTCCGTGGCCACCAGCACGACCAGTGCCCAGAGTGACACCACGTAGTATGTCCTCATGGCTTGGGCAGCACATCACGAGCCCCTCGGATGGCACCTGCAACACACAAGTCACTGATAAGTTCATCATTCAGTCAAAGCGTTCTTGCAGTGCATTATTGCCATAAACACACAAAAGTTTTTAATAATTTTGTATACAGTACGTTTATGATGGAGTGTGAATTCTCTTATCGTTACTTGGGGTTGAAAGTTTCATTTCAACTGATTTCATATGTATATCAAAAATTGGTTAATATTTAGACTAAATAAGTAGTTTAGTTATTGAGGTATACGAAAAGCTAAAGCACTTAGTAAACTGAAACAGTAGATATGTAAAATTATTACTTTGAAACAAGGTAACAAACTTTTTACATTAATAATAACGAATTTCAGGTGTGTAAATTATGGTCGAGTTTCGTTGAATTTAGACAACTAAGAAAATTTGAGAGAATATTTCATAGAGGTAATCTAGATAATTGCTGAAAAAGCCTATGTCATATTATAGCCTACGATGTTTCAATCAAGTACATATTGTAGATATTTCTGATTGCTATTAGGAAAATAATTACAATTAAGTATTTCTATTTAATTTCTTTATGGAGTTAATAATGCGTTTAAAATAAATAAAACAATTGATTAGTACCTAACTTCTTTAATTTGTACTCAGGCCAAGATCAATTTTAAGGTATGATATGATTATCTTCAGATAAAATCACTCTGGCCTCCAATCTTCTTGTTGCTAGAAAACGTATGTGCAAAGTTTCGTATGCAGAGCTTTAGAATTTTTTTTAAGGAATCGATTTACTGATTACTATTATTATTATCGTTATCATTATTAGCAGTCTGCCTTTAGGGTGACATGTTCTTGATATATCGATTCGTGAATACTGCCATACTATTCCTAATATTGCACAGCCATACCAGTTAATTAATTACTTGCAGTTGTTGAAATATGTATAGTTAGATTAGTATTATGGAATGTTATATTAGGGTAGTGTACATCACATTACCAGTCAGTCATGACAGCTAGATATATTGATTTATGTAATATTCGTCTTACTTTCATTATATATGTATGCATGTGTACATGGGTTCAGTGGCAGAGAAGACAAATCATGCCTTAACTACATCCACAGAAAATAAGGAGAAATAAATAAATAAACAAATATGGGTGGCAAATGATAACTAGATGGCTAGTATATAATCAGTATATTGTCGATTGGGAAAGGTTTATTAAATTCCCCCGTTGTTATACCTGGATTCTTATCAGGGGACAGCCACAGGACATAGCTTAGTTTAACACCCATGCCTTATCTGGTATTCTAACCCAGAAACACCCGCACCCCAGACCCGCGGCGCATCAACAGACTGCGCCACGGGAGGTCGGCACAATCGGTATGCGTATATTGTCGGTACGTCGTGTGTTGGTTTTAATTAGATAAAAGGTGAAGTATACATGGATAGCATATGAACAGCACATTGTTTGTAAATGGTGGATGTGCTCAGTGTGTTTGTGCGTGTGTCCTGGATCCAGTTGGGTTCTTTCCGTTCGGAGCTAGCGAACTGCGTTAGAATGATAGTTTTCAGATCGCATTAATTTGTAAATGGTGGGTTCGGAATGAAGTATGAATTCTAATGTGGTGTGATGCTGTCGTTACAGATATTGTATTTATTGAAATATTTATCCACTTGTTGCTGCCAGCATGGCAGTACTAAAATTGCAGCAAAACAAAGCAAAATGTAAATTAAGTATCTTCTCGAATAAACACAATGGACAATATAGTACACACCTTAGTCTGATACTGCTTAAGGTCCTGAAGCTTTCTATCGCGTGGTGTTTGAGTATATCCAGTAAAAATAATTTTCCCGGTCCTCCTGTTATGTAGGTTTTACTTTATAAAGAATTTAAATAAAATTAGCAAAGTTTTCGAAAAATGTATTATTAATATGTATATAAATATTACAAATATAAATATAACGTATGTATTACTCTACATCTCTACATGTAATATCACTAGCAATTAAAAAAAGAAAATTTATAATCGGATTAATTTACATTTTTTAAATTTAAATACATGCTTTACTGAATTTTATAGGCATGTTTGATAAAATGGTTACAATACGCCTGTTTTACACTTAGTACAATCCAAGGTTTTAAATCAAATGACATTTTATAAATCTGGTGAAAAATTGAGATGTTAAAGACGGCGTACCGGAGTACAATAAAGCCATCACAATTTGTGGAAGTGAGATTTTCATTGTAGGCCCCCATTCTGATTGGCAAGTGTGGAGATACGCAAGGAATACATCAAGGCATATTTATATATGTTGTTGTAGTAGAGAGAATATATAAAATTCGACATGGTGCGAATGAGTAATTGCGAGTAGTTAGCGCACATGATTTGACCAGTTATGCAGAAAGTATATTGGATGCGGAGTGATAATCGATTAATTTTTAAAATATTTTCTAATTTTTCTTATTTTTTTTGTGAAATTAAGTTACTTATAAATCATCTCATACATGTTGAACATGACCGACATGTAACTGAAAATACGAAGTGTTAATAATCGACCGACTTTGCTGTCGCACTTATCATAAAACTCTGTGTGCTCGACTCGCCAATTATACGCTACTGTGATCGCCCATATAAAATGATTAAACAGTTTAATACCTTATAACACTTCATGATCACCAACATAAACTAAATGAGTTCATAATCGTGCTCCACAAGCATGCCTGCCATACTATCAATAGGTCGCAACTTCTATTCACCACGGGGGATGAGTTTCAAACGTGTACTCCATGTCTATTCCAGACGTATATCCCGCAGAGGTCATGAATATATCTCTGCATACTTAGTCTTATGCATTTTTTGATGTCCACCCTGGAAAACGTCATAGCTATGACGACGTACATCATAAGGTGCTGCGCATGTGTGGCGATGATCTGAACCAGTCGTGGCCGAAGAATTACCTCCACCGTGACGAATCTGAGCAGGACATTCGCGACTGATTTTCCGTATCCCCTTATAATCAGGAACTCCCGTCAACTTGAGCCATTCTATGTAAAACCATGCGGTATAAAACCCAGTGCAATCATTCTGCGGATATACACCAAGTCGAATGAGTAAGCAAGGAAACTGCTACTTTTTGAAATGTTAGCTACAATGCACCATTTCCGTGCCTGTTTACTTCTTAGGTTGACAATGATTTCATATTATTACTTAAATGCTGTATAGTTTAATTGTAAATGTTTCAAAAAGAACATTAAAACGAAATAATAGTAAATGATTTAATAAAATAATGTGCATTAAATATATTGGTTGTTTTTAGAAACATGATAGAGATTAGGAGCATAGCTGTGTATCATCACGTGGTAATCCATATAATTGGCCTTCTCGTGGTTTTCTGTGACTTAATCATTAAGCAATGTACAATCTATTGCTATTTTTATTTAACGGTAGCCCTATGTCTGCAAACTTTCGTGGAATTTTACAAGATATCAGGGTAGAATCTTGTTCAGCTCGTAGTACATACTATGCTCATAGATCCACGGAAATAACTAATATAAAGCGGACAAAACAGTTTTTGTTAAAACTGTTGATTTGAATGTTTACTCATTTTTTAAAAGTAGAACTACTTATAAAGTAGCCCTCATAAACTTGCATACACTTTCAGTTATACACATTTGTTGCAGGAATACAATTACACAACTATTCATAGCAATTGTAGGACTTTTTCATTGCGTTATTTAGCAATTAGGCATTTGTTGTATGGGTGAATGGGAGGTTTTATTTAGTAACCGAATAGGGACAAAAATACATACATTTGAAAAGGCGTTTGTGTTATGTCACACCTGAGGTAGGCTGACTGTGAAACATTTATGTAATTTGCAAAAGATTGTTTAAGTTGTGCTCGGTCACTGGCCATGTTGAAGTAACGCTTTATTATTTTTAGTAGAAGTCATAATTGTTAGTATATGACCGGGAATAATTATTGAAGTCTTATACATAATTGTTTTACATGCAATTTTTGTTATGCGTTATGATACAGATTATAATGCAAGCAATTCAGCCGCATGTATTTATAAAGTCCGTACATACATACACAAAGTGTTAACATACTGAGAAATTCATCAATTGGGTAGCTGGTGGGTGTTAAAAGTATAGTTAAGAGATTTCCTATACTTATTTTCGCATCAGTTCTACTCAGTTCTAATATTACGCAACACCTTTTTTTATTTTAACAGCTTAATGCTGGGGAAATGTGCACCTTTCTTACATAGTTTGAGCCAGTTGCATGGCAAGTATATGCTTTCGACTCCTGAAGTTGTGTTAAAATTGGCCTTTTCTTACAAAAAATGTAATCAACAAGTATATATTTAAAAGGGAAAGTGTGGATGTTTAGTTTTCTGGAAGACGGGGCCACATATGTCCAGCTTTTCTGTGTAACAATTCTGATAGTTTTTATAAGGATCCTAAAAATGTGGATGTGGTATAAAGAGAGTGCCCAGAATATTTTACCACATAACATTAATGAGTTAAAATAAGCACATTCGATGTTTAAGTGAAGCTGTTATAAAAAAAATTGGCAAAATGACAAAACAGGCTGCATTGAGTCTAGGCATTATACTATCAGTCTGTTAGTCTCCATATAGTTAGCGTCATAAGTAGAAAGTACAGATTAATCTGCACAGGAAACATGACTAGACCGGCCAATTACATATACAAGAAAGAGCAAAGAGACATCAGAATGAATTAGATTGACATTGATTTATTAGTCAAATATTATCATACGCATTGTTATCATGCCACCCTTTCAAAATAAAAAAACTGCTACTACTTGTTACTACAAGAAAACCATGTTGGAGAAACGTGCCGGCAAGAGAGTGGCACAATAACTCAATTAGAAAAAGTTACTAATAAATTAATAAAATGATATCAATATAATAAGAAAATCAGAGGAATGCTTAGTTGAGTCACATGTGTAAGGGATTTGGTAAAAGAAAATAATATATTATGAGTAGACTCGTGACCTTTATATTCAGAAAAGTAAACAACATTGAACACAAGAACTTTAAGTAAGCCTTTAACACAATTTATCCAATAATATTTTTTACTAAAAGAGATCATAAACTAAAGAGATCTAAATAAAGTAATCAAGATATTAGACAGGTCAACCTTCAATATAAAATAATTTTTTCAAAAATTGTTCATATTTTCTCGTTAACATTATATATTATAAAAGTAAAGTCTTTTAAAACTGCAGTGCGATAATTTTTAATGAAACAAAATAATTTACTCTAAAAATGACAAATACAAATGTGAAGTTCATATATGTTTTGGGCCCTTTGCATTCCAATGCGGGCAACGCCGCGATCTACGCATTGCGTCGCGCTGCGTGCGGTCACCGCTTGCTCCCACTGCCAGCCACAGAGAAGGACGGGTTGCGAAAAATGGACAGCTTCATGTTTACAACAACGTTTACAACGGTCCCAACGGACAGGAACTCGAAAGCAGAGAACAGCTGCACGTGTTTTCGGTCAAGAGCTGTGTTCAGTAGTCTCGGCAAGCAAGAGTGTAGCTGCCACGTATACCGGAGCTGACTACTATGTAGCCAGTTTCCTTTGGTTATAACGTAGAAGATAAAGTAGAATATGTAGCTATTTTTTTATATTTATTAGTGTGGAGTGACCTACCAGGTGCTAGAATGCACCCCTGATAGTTTCGGGTTTGCACCCTCCAGAATAGAGGGTTTATTCCGTAGTTATTTAATTTCTTCTTTTCATCATCGTGCTCCACAAGCACCACTATCTTAAAGTTTTTCGCTGCTACGTACAAAAAATAAGCGACCCGATTTGCGTGTTTGAATCTACAGTTTCTTTATTTTTTTGCATTGGACTGGTTGTTCCTTAATTTCGACACATGTATATCAACTAAGGCCGTACTTTTAACGAAATCACAGAAAAACACATCAGTAACAAAGAGGTTAAATACTGCAGTTCTTTACCCGACAGTGTAACACAGTCGCGGCAAAATATTAACGTGTATTAAGTGCAATGTGCTACGTCGTGTATAAGAAATATCTTTACAATGTATAATAATAATAGCAAAAACTATTGTCAATATAGACATTCTTAAAATACCTTTAAACCTAATCTAAATATGGTTGTATGCTTAAATTGTGAATATTCGTCCGTAATGGTTTTTGAAGTATGGCAGGATTCTTTGAACAGCTGTAAAAAGTAAACGAAGTATTTGACAGTTAAACGTAGAAGTCACATGTCAGTGTTTATGTTTACGTGCAGCGGAATGATACGTAATCGGTAACCAAAAGTGGAAATTCAGAGGGCTTTAGAAAAGTACGAAGAAACCGTGAATGAACTATACACAGCTATCCGATAGTATGACACTCAAAATTCAATTAGAACCATAGCACAGTCGCTTTAGAGTCGTTTGGACCAAAGATTTAGAGAGACTTCTGGAGTTGAAATGTAATATATCAAAAGATTATTTTTAAAATAAAGCTTAATATTTAGTACTTGAAAATAATTTTTCTAGTTCAAACCGACTGATGAATTTTTGGTATGAAGTATCACAGAAACTCTATGATACGGGGGGGGGGGGGGGGGGGGGGGGAGAAGAAGACGAAGAAGAAGAAGAAAAAAAAACCTGGTTTGAAATTTCAACCGCTGCTTAAATTCGTGTTTTCTTAAATCTTCTTCTGCATTTATATTATGCTAATTAGCAGAAGTATGAAATTCCTGTACCTATCGTACAGCATAAATGATGGAGCTTTTCTTCTGCTTTGTACTGTCCAATTGACATACGAACATCCAAGAGACTGGACTCAAACCTACGACCTCCTGGTCGGTAGATACACGCAATCATACACAGTTACATTTAGATATCTTTTAAACCGCATATATTTACTGAGACTTCTTTGAGTTATTTTACTAAAAATACATCCGAAACCACATTTTATTAGAATTTGTATTTAGAACGTCATCACCGACCACGAAAATGAAAATGTTACGTAGTTTTAATCTTCATCACGATTAAGAATGGCCACGAGGGACCTGTGCTACTTTGTGAGAGAACTTCTAAAATCGTTTAAATAGCCCACTTGGATGGAAGAGTGGAATCTATGTCTGTAGTTACCCCCACCTGGTGCAGACTTCAGACACGAGACCGTAACTGTCCGTCATAACTAAAGTGTGACTTGACGTGAGACTGAAATTGAGCATCGACGGAGTGAAGAGAATGGGAGTACTCCAAGCATACTCCTCTCCTTCATATTTCTCACCAAAGTGAATTAAACATCTACTATAATACGTGTATTGGATCCCAATCCCTCAGAAATTGAGGATAAAAGTTTACAAACAAGCGTCGAGAATTTATAATACGTCTACAATTTACGCCCGTTCTTATAGTTACGTAAATTGTTTACTCGTGTGCTTTTGGATGGTTAAACACACGTACATTTCTTTGGTTTGTTATTAGTTTCTCGAAGATACTGCAAAAGGAATTCTGCAAGAATTACATGGAAATAAGAGGACTTCAGATGTTTCAATTCGCTTACAAGGATTTACAGTAATTTGTAAAAAGCTTTTTTTACCAGAACAAATTATTTTTTCTAAATGATTTTACTTTCAAATAAGAATGTATTGATATAAATAATGAGCCTACATTCTTCTACGTGAGTGAAACTAATTCTTAGTAAATTTCTTAAAAGATTGGCTGGTAGGTTGGGGTTGACGTCTCGTTGACAGCATTATCATTCGAGAGGAAAACATAAACATATGCACCGGTACGGAGATAGCTACAATTATACATATGCTTTAACCGGGATTCGTACCCAGAAACCTCGTAACATTAAGTTAGCATGCAATCAACTGCATCACGGGGGAAGGATTTGGAGCATCAACTTCGGATGTAAACAGGCTAATGTATTGAGCAATAGGGTTAACTAACCTGAAATATTTACAATGCCATCGTTTTGTAAATATGTGTCTGAGCCACTTAAAACGCGCATGTTTACATCGCCTATCACAGACATACTTGTCTGGAAAAATTTGGCGGAAATCGTTTCATTAAAGCCCGAGATATGGTATAAAAATTTTACTTTCTTAATCGGCGCTGTCTTACAAAATTTACTAAAAAACGAGTTTATGTACACGATGCTTCTACTAGATACTGAGTCATGTAAAGTTTGGTCGAATTTCGTTAAATTGTTAAATAGGTATGCCAAACTTATCAGAATATTAATACGGCTGCCGTTTTTCTGTTTAGCTAATGTTGTGCGAAATTTGGTATAAATTAGTTGAATAGTTCGGAAATAAGGCAAAATGTTCAATGTACTCGCATGACACTAGTTTGCAAAAAGGCTAACAGAGGATCTCTCTATGCAAAATTGAGGCTTCAAATGAACACTGTTGGCGTACAAAATTTGGTTGAAATTTGTTGAACTGTTTCATACATATAACATATAAATTCAAATAGTTTATATTAATCCCATTAAAAAAGGCCTGCCGCGTCTAAAACACGTTTCTTTACATATCCTACTGTAGCACTATTTGCGTGAAACTTTCGTAGGGATCGGTTGATTGGTCCTCGAGATATGGCATAAAAACTCATGGTATGAATTGAGGACAAAAGTGTTACGTTTTAGAACATTCGATTATCGTTATAGATGCGGTACACAGAGTTAAGTTAAAATCGGTTCCATAGTTTCGTAGCTTTAACACACTAAGCTGAAATGTTTTTATAGTCACCATTCTGAAAGTAAGTGTCTTATGCATTTTAAAACATATAAATTAATATGGCCTACCACAGTACATCATATTCACCAAATTTAAAAGGAATCGGTCGACTGTTTCCGAGAAATGACACAAAAATTATGTTTTCATTTGAGGCTACCTTACAAAATGGCGGAGAAATGAGGTTCTGTAAGTATACATAAATTTAAGTCGAGATTTGTTTCGTAGTTTCCTATATCTAACTCACTGAGCTAAACTGTTTATAGAGCCGCCATTTTGAAAATATGTGTCTGACATACATAAAATATGCTTGTATTCCTACATCACCAGCAGTAATACCACTTATTTGCGAAATGTGGTAGGAATTTGTCAATTGTTCCCCGAGATATGACACAAACTATTTTTAATTCATTTGGCGCTAGTTTAGAAAATAGCTGACAAAAGTGAATATTTATTGGCATATAAGATATGCATGTAAGATACTGCCAGCATAAAATATTTAGCCAAAATTGGGTAAACCGTATGGTAGTCATACGAAATAATACAAAGATTTGTTGCAGCCATTTTTTAAATAAGTGCCGCACAAAATTGAATTAAATACTTTTAAATTTCCCACTGCAGTATTACTTACGAGCCAAATTAGGCGAGAATTGGTTGAATAGTTTTCGAGGTATAAGAAAAGCTTTATTTCTAGTGTAGTGCTAACTTAAAAAATGACAGACCAACAACAATATCCACCTTTAAGTTAAATGTTTACACATTACGTTGTCAACGTACAAAATATGGTTTAAATCGGTTGAATGTTTCTCGAGATATGACATATCAACCTAAATTTAAAAAAACCCTAATTTTTAAAGTAGGTGTCCGGCGTAGTTGAAAACTATACACGTCAGGTGTCCTTACTATGTGTATCGAGTTTAATAATATTCGGTTCAAGCGTTTAAAAGTGGAAAAAAAAAAAAAAAAAAAAAAAAGACGGGGGTGTCTCACACAGAAACACAGACTGGAAAGTGATCTCATTAACATTTTTTTTCCCCTGAGATTATACTTCCTGTAACTATTTTGCAAACGAAAGGGTCCGTAATATTGAAAATTTAGACCGACTCTCATGAATTCCGCACCTAACAACTGAAAATACAAATACGTCTTACATTGAAGCTTCTGTCTAGATATAATAGAATTAGATAATTAAGTGCAACATTTGTCTCCTCTCATTTATGTTTGGCCATCCGTAATTTGTTCGCAGTTTTCTAAAAGCGTAATGGCAGCGTCGAAAAATAGTTTTGTTATTCAGAATATCTAAATAACCTGGGAACGGCATACTTAAGTCCTATGTACTTTGTAACTACGCGGACATTGCTGATATGAAGGTAATATTTTTAAATCGGCCCACTAATGTACAGAATGCTGGGCTGTTAAATATTTCACATAAAGCATTGTTAAGTACAGTAGCGGTGAGATTAGTCATCGTAAGCGGTTTATCGCGATGCGGGTTCCAGTGTTACGCGTAGGATTACTTAGTCATTTTCCAGGGCGATGCGTAAACAGTGGGTGATGGAGACAGAAATATTTGAAACTGCATGAAAATACAGAGATCCACGGGGGCCTGCGCGATCCAGCTCCAGAATACAAGCCTATGAATACACTTGGAAATGCTATGCCGTAGGTAATCACCTGTGGAAACAAAACACGAAGTACATTGGGTTTTTCTGTAATATTTATTCGGGATAGAATCGAAAAAACTCATAAGCCACAAGCTTGATTATTTAAATATTTATTCTTTTCTCTATTATTTAAATTTTCGTTTGTAAACTAATCTGGTCATAGGGTCATCAAATCGATAAACGCTTAAGAAGCGCGGTGCTCAATACAACTGCTTTGTGAACTATTTGCAAGGATCAAATTCCCGAAGCAATTTGGTTATTTAATAGATCAGCATTCAGCCCGTGCAATATTCCTGGCGCTCTAAAGACAAATGTCACCTTTAAAATACTTTGTTTAAAATGGAGACACGTGGAGTAATTTTTATTTAAAAATAAATATTCCATTTTTTTTTTTTTGGTTTGGTAGGACTGGTATAAATTACCAGCAAAAATTAGAATGATACTGAAATCACATAGTTTAAGGCTCTCTTATATTGACTCACTCACGTGCAGAAACGAAATCGTCTAATCGGAAAAAAATTAAATACCCTACTCAGAAACATAAACAGAAAAGTTAGAACATTAAAAAATTGATATGTGCAAATTATCTTAATATTTATAAGCTTGACTTCCTAATTAATTTAAAAATAAATTCGGTTTCCTTGTTTTAAACTAGATCAAGGCTGTATCTTGTAGGTTAATATGTTTGGTAACTGGTTTGGGATAGTTATTAATGAAATAAAATTTTTTTAAATTTTCTAATATAATAGATGACATAGCAAAGACTATATAAATTAAGAGATGGTCGATATCACATTTTGCCGATACCAACGATATCGATTCTCAGCTGCCGATGCCGCCGATAACAGCGATGAAGATACCAGTTTTGATGAGCACAATAATAACTCTCGATTCCCAATATTTGTAAATACTTTTTTATCACTTAAATTTAAGTATTAAGTTTTGTGTACACTTTAAGCACTTTTTATTAGGCGTCTACAGCATATAAATGAAATACATTACTTATTCTAATAATACATGATAAGATAGACTGAGCAAATAAGTGGCAAATCAGTCAAACAAAAACTGTTACCAGACAATACAAATTCATTGCAAACGGAGTCCATTAAAGAATATCTCCAAAACTTCAGGCTGTCTGATGCGGAATTGGATTTTAGTTCTGAGAATTACAACACATAACCTCAAAATGCATGTTCGTTAAAACCTACAGCCTAAATATGCGATTAAAAAGAATTTATTGAAATAAATTTAATATTGATTATCAGCTTGGAATTGAGCAAAACATATTTTTATTTGTATTAGAATTGAAAGATTATTAACGTTTCACTTTCCATTTACAATAACACCACCACAGACGGTTGAATACAGTATCGTAGAGTGTGTGATTCGTTTTCATTGTTGCCAACCTACGAATACAGTAAATGCATAAGAACAAGAATAAAGTTGCTTTCTCATAGTCAACAACCAACGGATGCAGTAAACACCTAAGAAGAAAATAGAACACAAAAAACTCTTTCTGTATGTAATCAATAATATCGATAGCACCTGTTGTCAGTTATCCATGTTGTTTTGCATTCACGTAGTGTCCAAAAACGAATGATGCACACAATCCTTGGCGAATGTACCAACAGGATATACAGTAAAACGTACACATTAGGGAACAAATAGTCGAAAAACATTTGTTCCGAATAAATTCTGGGTTTCGGACAGAATTTTAGAATGATGGATGTGGTAAATTAATGATTTACGAGATGTAGTTTGTCGGTTTATTTGCCATTGTGTTAAATAAATTAGAGCTACTAATCAGCGAATAATAATCAGAAAATAATGTTCAGATGCCGCCGATGCCAATGGTCGTGGTATCGGCTGGAAAATTGGTATCTGCATCGGCATCGGCCCATCCCTAATAAAAATTCGCTTCCCTGTCGAATGTCGAATGCCGAATGTCTTTCTGTACACATATTATTTATATTAAAAAGGCAGAAATATAAAACAAGGGCTATTTTTATTCCAATGTATTTTAGATAGACCTCTGCAGCTAGAACTGTAAGAGTTAATCGTCGCTGCACGATGCAAAATTTTTCAGTGCATGTTAGAGCTAGCGAAGCGAGAGTAGTACATAAATCGCAACTTCTTCATCGAAATATTTATAATAGTAAATTTACCTAAAATACTTGAAGTTTTTAATGATTTAATTGCTGACAGTAACATTTCAATTAAAAACATTAATTTCAAACGAGTAAATAACGATTTTTTTACTGACGCAGAAAGAAATTCATAAAATCACAAACACATCAAGATCGATAATTCCTGATAAAGTACAATCACTCACATCTTTTACTGACATCATTCTCTTGCATGTGACATACTATACATCCCGGTAATTACTATCGATATTTTAAATACATTTCAAATGTGCATTATTAAATTATAAATTTAATATTTTAGAAACTACAGCGATAAAAATTTTAACTAACAACATATACAGTAAGATAATTCAAAATACAAAATGTGAACTGAAAACTTTTTATTGTTTTAAGTCTTGAAAAAGATTTTGCAAATAAAGAAACTGATTTAACCAAATTTCATTCTTAACTGTTAACTACAAATAAATAAAGATATTATAGTAATGATATTACCGACTGTATTTATAACCATCTATTCAAGTTATTCGACACCAATCTTACTTATCAAGATCATAATCCAATTGACACGTTGTGATCAGATACTGGTTATATCTAATGTAATCAGAACTAAACCAATTTTTCATGCATATTATTTATATTAATTTAAACCGTTTCCGAACACACCAATAAACCAAAATAAACAAAACCATAGAGGATCTACACATATATAAATCCACCAAATCAATACATTACGATGAATGATATCAGCTATTTAAATGGAAGATTAATCGCCACATATTGCAGTGGAAATGCTGGAAATGAGAATTTTCTCTATGAAAAATTATGTATCAGGAGTACACAAAATAATATTATTAAATATTTCAATGCCAACAATGCTGAACAAAATCCTAATTTCAGAGTTTTAGATTTAACTTATTTTCTATTCTAGTATACAATATATCATTAAAAAAACTAAATTTCGATCTAAATCATTAAAATCTGCCTGAACTGTATCTTCCAGAATACAGTTGTTGGGATTTACTAAGAAAATGAAATGAAATATTCAAAACAGATGATGTAATTTGTCAAAATCATGAAAGCGATGTTAGACAACGTAATGATTTAAAGTAACGAATTTTGGAATATACTGTTGCAATTTTATGAAACGTTGGTTTTTTTATTTCTTATTAAATTTTTCATTATTATGTACTTAAAATTTCGTATTATTTTCATTTGGAATATACAACTTATATATTTTCATGTCTGTGGGTCTAGCCCAGGAACATCCTTTTACATCTGAGTGCGAGAAAGGTGTAGCTAAGCTAGTGGAACGTAGTCCACAAAGAAAAGTGTCCGGTGGGTAAAGTGAGATTAAGATGGAGTAACGGAGGAATGATAGGACGGCGGAAACGTCAGCACATTAGGAAAACCCGCTGTCAAATTGCAACATCCGTCACGTTACCCATATGCGAAGGTCGTGAGTCTAACATCACAAGGAATCGAGATACAAATAAAACTGACCATATGAGTAGCAGCCAATAAACAAATATTACTGACTGGGGTATAATTGAAAATGTTTCGCCTGATTAGAAATTGCTCGAAATAAATTGATGAAAATTGCTTCACTGTAATGATGGAATTTTGATAGTAATTTCAGTGACCGATTTTAAGTAATTAATCATTCATTTCTACCGATTTAACGATTCACCGGTAAGAAACAGATAATTTACCAAATTCACTGTAATACCATTATATTTAACGAACGAACTAATTAAGTTTTAGAGCGTACGAAATACCTGTTTACAATATTTCGTTTGTCGACACGAAATACAGCAGAAGTCACATTCTGTATTTTTAACTGGTGAAGTAGAAAAGGTCCAGCCATTACAAAAATAGTGTCTCAATGTTACGTAGCTTTGTACGTACGCCTTGTCCAAAAACATCTCTGCGAAAAGTTCATATGGCATTACCAAGTCGATGTTAATCGTTCGCATAAGCTGAGCGAATCATGTGTTAAACGCACCTCTATAATTATATGGAACTCCGAATTCCTAGCATGTCACACATATGCTTATAAACTGAATCTTTTACGTGGTTAACGTGGCGCCTCGGCAACCCCGCCCTTTCAGGACTTGAACTGGCCAATAGGATTCCTCTCGGAACTACGGATATTGCTCATCAAATGATGCTTGGACATATCTTAAGTAACCTTAACGTTTGTGGCATGTTTTCGAACCAGTTACGAGGGAGAAATTCTAAAATGCTCATTTTATATCTACACTCTATGAAGTAGTTCGGAAATTTACCACACGAGAGTTAAGGAATACTGCGAAAGCTGTTATGGTGAAGTTTTTCCTTATTCGCACGAGGTAGTGCTCATGAACAAGTATATGAAACAGCCAAATGGGTACCAACTGTCATTACGAAATCCACACAGTAGCCGTGCCAAACACTTCCGTATTTGTATACTAATATATGGCAACTGTCCCACACTAGGCACAGGTTAGAAACTCCCATTAAAAGTTAGGAATTTTACGAGAAAAAATTTTACAGTGTTGGGCGAGGGACTAACATTTCACCGGGGATCTCTTCAAACAAATCAATGTCGGCAAGACTCATTTTCAAGGAAATGTTCCCCGCGTCCCCGAATACTCTCCTTTTTCTCTCTGGAAACGTGATATATCCGTGATGGAGAGAGCTCTAACTCGACAGCGGGTATCGCTTGAGATGATTGACTCATCCATCAGAAAATGTTCTGTGCGGGCCTAGCAGCGTCGTTTTCTGTAGCGCTCAGGGACACGAAGGCACTCAGTACTAGCTATTCCGCACACAAAATGCAGCTAACCCCAGCCGATAAGTTCAGAGAAAGAGAGAGAGAGAGAGGACCCTACCACTCACACTGATAGTTGTATTGCAGTGTGTTTGACGGTCGCCATCAGTAGCAGGTTTAAGGGGAGGGGAAAGCTATTTAGGCAAACAGTCCCAAATATCAGAAAACTGACATGTTACATTTCTTATTTTGTAACATTTTTTTTTGTTTCCATGACAGTATTATTTATTTAATTTCATTGTACAGTTTTAATAATACATAATTAACTATTAAACTTGTACTGTTTAATAAAATAATAATGTTCGTAAAACCTGCTCTAGGTTTAGCACACCTACTACTTCAAATATTTCTGTTTTATATACTGAACATATTTTCAATGTCATATCAATAACCTATGCACACACACATATAACTTATATTAATATATTCACTTTATTCCGAGTGTCTGACAGGTAAATGGCTTAAATGTTATAATTATATCAAATAATATCTAAACACTACACATATTCGTGGCTTACTCAGAATACGAACCAGGAAACTAGCCTTAGGGACCTTAGCCTGATGGTAACTTGCAACTTTTAAATTGAGTCTCCGAATATGGTTATGGCCTAGGGCCTATAATGAATATACGTCAAATGCTATCATCTGATTCCTAGAAATAACATTGGACAAATAATGTTGTGTTGTGACATGAACGAAACTCCATCACCGTAAGCCACCTCTCTTTGTAATTTTGATGTGTTCATTTTGCATCAGAAATTTTGTATATATAGGTCTGTTAATAGCGTATGTTTGATTTATGATAGGCTTAACCTCGCTGTAGCTCGTGAAATTTTCCTCTTTCACATTATAGGGAAACATATTTAAAGGAGAAAATATTAAAACGCAACCGTGGTTTAAAGACAGAAACAACACACCAGATAACTCATAAATAGACCTACCAATCTAAAAAAGTTAAGTGACACAGCTTCATTACAAAAAACTAATTCGCTTAAGATTTCTCTGCTACTAAAAACGACCTCGAGAGAGGAACATAAAGTTGCGGTTTAAGTCAGTTGTTGCACGTGTTTCTATTAAGGACACCAATCACACACGGTAACATTAAGGGGAAAACGATTGTGTTCAAAATGTAAATAATTCTACGACAAATTCGTGCCGGACGATGCCGTTGGTCGGCGGGTATTCTCGGGGATCTCCCGTTTCCCCTGCCCCTTTATTCCGGCGCCGCTCCATATTCGCTTCAATCAACCTCATTGGCATTCAAGACCTTGCTGTAAAGAGCTGCCCAAATCTCTTCACTCACTCTACGCCAAATGCCAAAATACCCGGGAAGGCATGGCAGCACAAACAAAATGAGAAGGAATTGAACCAATGCCAAACAGTGAACTGCCGGAAACTTTGACAGTATTAAAATGTCTGACATTTAACTGGGACTACCTTCTAAAATCAGGACTTTAGCCCCAATAATGGATAAGCTACAGCATATAAAAGGAAAACATGCTGAATTGTGTGGCAAGATTACGTCAGGACAGCAATAACTATGCTCTCTAATTGAGCCTAGACAAGGTGAGCTACGTGACCAATTAGCAGAAGTCAGATCGGTTCTTGCGTAAACTTAAAAAGACGGATTGCATGGCATTAATGTAGAAATGCAAACTGCAGGATACGTTTTGATACAATGGAGACAGAACTTCGGGTAGTAGCTCTCGAAGAGATCACGCATCGAAGTTATTTCATGTGACATAGAACCAGATAAGCTACCAATACCGCCGATATGTTTCACAACCAACCGGGTGGTTTGAAGGGCGGTATGAGGAATTATCACAGTCAAGGTCGACCACAAAGCGAAAAACTGCCAAACAAAAACCAATTCACGCAATGCCATACAATTAGGGAGGAACACACCACACAATAAACTAAAGACCAGATCTACTAATTTCCGTCGCCTACTCATATCCTCATCACTGGCAGTAGACAATATCACGAGGAGAACGTCCGACGCCAATTTTGGAGCCAAGTTAGATTTTGAGGTCAGGTTAATTTTCCTTCGAAGTCTTTCAGGATGTAAATAAAATAAACAATATGTTACAGTTACAACTAATGAGCCTACTTTCTTCTAGATTGAAACAAACAGTATGGTAGAAGTCCTTAAAAACGTAGATTGTAGGTAGGCCTTGACCTTCTGTTGACAGAGATACCATTGGATATGGGTTCAGGAACATAAAAATAATACTGAGAGAGTTACAAATACACACGTGCCTTACCCGGACTCGAACCCAGAACCCCTCGTACTGTGAACTGGCATTCAATCAACTGCATTGCCAAGGTAGCATTAGGAGCACCCAAACTCGGTTGTAATAAGTGTAATGTTTTGGTATACAGTTTACTAATCTGAAATAATTACAGGGCAGTCATTTTGAAAATCAAGTATGTGAATAACTTAAATCATGTAAGTCTACATGCCCTACGGTAGGGCTGATTGTGTGTACGATTTGGTTGGAATCGTTTGATTGGTCCCCCAGATATAAGACAAAAGCCCCAATTTATCATGTGATGATACATTCGGAAAATGTATGTAAAGGCACAGTCAAGGTTTGTCATCGATACTGACAGCATATAAAGTTGTGCTGAATTTATTTGGGACATAATGGGACCGTAAACTGAAATATTTACATGGCTGTTGCTCTGCAAATTTGTGACAAACCCTTAGGTCATACTGATTTAAAAGCTTTACAAAAGTATAATTGTTGCCAAAATTTGAGGGGGATCGATCGATTGTTTCTCGAGATATGGCATAAGTTTATCTTCAAAACTTGGGGAGAAGAGAGGCTCTGTCTAGACATACTTTATGGTTGTAATAGATACTGCAAGCCTATTAAAGCATGTGGAAATGTGTTAAATGTTTTCGTAGATATAGTGTACTAAGCTTAAATGTTTATATGGCTGCCTTTTTTAAAATACCTGGCTGACTTAAAACTGATAAATATCCATAGCCTACCGTGGTAACTCTTGGGTGTAAAATTTGGTAGGAATCGATATAATTTTCCCGAAATATGACAAAATATTTATTCCTTCAAGTGCGGCATATTTCAAAATATCGGACAAAAGAGGCTTTGTGTGAACATATATCATTGTTGTAAAATACTGTTTGCATACAAAGATAAGTTAGAATTGGTTACTATTAAATTATATAGCACACAAATCTAAAATGTTTATATGACCGCCATTTTGAAAATAAGTGTCTAACTTACTTAAATACAAAACATTTCATGGCCTTCCACAATACTACCTGTCAGCTAAATTTGGTTGGAATAATTTGATTTACCTCGGAGATATCATATAAACATTTTATTTTCATGTGGCGCCAGCTTAGCAGAATGGCCGACAGAATAATTCTATATGTCGACATATTTGATGTTTGTAGTGGATCATTACTGAATACCACGTTCGGTCAAATGGTGTGGTAGGTAAAGCAAATTAACATTAAAATATTTCGCACCACTTTGAAAATAAGCATATTATCTACCCAAATAGCATACGTTTACATGGCATAACATTATATTACTTAGGTCTACACGCTAAATTGTGAGGGAATCGCTTTTATGTAGTTTCCGAGATATGATGTAAAAGGTTTATTTCTTCATGCAGTGATATATTTCAAAAATACAAACCAATATCAATATCAGTATCTTATTTCAATGCTTACATGATGCATTCTCAAGATACAAAATTTGGTTTAAATCTATTAAACAGTTGCTGAGATATGTCATAGTGCACTGTATTTTAAAATGGACATAATTTAGAAAATAATCACCTGGCGTGGTTGAAAACTATAGACGTCAGATGTCCTTTCTTAGCACTACGGTATATGTGTAGGCCTAATAAGCTTGGTGAAAAAAGGTTTACGGATTCAAAAAATTTTTGGGGAGACCTACACAGAGGCAGGAAAGTGAACTCACAAACAAGGTAACTTCGATTTTCACATGTGTTTGGAGAGGTTTGGACGGGGTCTTGAGAACCGATGAGGGTGAAGCAAGGTGAGAACGTAGCAGCACCGAAATACAAGGGCGGGGAGATCCCAGATAAATCTCTTCGACCAGTGGCATCGTCTGGCATGATTCCCACTTAACGAAAACACGGGAGCGACCCCACCGGGAATCGAACCCGGTTCGCCTTTGTGGGAGGCGAGCAGTCTCACCACTTAACTCCCGCGGTCCCTTTCACATGTGGACACGTGGAGGAAGTTGCCTTTAGATGGTGGGTTTTCTCGGGGCTCTCCATTTCCCACTGTTCTTGCATTTCGCCGCTGCTGCATCTTCACCTCACTCTACCCTCATCGGTGCTGAAGGCTTCACTGTAATCACCGTACAAAATTGCTCCACCACCATCAACGATGCAAATTATGTAGCGGCAGTTAGTCCAGCTAGACGGAAGTAGGGTATTCGATCGTTCGTTTATTGCATACTATATACAAAAAAGTCATCTAAAACTGAGCAGTGTCGCAGAATGTATTTCGGAAACTCAGTTACAGCTTTGCATGACTATTTCCTGCAGTACCAATATACCTTAGGATAAGAAATGGAATGATAACAATGACGTTATTCTTTCGAAAATATAATCGGGAAATATACCTTACGATGTATAGCTAAGATTACTATCGCAAACACACAATTAACCACATGTGCCTACAGCACTTCCTATTGCCACTGTTGCAAAATATTCCATTTGGAGAATATAAAAATTTGAATATGCCATTCGAATCACATACACTGGTCTTAAAGGAGTTGCAGGCAAACCCATACCCAGCTGCTTCTATATAGTTGTCCATAGAAGGCTCGCTGGTTTCACAGAAGAGCTTCGATCGTTCACCTTACCATAATATGTCTTCGAGTGAAGTGGCTTGGGCGCTCTTAACATCGGGGTCATGAGGGCCGACGAGAGTGGAACGAGGCGAGAATGGAGCAGCGGTGAAATGCAGAAACTTTGGGAAACGAAGGATCCCCGTGAAAACTCGCAGAACAGCGGCATCGTCCGACACCTAGCGCTGGAATGAAGCAACAAATTTGCCAGGCATTTCAGATGCGCTCTACTGTGGCGCTTGATATTGGCAGGAGCAGTGCGGTGGCAGGAGACTGAACAACTTGACAAGATTATCGGGACAGCGGTAAGCACTAAGTCTCGCCACTTGACAGAGGAAATTTACTTCGCAAAGTCCCTGCCACAATATCGAATTTGAGGACAAAATATGGCCATAAAATTTATTCTTCCAACCAGTTTTATCAAATAATCTTGAATGTGTTTGAAAATGTGTCACACTGTCAAATTTTTTTATTGGGAGAATCTAATTTGAAATATTGCTAAAAAATTATCTTCATAGTGAGATATTGCTTTTGTTTTCATGCGGTCTATTATAGGAAGAAATGTAAGTAATATTGTAATTTATTTTCGTTTCTTTACTGAATTAAAATTTTATTTATAAGATATATTTCCTACACAATGAAATAAATGCCTCTGAGTTCGTAATATCATGTGCACTATTCACTTAAAATAGCATTCGTGCCCAGGCAGCTTCTACATAAATTAATTATCTTCATTACTTATTTCGTTTCCAGCAATTGTTCGTTATTTTAAGTTTCGTTAGGTCCATTTGTGCACGCTTCTGATTGGCTGAGACCGCCAAACATCAAATAAATTTTAGAACCGGTCACATCTTCAAATTTTTTATAGAAACTGAAGCCATCCAACTTTCTCAGACGAAAATGACGGCGTTTATGACGTTTCGATGACGTCATAACTGTCCAAATTTATTTGACCAAACTTATTGAAAGCAGTTTGACGGAAAATTTTGACAGTGTGACAGGGGCTTAATGGCGTCAATTTTATTTATTTTTTTATAGCAATTCTTGATTTTACAGTAAGTTCAAGTGAGGTTGGTTGGGTTTAACGTCTCGTCGACAGCGAGGTCATTAGAGACGGAGCAAGATTCTCAGAGAAGCAGAAACGGGTAAGGAATCGGCAATAAGGAATCTTCTCCAGCATTCATCTGGAATGATTTCGGGAAAATGAGGAAAAACCTAATCGGGATGATCTCACCGGTATTCGAAGCCCGATATTCCCGAATGCGACTGCGCCACCTCGCCCGGTACAGCGCAAAAAAATTATTATTATTTTTTTTTCACACAATTTTACAGCAAGTTTTTCGGTATTTTCTGAATTTGTTATACATCCTAGAATAATTACATGTAAATATTTCACTTATATTGTGTATACTACAAAGTTAATAATAATGCTAACACACAACAGTCGCATATTCAGTGTTTACTTTCTTCTAAAATTGATCAAGAGAGAGAGAGAGAGAGAGAGAGAGAGTGAGAGAGAGAGAAAATAAAACCTATATGATGGGTGGGACCAACTTCAAGGTAGATCCGACATGTTTGATTCCGCTGCCGTAATGGGGTGCCTCACGCGCTACTGCCAAAGACGGTACAGATACATGGGAGGGAAGTAGGCCTGTGGTACGTTTTGATGTTAAGTGCACTTAGTCGCCAATCAGCTACGTTAACTGATATGGAAGTTTATTTCACATTAATTTTTTTTTTAATACTTCCACCAAAAAACCTAAAGAGGCTTCTATGAAATATTTGCCTGGATGCACATTCTTACGTTGGATTTAAACAAAAGGGCCGGTAGTGGTGTGTTGTGACGGTCAGGCCACTGCACACCCATTACGTCGAACTGAGCCCAGTTAACGGTGCGATCAAACAACTGTTTTTTTTCCAATGTGGGTATCATTTCGGATGTTACCGTCCGGTAGTGCGTTTTCTCAGGGTATAAAAGTTTTTCCCGCCAATGCATCCCGTTGCCGCTTCGTAATCACCGCGGTTTATCCCATCCGCGATTACGATCTCAGCCCAACTCCTAATGGCAGACTTCGTATTTTAACATTCGTTGGTAACTACTGACACTGTTACAAAACGACTTTCGCACAGGCAACGAAAATATTCGTCTGCACGAAGACGATATACATAGCTACAGTCCGTGCGCTACGCTTAGGTGGTCGGACTTCCTAGTGAATAATGGAATCCATCTGCCTAGACGTGGCGCGCGGACTGTATTCGTCGTTTAGGCACGGAGCCGTATTCGGCATCTTCGGCGTAATGAATTTCGTCGTGCTGAACTATTCCGGTGTTAGCGTTTGTGCATATGCACCGTACAAACCAAATACAACCAGAACTTTCGTTTCAAATAGCACAAATCTGTTGAAAAAAAAAAAAAAAAAAACTACTCTCTATACTTTGTATCTCGTGAAATAGTACATGATTGCAAAAAAAAAGTTAACAGAAATTATATGCAGCTATTTTTTATTTTGTGGGAAGTGTGAGAAACTGTGGTTGACGCCATGTTGAAGAGTGAGTGTTTTTTTTTTCTTCGTTAGATGTCGAGGTTTGTATGTTAGGCCGTGGTTAGTTTGTTGTTTTTGTAGAACAAGAAAATACCTCGCCGAAGCTAAGAAAGTGAGATTTTTGTTTTGAAATAAACTTTTAATATCAATTTTAAGTCCGTTTTTTTTTAAGTACGTAAAATGTACTACTGGATGATATGATAATAGTTTATAGGCCTACATAACAAGATACCTATTATTACAAAGCTCGCAGAAACGATTTTCAATTGTCTGAAATTCGACTTTGCAATTTTATTGTGTATTGGTAGTTTCGTCGAAGGCAAGGGATTGTAAAGGCAAATGCTAAAGTTTTCTGTTGTCTAAGGGTCTTAACGATCCTGAACTGATTCGTGAACGCCGTACGTCCTGGACACCAAGTGTTATGGCATGGAGTGTTATAGGTTGTTCACGATAAAGTGAGCTTTTTTAAGGCCCTCCCAACAGGCATTAACCACTAATAAATATATCATATTGCAGCCACAGGCATTAAATTTTGATGGTGGTGAAATGTTATACACTGTGTTTATTGGTCGCATAGCAATGTTTATATTAAAAAGCAGCAGGAAGATGGAAATCGGAAGAAAGGAAAAATTTGCGTGGCCTTAAAAAGTGCTCACTTTACCATGAACAGCCTATATCAGTTATGACTCTCCATTTCACGTCTCGTCGCTGTTGAAGACACGGAGATAGCACAGCGATGTGTCAGTGATGTTCTGCGTTCCCATTCCCTGACATTTTACACGCAGCATACCCAACGACATCATGCAGCAAGTTAATACTCGATCTCATTCGGCTCGCACCACCCAAAATGCACTAAGATGTGCGGACACAATTACTTGGCATGCCAAGTCTTCAGATTTGTCTCCTATTGAACACATAAGGATACGATGGGGTGATATTTGCACCACCGCCAACCATCTGCCCAAACACTGTCTGATATAGGCTATTCACGATAAAGTGAGCACTTTTTAAGGCCACGCAAAATTTTCCCTTTCAATTAATTTCTACCTTTCCGCCACTTTTTATTGTAAACATTGCAATATAACTAATAAACATAATTTCATCACTCTCAAAAGTTATTGTCTGAGACTGCAATAAAATATATTTATTAGGGGTTGATGCTTTTCGGTAGGGCCTTAAAAAGTGTTTACTTACCCGTGAACAGCCGATATACATATGTAGTTGCAGGAAGCATTGTGGTATGTGCCTCAGGACAATATCTACCTCCTGTGTGATGAGATGCCTCATCGCATAGCCGCGAGGGAAGGAGCTACCTCTTATTGGACGCGTGCTTTGCGTTGTTAAACAACGCGTCCGCTATGTGTAAAATACTAATAACTATAGGCTATTCACGGTGAAATGAGCACTTCTGAAAGTCCTGCTTATGATCTACTTGTATACACGTTGTGTATTCCTCCGCCTTATGTAAAATTAACATTGCTATGGGCCTCATCACTTTATTCATGCGTCGGTAAAGTGAAACTGTCAAATTATTAAGATAGTAAATACTTTACAAAAGTGCTTATTTTTACACTTCGATTCGTTAAAAAAATACAGAAAGCGAAAGAAATAATTTTAAGTTATCACAAATGGTTACCTAACACTTTTTATAATACGTTAAAAAATTGAACTACTTTCCAGCTATTGTTACCAATTTGACTGGGCGAATGTCACTCAGTGCGTCCGTTAAAATATATGCAGGCAGAGGCATTGACTTTTTATAAGGTTGGTATCTAAAGTACTCACGTTATCGTGAATAGCCTTTACTAATTTTTACTATCATCTGTAAGTATGTAAGGCTTTAGTAAAACTTCGCGTAAGAAAAAAGGCTGAAGCGAATCCCATGCCCACCGCTGTATTATTATATTCCTAATCTTCGTGCCCGCAATAGTATACCAGATAATATATTCTATAGCCATGAAATGTGATAAATATTCAATACCTGCGGGAAGCGGCATCATAACATATATATTTCTATGGTTTATTAATTAGTTTGTGTGAATTAAATAACCTTCCACTCGTTTTTTTGGTACACATGAACTCTAAAGTAATAAAAATACAAGGGACCGTTATGCATGTCACAACTGTCTACGTAGTTTATAATACGTAGATAACTCTCCAGTTTAGAATATATTTATTTTGTAAAAAGGGAGTATAATTAAATACGTAGATTTAGAGTGTATTTCTGTTATTCGTTTTAACTTCAAAGATAGGTTTAAAACTAATAAATGTCACACATTTAATTATTGAGTTCTTTTAGTAATCAATGCAGGGAATTGTTCTCACATCGTGGCAGAATATTTTCAGAATATTAAAAGTAAATCACTAATGTTTTTAGTTATAGTTTGGTGTGTGATAATACAGCAGGCCTGCCACATTTTATTATTCAATTTGAAATTTTTTGGACCACCCTGAAACATTCCAAACTGTAGGCTATTAGAGGCCAACACTGGTCTATGATTACCAATTGACCAAAGATGTAATTTAAAAAAATCTTGTTACTGTAGGCCTATAGAAGAAATACAAGCTTATTTCACAAACGACCCACAGCATAGTCTTCAATATGAAATTATGAAATCTTAAACACGTTTACATTATGAAGCAAGTAACATAGCTATAGGCGATCCACGGTAAAATGAGCACTTTTGAGAGCCCTGCTTGAGATCTACTTGTATACACGTTTTGTATTCCTCCGCCTTGTATAAAATTAACATTGCCGTAGGCCTCATCACTTTATTCATGCGTCGTTCTAGTGAAACTGTGAAATTATTAACAATGTAAATACTTTACAAATGTGCTCAATTTTACACTTCGATGCATTAAAAAAAAAATCGGAAGCGAAATAAATAAATTTAAGTTACCACAAATGGTTACCTAACACTTTTTATTGGACGTTAAGATATGGAACAACTTTTCATCCATCGTTACCAACTTTACTGGGCGAATGTCACTCAGTGCGCTCATTAAAATATATGCATGCAAGGCAGTGAATTTTTTCTTATTTTCGTTTCTAAAGTGCTCACTGTATCGTGAACAGCCTTTTGTAGCCTGTCCAAACATACTTTACACTGCGATTGAATAAATGTTTATTTCGTATTGTGTACTAAGGCGATAGCTTATTGAATAAACATGGTTAGTGAAATAGCCATACGTGTATGCGCTTGTAGTTATATAATCAACGCCCAAAATAGTCTGTTTTATGTTGTGTACAATGTTTAACGGTGTACGGGTGTGAAGCATATTTGTAATAAATAGAACCAAGCTTTGCAGGCTTATTCATAATGTAAATATATACGCGGGAAAATTACAACTGCGTACAACACAAACACATTCTCCATTCACTTCGTACTAAGTAATATATTTTTTCCACTTCGTTCAAATATATGGCCACATTTAATAACAATGGCCGCCATATTGATGTAACTACGAAATGCTAGCCTGCCGACAACTTGCCAGCAGTTGGTAGGTTCCGACTCCGTTTTTACGGACTCTTTACGACAAACGACCTACATTTCAAGCTTAGAATATCGAACAGTCGTCTGGAATCAATGGTTCTACAATAGATAATTTTTGACGTCAGAAGGAGAAATTTAGAATAACCAAGCAGGAGAAATGTCATATACTCACTTGAAGTCACCTCGTCATGTGGTTGACAGAGCAAAATTATTTTTGTTGTTCATCATAGTTTGCTCATGTTTGGCAAAATCAAAAAGTGTACACATGTTGGACCATAAGGATATCGTCTACTGGTGCTTGATCTGTGATCCAATGAATCTGAAACATCAAACACTTCTAACGACTAAGAAAAGGTACTTTCAAGTCATAGCGCTTATTTAGAAGATATTTCGGAGTAGGCAACCTAGCTAAACACATGTTTATTTTCTTTCCCCTCCCCCTTGTTTTACGCTGGTATGTAAAAGTAGTACCTGCGCATTTTAAACTAAGACAGAAGGCGTCACTAATTTCTGTAACAGTCTTCCCTTTAACAAAATTGTAGGTTCTAGCTTAAACGTCCTATATTCGCGTGCTGCACGAATAAAACTACTGCATGCTAGTTAAGTTCTTTGAGCAAAGAGGCGACACCACTTTACATGGACTGAGCAGTTTTGTTCATAGTGCTTCATCGATTATCTGCCTCACTCCCCCCAGCTTAAGTAAATAATCCCGTAAGGAGTAAGAGGTCATTACAAAATTTTTCCACTAGAGTTCTATGGCGTACAGACCTGAGTTAGTCTCTTAAGTCAACTATCAAAAATTCCTTAAAATATTCAAAAGCCGGTAGTTTCTCTGAATGTTAGCAGAGAGTTTAGAAAAGGACTTAAGAGTATGTAAATACGAATAAAAGGCACAGAAATTAAGACTTAATAGTGCAATCTTTAGCTTGGCGCTGGAGTGAGAAACATTGAACGCGGCAAGATAAAAAATTCTGTAGCTCAACCTCTGCATTAATATCGTCCTAAGCCAATTTTAATAACAATGAAAGGAATGACCACCACACAGAGTGTGTAGGACACTTAGACCTGGGGTGTTTGAGGAGGTTCTCCTGATACGTAGTATTTCCGAGCATAAGGATAGTATTGCCACTGGAGAAAAACACATGGGCAGTCTACCCGAAGACACACGAAGCCACATTGGCCGGAATACCGAATACTACCGAGCACTGTCGATTCGGCCTGGAACAAGTCACCCTTCATTGCCTCATTACAAATTAATTTAAACAGAAATAGCAATTATACATATACTACTGCTTTCTTCAAAGAGAATTTCGTTCTCACTCCAAAAAGTAAGATGGAATATAATGTATTTCATTATAGAACACATATCAGCTTTATTTCTGCGAGCTTTTCGATGTAACTTTAATGTCACACTAGTTTAGGGAGGGGTTTGATCTGTTTTGTTTTTGCCACCCAAACCTTGATATGAGCCAGAATTCATTAACGTTTTATATTAATAATTAATTTTAAATTTAACTCATGTCCTAATTCACAGTATAAATTATTACATTAATTTATACATTTTGAAATGTAAAAATAAATATTTTTTATAAAAAGAATTATTATTTAAATATAACATTTATTACCTGCGATACTCACGAAATAACTTTGGCGAAATTAATTATTCTATGGAAAGGAATAATTATAAACCTGTTTATTTATAGTCATAGTCCGTAGCGAACGTTACCTTTGAGAAAGTATTGGAAAATTAATTATTGATAACAAATTTTTTTAAATTAATGGTAATTAGTTTGTCACTTTCAGAGAAAAAAAGACATTTGGAACGGCCTTTTAATTTACAAGGGTGTTTTGCCTCTCGGATTGGTGGTACTAACTAGTCCGATTAGTTATATACTAGATGACCCGTGTGACTTCGTTCGCATGAAATTTAGTACTGCGGCCCCACTTTAATTATATATATATATTTATATATACTGCGGCCCCACTATTGGGTTCTCTAGCCATTGAGTTTCTATTGTCCGCTGTTGGGTTCTCTACCCTCTGAGTTTCTGCGGCCCCACTATTGGGTTCTCTACTCACTGAGCTACTGAGGCTCTTGGGAAGAAATGGAAGGAAGACAGCCCATGGACAAAACATAAAGGAGAAATGATTGAACTTTATATTTTAACAATGCTTTTTTATGCAGTAAAATTACAATAAGAATTCTTATGAAGGAATGATATAACATTACAGTAAAAGCTGTTGTTTTTTTTTGTTTTTTTAATGAGATATTTTTTCCGGGAAAAAAATAGCCTATGTCAATCTCCTATCCTCCAACTATATCTGTGCAAAACATCACGTTGATCCGTTGCTCCGTTTTGATGTGAAAGGAGGACAAAAAAAAAAACACACAAACACATTTTCCCATTTATATAGAAGTAAGGATGACTTAACATACAAAGAAGTGACTTAACATACAAGTGAGAGCTTTTACAAACTGCACTAAACTTTTAACCTTCTTTTTCTAAATGCAGTGGACTTGTGAACTAATATTACTGACGAGACACTCGTTTATGCCGAATGTTTCAAGGCAAGTTATAAGATAAGAAAGTTCGTTTAAAAACTGCCGCTTTTTCCCTTCGCCTTTTCGCATTTATCTTGAAGATGAACAAAGACATTAAGCACGCATCTTTCGTGTGCAATTTTTTTTTCTTCAAAGGACGCGATAAAATAGAAGGGTAAACACAAATTGATCTCCTGGATTTAATTTCCTGCGCTAACAGCGCATTCTTGCAGTGAGGAAGACAAGAAATTCTAGAGAGCACGCGAATGCACGTCACATGCTAGGTACCCTCGCCATCTTAGCTAAGCTAATGCTTTAAGAGCGAGATGGACCCGTGCGTGTTATATGAAATAGTTGTTTGCGCGAATACGCGTATATCGGTAAATAAATGTTCTTCAAATACGACTTTTTGTCAGAACAGACAAAAAAAAAAATTATCTATGCCGCCATTTTTTTTACTTTTGTCATATTAAGTTTATTCTTGGAGAAAAAAAATCCTGAAAATGGTAAAATATTGCATTTTTAAGGTTTGCCTATGCAGTTTCCGCGGCAAGAGAAAAGTACAAAGATACGGGCATAGTTTAATCTGTGGTCTTTCATCACGTGTAATAAAATCCCAATGTACAGCGTTACGACGGAAACACTTCACGCATCGCGCGTAGGAGCGATGAGGCGCTAGAAGTGCGTGTTAGTGCCGCCCGTATCGCTCCCTCGCTTCTTGACCTTGGACGTGAGGATCCATCCCATTCTTAAGAATAAATAAACTCTGGGATGTGGGTGGCTTGACCGTTAGAAATGTTTTCTTATTCATAAGCTACTTTTATACATTTTCTATTCAATGTGAAATGGTAACCTTTACGACGTAAAAATTCACGGGTTAAAAAAAAAAAAAAAGATGCAACAGTTGTCACTATCTTGAGCAAATTGTACAAAAAAATTGAAATCACAAGTTACCATCTCAGATTATTGGTTTTATATTTTCGGAACTATATCGTATACATATTTAGAATATCCTGATGAAAGGTTTGAATTTCTGGCCATGTTAACTTTGTAAATTATTGAACACACAATGTAATTAAAATAGATTTCTTATCTTTTTCTAGTGACATCCATAATCATTTGACACCGAATCCTCACATTTTACTTAAAATACCTGTAAATACTTTGGAGCAAAATTAAAAATAATATTACTTACAATTCTGTTATTATGTTTGTGTAATGATTATTCGAAGGAAATTTGTTTTAATGCAATAAGAGTTATTTAGAACACGAAAGCAGTGTAGAAAATGATGAGGCCATTAGACGAGATCACATTTTTATGTGACCACCACTGTTGTGTAGTAGGTGGTAGTTTGTATACATCTTACCTAGTGGATCCTTGGAATTATGTAATGATTATTCGAAGGAAATTTGTTTTAATACAATAAGAGTTATTTACAACATGAAAGCAGTGTAGAAAGTGATGAGGCCATTAGACGAGATCACATTTTTATGTGACCACCACTGTTGTGTAGTAGGTGGTAGTTTGTATACATCTTACCTAATGGATCCTTGGAATTATGTAATGATTATTCGAAGGAAATTTGTTTTAATACAATAAGAGTTATTTACAACATGAAAGCAGTGTAGAAAGTGATGAGGACATTAGACGAGATCACATTTTTATGTGACCACCACTGTTGTGTAGTAGGTGGTAGTTTGTATACATCTTACCTAGTGGATCCTTGGAATTATTTAATGATTGGTCGGTACTGCGGAAGGCAACAGTAAACCTCCACGCGATCATCATAGTGTGTGCCGTGACCTTCATCACCGTGACGTCACATGAGGTTCCTACCAGCCCTGGGGCTGTCAACTCATTATCAATCATCAACAATTATGATTCACCATTAATCAAAATAATCTTTAGTAACAGTTAATCATAATACCTATCATTCGTAATCACAATAATCGTAATTAGTGATGGTGTACATTACCCGTGACCTGAATTCCATGTTCTGTAGATATCGCGTTTTTGATACCCCAACCTGATGTCAAGTTAAGAAAGAGAAAGTATGTGTTACACGTCATACGATGATGAGCGGGAAGTAAAGACGACGGAACTTATTGATTATTTTGGACTCCGAACATCTCGGTCCCATTTAGAAAAATTGTAAAAATAACGACGAAATTTACGTGCAACAGTCTGCAGAGTAATACTTTCTTTAAAATATTATAAATGACATATTTAGAATTTTTTTTTTTTTTCAAAAAGAATAACAGCACTGAAGATTCCGATGCCACAATACTAACACCACGTTTCTCCTCATTTCCATCCAGTTCGCCACGACATGTAAATCCTGCGTGCTTCTCTGTGATTCGCTATACGTCGGCAAAGTGTGTCTCTCGTATGACCGGGAGAGAATTCGATACAGTTGCGAAGGCGACCGTTACGTCCCTCCCAGCTTAGGAGAAAACATCCCGAGCGAACAAGACTCCTTAAGGCCAATTTCACTCCGCCAATTTACACTTTCGCTTTACAGCTCCTATCTTTTATACGAGCGCGAATACGGCGTCTTCGTCTTTACGTCTCCACACGCCCTCGTGTTTTACAAGCATAACCTAAAACGTGTCTGCTTCTGCTTTCGCGAACCGCGCTCGACTAAGCGATGCGCAATAGCACCATCTTTTCAAAGCGAATATTCTTGATGCACAGAACAAGTTGAAATTAATTAAAGTGTCTTCACTTCAATACAGCCTCTGCCGAACTTTGAATGGCGACAACAAAATCATTACAGGACTGCTTGCTATTTTTTTTTACTACATATATTATTTTGTAACAACGACACGCAATTATAAAGCAACTAAAAAGTCAATACATCGACACATAACGTCTGTCACAAGATATGATAATCAACTGTTCTTTAGTAATATTATGTAATTTCATTTTAATACTACATGGTTGTGTGACGAGAGGGAATGTTCGAATCATGGTAGAATTAGCTTCACAAGCACGATACGACAGATTATCAAATACAAGATAGAAATTACTAAAGCCCTACGAATTCTACCGTACGACCAGCAGTTTTCGATTATAAATTATGTATATTTTTGTTGTCATGCGGCACGACACATAGATCATATAATTTTAAAAAATAAAAATGTTTGTCTAGCTTTCCTGACGGTAGTAAACGCACAACTTAACTTAATAAAAAAAAATCTGGAACTAAAATTTCAAAAATTTAAAATTTATCTTCACATGTTTTAGCTATAACACATGCAATCTTCGTCACTATCACGTTTTCCACATTTCCCTTACGCCCAACGCTGTTGAAACTAGCTTAGTTTATCAGCGCCTTTTTAATGGCTCCGAAAAATTCTACTCTTCGTGTCGCGTGAGTAAACTGCAGTGTTGTAAATTCAAGCAGTCACATCGAAAATATAACTGTTGTGACGTGGTAGCGGTTTTTGTCGTGTCATGCCGTGTGTCAGGGCTATGTGATGCCGGTATGAAAGGAAGGGCAAACCACATTTACGTAACACAGGTATGGAAAACCACATGTGGAAAACATCCCCTAGTACAGTCGGTCGGGACCAAACTCACGACTTTGCTACTGCGACCCTGACTTACCACCGGGCCACCAAGGACTTACGACCTCCATATGATGTCACTGGCGGTAGGCAATACAATAGCTCTCTAGATTTTTTTTAATAGTATGTAGCAGCCTGATATAATGAAAATGAGCAGTACAGATTACTAACATCCCGATATATTATCTGAATATTCTAAATAGTTGTAAACCCTATTCATAACAAGTATGGTTATGGGGAATTGCGCCTAATGTATTTTAAATGGGAGATCTGTGGCTGTTGCTGTGACTGGGAGTGTTCGGCTCGACTCGGATGTTCTCGGAAGATTTCGACTCGGGTTTGCCGAACATACCCGAAGTTGCTGAGCAGCTGCGAACACTAACCCTATATGCATATATGCATACCCATCCGTTTATATGAGTCAGTGAACATAATTTTTGTATTGTCATAAGGTATGCCAATTCAAGAAACCTGGACCTATTATCCGATTTAAAAGTGTATTTTTAAATTCGTACCAAAATTGCAAACAGATTACTGCGCAGTCCTCCAGAAGTCTCTCTTTCAGTTACTAAATTTATTGAAATTTATTATTAACTCAATATATTATTTTTCAATATCTGAGAGACAAAGTTGTATCACATGATATATTATTGGATGTGCGTCTTTTCAAGGCGAATTCATACATGTCATCACAACTTGCTAATTACCCAAGCTATTAACTTTTCTACACTCTTTCAATTATATATTAAACTTTTCTCTGTAGTCATACCAATGTTTGAATGATTTTTTTTTTCAAATTAATTATTATGTACTACATTCCCGATCTCCTCTCTTCAAGTAACAAATTCTTAGACTATGTCAGAATCTGGAAACCTTTCATTTCATCACCTTATTCTCTCGACCATCATGTAGGCATAAGCATACGACTCGGATTTTTTTAAAATGTAGTGTTGTGTATATGGGACCAAACCAATCCCTTCACACAAGGAGCGACTACTATGCCAACTCATGTTATAATTATGGTATGGATCAACATTTACAAATATTTTTATAGATATAGTTCGTAATGATTTAAGAACCAATAGTTCTAGACCCTTGAACCTTCAAACGTACGAGGTAAGCACAGGCGATAAATAAACAGTCTTATCTTATGTACTATTCATTGCCATCAATCTACCATCCAATGAATTTTTCGATCTATCTTCCAATATTTTCATCAATTTTCGATCAATCTTCCAGTCTTTTAATTAACTTTTCGATCAATTTTACAATATTTCCACCAATCAAAAATATTTCCATCAATATATCAATCTATTCATCAGTCTTCCAATATTTCAATCAGTCTTATAATGATTTTATCAGTCCTTCAATCTTTCAATATTTCGTTCATTTTACAATATTTTGATCAATTTTCAAATCTTTCGATTAATACATGTTGCAATTTTTTATCACATCATCCAATGTTCAATAATGATTCGATTAATCATCCAATACTTCGATCAATTTTTCAATCTTCTGGTCAATATTTCAATCTTAAGATCAGTCTTCCAATTTTATGAACAATATTATATTATTTCGTCCAATACTTATATTAATCTTTGAAACAATCTTCCAAACTTTTCATATAGTCATTAGATCTATTCTACAATGGTTTAGATCAATCCTTCAACCATCTCGATCAATCTTTCAATCATTTAGATACATTTTTTGATCTATCTTCCAGTCTTTCGAAAAATGTTCCAATATTTTAATTCGGTCTTTTGGTCAATCTTCTAATCATTTCGACCAAAAATTCAGTCAATTATTCAATCTCCCAATATATTCCAATTCAATCTTTCGATTAATCTCTCAGCGAATCTCTTGCCCTCTCCTTCAAGCAATCGATCAGTTATATTTTCTGTACCTCCTCCATATGTAATAAAATATTATTCATTCACCACCTGTCTCCAAATTTGTGTTAGGCAGAAGCATAATCTTTTATATGCAATCAACTGTTTGTGCATTTATATTTAGTCTTCATTAATATTCTATGTGTTGAATATTGACCAATTGGAAAGGTCGACCATCCTATAGGAGCATAGCAGCTGGTTAACTAAATACCCAGTCAAAACACCATTGTCAACCGACCAGATCTTCCAACCAGATGTTAAAAATTAAATCTCAAAACGAAACTTCAAAATGAAACCTCAAAAAAGAAACCTCAAAATAGAAACCTAAATAAACCTCAAAAGCATACCTCAAAACGAAACCTCAACAAACGTGCCTCCAAAACATACCTCAAAACTTAAATTATCTATCGTGTCTCATTCATGAGGCCTCAAAAACATACCTCAAAATCAGACATAAAATATCAGATCTCAAGATCTCAAATAATTAGGCCTTAATATCAGGCCTCAAAAACCGATCAGACATCAAACAAACCTCAAACAGAACACAGTCGACTTTAAACAACCCTAGAATGACATATTACTGCAGACTGAATCGTGTATGTAGATATGTGATAGACATTATTTTCATATATCTCCTTTAGCTATTTAGATGTAAACATCGATTTCGAGGTGCTCTCTCACCTTATAATAAAAATTAATTGTGCATACGAAGGTTTACGACTAAATGAGGAATATGGTGCCAAGGCCAGCGCATCAACACCTCGTCCACAGTGTTGATATTGCAACAAGACTTCTGCTATACTGCACGCCGACATGAGAACTGTGAATTTTTAAAGAACACGTCCTTTTCAAATGACTGATTTGCAGATTCTGACAACATGTAATAATTCGACTTGAGGAGAAGAGACCAAGAATGCAATACTTTATGTACTTGATCTGTAAAAAATATCGTTGAAACATTGAAATTTCGATAGTGAAAATTGTGATATGCCATTGAAAGAGTTATCGAATTTGATAACTTGGGTAATTAGCACCTTGTAACGACATGTATGAATTCGTCTTGAAAACATGCATCAAATAATAGGCCTATGTAATGTGAGTCTTTAAGAAACTGAAAAAAAAATTTCATATATAGTAAATAGTAAATTTATATGAATGTGGTAACTGAAAGGGACTTCTGCAGGGTTACGAATTACTCTAATTAGAATTTCGGAATGAAAAAGAATTAAAATAAGTAAATAAATACAGATTTTCGATCTGGCATACCCTATGCTTATAAAACCAATATGGCCGCTAACTCGTATTAATATACGGGTATCCATATAGGGTAATTGCTGAAGACCTTCGGGTACGTTCGGAAATCCCGAGTCGAAAGCTTCCGAGCACACCAGAGTCAAGCCGAAGATTCCCAGCCACAGTTCCAACAACACAGCTGCCATGTAAAATACATTATAGGCTCGACTCCCATACTCATACTACTTTTTTGATAATAGTTTTTTTGCATAGTAAAGATGTTAGGTAATAATAATATTTGACAAACTGGGAAGGAGCGTAGCTGGCTCTATGTATTATATCTCGTAAAGTAAAGTAAGTGAAGTGATCGAGTGAAGAGATTTGGACGGTTCTTAACATCGGAACCTTGAGAGCCGATGAGGGTGATTAAGGTGAGTATGGAACAGCGCCGGAATGAAAGGGCGGGGGAAACGGGAGATCCCCGAGAAAACCCTCCGACTAACGGCATCGTCTGGCACGATTCCTACATGTGAAAATCCGGAGTGAACCGGCCGGCGATATATCTCGTAAAGTTTATGTGTTATTTTAAATACCTTGTAGAAACTAAATGCTGAAAAAGTTAAAATACGAGTACTTTAATTGAAATTGCGTTGAATCAGTGACATTTTCCTTTTCTGCGAAAATCGCCTTCATGTAAGGTGCATGAAACAGTTAAGTCCAAAATTAGGCCTAAGTAACTATCCTTGACTGTTATGATGCTAGTACAAACACATTGCAATAATCTTAACTATTACGTTTACTGCAAGTCTATATAGTTGATAAATGGAGTTAAGCCAGTCAGGGCAATTTACAAGACTCCAAGTAGAACACAAATAAAACACCATGGTGTATGATTAAACTTAAAGCCACAGGTTTAATTATAAACAATGGGCCACGTGTCTAAACTAACCACCCTGCCAGTAATAGAGACTACGTATGTTAAGGGCGTTGATCTTGAAAAAATGTTTGTTTATATTTTCGTATCACATACTGTTACAATTTTTTAGAGATTATCAGTGATTACCTTTTCCTCGCAAAAATTAAATAAATTCGGCTCATAATTTTCGCATAAATACACGTAAAATCGCTATTATACTCCTTTTATGAATGTAAAAATAATGAAAAACATCTAACGTACAGAATTGAGATAATTCACACTAAAAGAAGATGCAAAGAGTTGCTTCCAGACGTCTATGAAATTAAACAAGGGAAAGATTTTGCGATTTAAAAAAATTTCTGAAAATAAGAAAATTCATACATATTTCTAGCCGTCTCTAAATCCATAGAAAAGCACTATAGCTAAATATGTCTTAAAATGAATTAAGACAAGATATTTTGCAAATAGTTGCGTTTGTTTTATTTGTACATTACAAAAAAAATTAAGTTTTGACTTTGATATGTCATTCTGCAGAAATGAAGTGATATGAAAAAAGTTATCACTGGAAAAGGTAGTCAAAGATAATATCTACAGGATAATCAAAATATGGCGCAGATATAGAATAACACATTTCTCCGTGGCCAACGCTTTTGACCTATTAGTTCTGACGTTACTGGCTCGGCTATAAGAGTCTCTAAGGCCTTTAAGTCTCGTTGGGATAAGCTATTCACGGTGAAGTGAGCACTTTTTAAGGCCCTTCCATCAGGCATTGAGCACTAACATATATTTTATATTGATCTACAGACATTAACTTTTGGGGGTGGTGAACTGTATACACTGTGATTATTAGATACATGACAATGTTCATATCAAAAAGTGGTGGGAAGATAGAAATAAATAGAAAGGAAAAATTTAGCAGGGCCTTAAAAAGTGCTCACTTTACCGTGAATAGCCTATAACGGTCTGACATGCTACCGCCTGAGCAGAACGCGCCCACATCCAGTAGGGACAACAAATGTACTTCCACTGTGTACAGTCTGAACAACGCCGAGTCACCTTGTTCGTGTATGTAGCGGGCTGGTCGACTTGAACACGCAGCTTCGTGCAGCCGGTGGATCCGCTAAGGCTGCCATGATGACGCCATCGTCCAGTAGATCCTCGTGAGCTGAAGTCTAGCAGTCATGCTCGTTGACGAGGTGCGGGCGACCAAATCTGCCGAAACACGCGAGGAATATCTTAGAACATTCTAGTTTAAAGGGCCTTTATGTCCTCATAGATTATATCGAATCCTGAATGCAAGACTGTCGCAACACAAAACACATTAATAATGCAATTAAAAGTACAAGAATTATGCCTTAAAAAAATATGCCTTCAAAAATGAACGTGGTCAAGAGAGTGTGAAACATTGAAACTGTGTTAAAGTAGAAAATCGCTCCGTTATATCCTTTTTAATAACACGTCTGTATGAATATGAAGAGTTCATGTTAACTTACCAAATGTGTTTTCAGAAATGCAAAACCAATTTATCCGCCCTCCGTGCAGTAGAAGTAAATGTAATGTTCTGACAGCGTTCTAGTGTCAAGGGAAGCAAACTTCTTCCTACGCAAAACTACAGAAACTCAATTTTGTGAGTTATTATTGTCTTGCATTTAGAGTACGATATTAACATTGATAAAAACTGCAAGAAGTGAGTTTTTCTCCTAGTAAAGATTCTCGATAGGTTAGTTTGAGTTAGGTTTACGAAAATAATATGTTATTGAGTGCATAGTGTGTAAAAAATATGAAAACTTGGTAATATATTAGAGTGATATAACCTAGCCAATCCTAACACATAAAAACATAACCTAACAAAATATAAAATAGCACAAAACATGAAGCAACAGTTAAAAATAGGCACTGCATGCATTTAAACATAATAATTTTCTCCTTATATGGGGCCTAGACAGTAGAATGATTTAGCCAACTTTGGTGCAATGGCGTCTGGTGTCAGAGATCGGAGCTCCGGAGCTGTTCATGCTCTGTTATTCCGTTCGCCTGGCGGCCATTTTCCCTCAAAATTTTCCTTTCTTTCCTGAAAATTTTTTATTACCCTTAAAATACCCCGCTCTTCCTCAAAAAGCCCCGATCACCCCACTTGCAAAAACGAACCGCAGAAAGACACTTTTCGATCCATCGGAAGGAATCGGGAGGTTCGCTACTCGAGGGCGGAGCAGTGGTGGCCCTATTGGTTTTATAGGAATAGGGTATGCCAAATCGATACACAGAATACAGGGTACGGAGAATACCATCTTGGTTCTGTCAGCCATCTTAGTCACCACATTGGACCCACGTGACTTTGACCTTGACCCATGACTTTAACTTTGAATAACGTTGAACCCAAAACAATTATAAAAAATTTCAAACATTCTAAAAATCCCTAAAACATCGAAATATTTTTTGAATATTTATAAAAAGTATTAAAATTTTATTTTCAAAAATATAAAATGAAAATTTTGAATGTTTGTTCTCAGAGGGGACGGGGGATAAGAGTCAAACAGCAACCATGTATTGATGCACATGGTCACCATATTGGATCCAAGTGGTCTTGATCTTGACCGAAGACCTTGACACTGAAACTGAAAAAAAGCCAAGCAACCCAATAATGCCTTAAAAATGCACAAAATATTTTAAAAATATCAATAAAAATTAATAACAATGAAAAAAAAATTTATTTACAAATATTATTAAAATTACTTTTAAAAATATTTATAAGAAGTTACATTTCCGGAGGTCCCATCCAGCACCACGTCCATCAGACGACTGAACACTCCAATTAATTGCACTGTATTGCCATTCCCCTCCCCTACCCCTTCACTTTCAATCATTCTGTCGAATGCACACCACCCGCCATATTAGTTTTTCGTTTGTCATTTGTTTATATTTCAAACACCTAGGCAGAACCGACGACTGTGACCACCATGTTGGATCTTTGTGACCATCACATTAACCTCACATCGTTGACCTTGACCCCCTATTCAAAACCTTGGATAACCATGAACCTCAAAAAAACAACATTTTCAGTACATCCAAAAAATCTGAAAACATAATAGATAATAAAAAAAAAATTAAAGACTTGTTTTTCATCAAAATTTCCAGTAATCACGCAATATTTCCATCAATCAGCACCGCGATTACCAATCCTTCGATCAATCCCAATTCTTCCATCAATCCCAATCCTTCGATCAATCCCAATCCTTCAATAAATTCCAATACTTCGATCAATCGCAATCCTTCAATAATTCACAGTCCTTAGCAATCCTCCTCTGCAATACACAGCAATCACTGCCAATACTTTGATCAACCCCAATACTTCGAGCAATTCCAATCCTTCCTCTGTTTGTTACGTGTATTAGGTATACTAGGGATAAGGGTCGTTCAAGTCAATGAAATAAGTTATTTGCAAAGGAAATACGACTCTTCCTCTATCAGCTTTTAAATATTATTTTATTTTGCTCTAACGTAAACACAGCACATCAATACGTGGAATCAGTTTTCATGTCTCTCAACCTCAGTTTCCTTAAAAATAAAATGGGGCTAACTGTTGCTATTGCTGTTTCATGGCTAGTCGAGTACTTTTGAAAGCCCTGCTCGGCTGTTAATTTTTGTTCGTTGTGTATACATCAGCCACACCTTAAAAGTAGTTTCAAAATTTGTCACCAATTAGTGCCCATGCATTGATTAGTCGACGATGTAAAAATTCTAATTACAAAATATTGTTCTTATCACAATTATTACTATAATAAGCATAACAAGAAAGAAACCATTTCAGTAGCTACACAAATGACAACTTACACTTACTTCTAATGAGACTTTAAAACTTAGGCGCATTTTTAATTACACGCTGTTCACCTTAAAGTAAGCACTTTTGAAAAAAATATTTGGAAAATAAGAATTGCCCGTTAACTGCATATATGCTACCGTACACAATGGTATGCAAGATTCAAATTAAGTTGGCAGCGAAACAAGTAAAGTATTCTTAAGTCTTGACGTATCGCGAATGTAAAATTTAATTTAATTGCAAATTAAGGTTTTTTTTTGTTTTATACATATTACAATATGAATCGGCATATTCCTAACAATTTTACTTTCTCACATGCCAGAAGCATGAACAAGCCTAGAGACATTAGGTCAATGGCTATGGAAAAAATGTATATGGAGGATGGGTACAAAATTAAGATAAAAAAGTGGATATTAAGCGGGATTTTCAAAATTCCTCACTTAACCATGAACAACTAATAAGCTCTGCCATAATTACTGCTATAGGCTGTTCGCAGTTATTCGAGAACTTCTGAAATGAACATTTGAAAAATGGCACTGCACCAATTTAACCACTAATAATATTTTCTTATTGCAGCTTCAGGCATTAAATTTTGAAGGCGGTGAAATGCATACACTGTGTTTATTCGTCATAAAGCAATGTTTATATTAAAAATCCACAGTAAGATGGAATTAGAATGAAGGGAAAAATTTAGAAGGTCCTTAAAAAGTGCTCACTTTACCGTGAACAGCTTATACTTGCCTATATTTTAACGGGCACACTGGCTGTCAAAATTAGTGGCAGTAAAGTTGGCAACGACGTAAAGAAGGTAGTTCCATGTCTTGGCATTAAAGTAAACAGATGGGAATACTAATAATATTTACTTTGGTTTCTGTATTTTTAATGCATATAAGTGTAAGAATGAGCAAATCTGTAAAATATTTACTTCTATACTAATTCCAGAGTTTGACCAGACCAACACATGAATAAAGTGATCAGGCCCATGATAATGTTATTTTTACACATGGTGAAGAATGCACATTGTGCATACAAATAGAACATGAGCAGGGCTTTCGAAAGAGCTCCGTTTAATGTGAACCGCAAATAACAATACAGGTCATATTTACATTACAATATATGCAATTACGAGCAAGATATATTTGTCTTACAAAAGATGATCAGAAATGGGTTAAGTTAACGGTGAACCGTATAAACCCATCGAGTAAATGACGGTACACAAACAGGGTCTGGAAAGCGGTTCTCATTATCTTAACCGCAAATCGGTAGTTGATTTACGTCGTGGAAACAATAAGCGGGGTGTTAAGTTGCCACAGCACCAAGTATAGCGGTAATCCGCCTATTAGAACATCGTTAACTCCGCTATGACCAGTTACACTTAAAAAAAAAAATCCATTAAAAATTTTATGTACGGCAAAAAAATCCATTTCTTTGAGGTTGTTTTGTTCACGGTAACACGATATTGCTTTAGTTTGAACATAAGGCCAGAGAATCATAGGTTTGTTATTAATAAAGGCGTCCTTTATACAGTTTTTATGGCACTATTACCTTCATATATAGTCAAGAAATAAACATTATTTGAGCTGCTTTTGTTGACTGGAAAGACAAGTAACTTCGTAGTAAAAGAAATGGTTTGGAGATATTAAAAATTTTCTGCCGTGAATGGTTTTCAGTACGTAAATGTTGTCCCATCGCAAACATTGATATACCAATACATTCTGCAGTTAAGAAACTGCATCTGAGTAAATATACAGGCCTTCAGCAGATGTCCAATGTCATTATGAAGTGCAGTGATTCACTAACCTAGATTCTTACAAAGAGGTGATATATTATGGACCATGTCACCACCTGAATTAACATACCGTATAAAAAGTAATCTGAGCTGGCTAAGACTCGTGGTCATATGGTGTAGGGCGTTAAACATAGTAGCACGGCGGGGAGGGGGCGGCAGGTTTGAGTCTGGAAGCCGTCCAAGTGTTATTTTTTTTTTTCAGTGAATATAATTCTGAAAGTTTTGCTACTTCTCTATTATTTACTAGTAACTGTGACTAGTTGAGGTTGTTTTTCATAGCACAAATTTTCTCTATAGGATAACATGTATTACCACAAAGACGTCAGCTAAACTACTGTTACGACAATGCAAGGCTATCATAATAGTTACTATATAGATAAAAAAAAACAATGTTTGTGGCAAGTCTACGTTTCAGTGGTACATATTTGAACAACTTTTTCTTTGTGGTAACAATTTATGTGTTCCGGAAAAGAAAGCTTTTTTTGTAGTGTAACGGTGCCCACGTAATTGAGCTCCCGACAAGTGAAAAAATGAATTATGATCGCACTCCTGGTAATGTGGTCAGGTGAACGTAACCGGGAGAATTAATAAAAACTAATCGAACTCGGGATTCGTTCGTTTCGGAGTAATAACCTTCTGTCTTCCTGCTGATCATGTTCGCGAAAACAAATTATAGAAAATGTTTTTTTTCTCGTGTGTTCCTGTATTACAACCTCTAAAAGGTTTTTTTTTTTGTGAATTTAAAAGCAAAATCCTTGGGAATCCAGTTGCCAAGAATCCACTTTGTTAAACTACAAACAGTTTATTTGTAAAAAATGCAAAACATATTCCTGTATTTGTAATATTACAAATGATAGATAGCCTTGTATTACAAATTACGCTATTGAGCAGTGTACATAATTTTTCTTCTTTATAGGAAACACAGGGGGTGAATTAATAACAAAGAATAACAAAAAAAAAAATATTTCTAAATATAATATACATAAAAAATATAATTAAACTTTGCCAGTACGGGGCCTAGAACACACACCCTTCGTATTATTAGCTCGCACCTTTAACCACTTACAATCTTTGCATCTATTTTTATAGTAAATATACGTGCATGTACCTACAAAATATTAAAGAAGTTATTTGATTAAGAAGAATACTTTATTTCACTTTAAGAGTTTTGTGCAGCTAGGAAACAAAACAGTTAATGAGTAATACAGTAGCGTTTTTACTGAAATTGTCGTTTTATTATAATTATTTTGAGTTGTCTTAAGTGTATTGTGTTATTCAAACTTGCAATTAATTTCTTTTTGCACTCAACTACACTTTATATCACTCGTAGTTTTTGCACTAAAAGGCATATATGGTTTTATGTTGTTAAGTGTCCGCCAGTTGGCTGAAGCTCGCGGATATAGGTCAGTATAGTACACACCTTTCTCGAGGTCTATTTTAAACGCGGTCCTTGTAGTTTCACAAGATATATCTTTGTACTGTTATAAGAATTCGTAAAATTACAAACAATTCCTCAGTAAAAATTACACAATTTATTGACAGTGTAGACGCATTCGGAAATCCCATCCCCCTAAACCTAACACAAAGTGGTAGTAACACTCGGAACAGCGTTTGGTATTGTGTAGCTGGTCTGTGGTAAACGGAGCACAAATTAAATCAGCCCTTGGAAAAAAAAAAAAGAAATCTTCCTCAAACACTTGCCAGCGAATTAGGAAAAATAGTTTTTGTGTCTTAAGGAGAAATAAAAAGTGAAATATTCATAATAATTGTACACCCAAATTGGATTGTTCATTTAAATGCACACTTGAAAAATAATTTTACTGTTTTTCAAAGAGTTCCACAGATTATGTGTTTAAAGTCTGGGTGGTTTTTATAGGACCATAAAAACGATTATTTTTACATTTAACGGAAGGAAAACCACTGAATGAAAAAATAAACAAAGCTCAATTTTATTGCTTCATGAAGAGACCTTGTGAAAGTTTGTGAGTTAGGTTACGAGTTAAAGGTGGGTTAGGATTAGTGATTACATGGTGAAAACCTGTGTAATGACTACTTAATTAATTGCGGCCTACACTTTGTACATGCAGGAAATCATTATTGGGAATATTTGAGAAGGTCAGACATTAAAGACGAAATTTGAGAAGAACCAAAAGTAATATAAATTTGATCTGATAGTGGAGGTGAAGGCAGTTCTCTATCTGTTACCTTACCAGATTTAAGGGCAAACGAGCCAGTTTAACATTCAACTGCCCCACCCGATCTACTTTTTTTTATGAGCGATATTCTCCGAGAGATGTGCATTCTCAGTGCGTCCCCGATATTTCCCCCGCATGAATGAAATTCGCGACGTGCGGTCGCGAGGGCGGTATTTTAAAACGCGGCGTGGCCCGGTGAGAATTCCAATATCCCGCGCGCGGACGGGGAAATATGAGCGGGTAACACGGATCTGGGGCGACCCACATTCCAGGGCGCGTCGCCACTAGATATTTGCCGAGGTCTTTCTTGTGGTCTTTCATGGGAGCAAACTTCCAGGTGACTGCCCCCCAAACCACAGCGATACTTTTTTTTTGTCATTACTCATGGGAAGTTCAGGGTCCTATGTACTAAAACGTTCTGTGAAATCGTTTTTTGCGCCTAAACGCGTGTCTCGGTAAATAAATGTCCTGGAAATACGAAAGTTTGGCAGAAACGATAAAAAAAAACTATTGTCTATATCGCTATCTTTTTACTTGTATCATATTACGTGAATTATTCGAGAAAAAAATCGTCAAAATGGTCAAATTTCGCATTTTTAAAGCTTGTCTATGAAATTAATTTAAGCGGCCAGAGAAATGTACGATTATACGCAGGCAGTTTGATCGGTGTACTTTCATCGCATGTAATAGAACCTCTACTGTTACAGATCTAGTTTACACAGTAAAGCGTTAGGACGGAAACACTGCACGCCATGCGCGTAGGAGCGATGAGGCGCTATGCGTGCGTGCTAGTGTCGCCCGTATCGCTCCCTCGCTTGTTGCCTTTGAACGCGCAGGTACATAGGACCCTTAAGTGTAAAAATTCATTGTTTTATAATTGTGCCAAAAACTTTTTCAACTTGTAGGTATTTCAAAAAATTAAAAAAATATATTACAAATTCATATATAATTTATATTCACTGCATAAATCACATAACAGAAACACAATTAAAATATTTTTTTAATTAGAATTTGAAGACCACAGGGCGCAAAACCTGATAAGTTCATTATTTTAGATTTCCGAGTTTTGAAACCGTTTTTTTGCTTCGATACGGTGTCTTCTACTGGTGCTACAGTCGTGGGGATGAACGTACATGAATCAGAAGATACAGCCATTTGAAATATCAGCGTACAGGGGGAGATTTTATTCAGTTTTTAAACCTCTCTCCCGTAAATATGACATTGAAACTTTATTTTTAATGTTGCGAATTCTTACAAAGTAATGGACAAAAGATACTATGTACTAACAATTATGATGTTTGAAAAACACTTTCAGCAAAAAAAATTTGGTGGAAATTGATCAAACCGAATGGTATGGCAGATATTGTAAATGAACCTAAAATATTTATATTGCCCCATTTTGGAAATGAGTGTCTTATTCCTTTAATATCACATATGAGCATTGCCTACAACAGTATCACTTATATGCTACATTTGGCAGGAATCAGTTGTGTATTTAAAAATATACAACACAAAAACCTTACCTTTCTTTTCATGTTGCACCATCATTCGAAATGGGGGATAAATAAATTCATTACATTTTACATTTAATGCTTACATCATGCATTGTTAACGTACCAAATTTGGTTTAAATCGGTTAAATGGTTCCCGAGATATAATACCATGTCCCAAATTAAAAAAGTATTTGTAATATTGAAAATAAATGTTAGGCATTATTGAAAAGTATGAAAATCGGATGCCTTTAATAAATGCTATATGCGAACCTAATTTGGTGAAATTCGGTTACCGGGTTTAAAATTTATTTTGGAGGGGAGGGGGGGGGGGGGCATATAATCCAGCTAAATCTTAGCCTTTTTCCGGGCACACCTTGGGCAGGATAAAACAGTATCCAGGATAAGGGAAATGTTTTACTGGCCCAGAATGACAGGCGAGATCGAAGATCTGGCAAAGTCACGTCTTGACTGTCGGAGGGCGAAGCCCCGTAATGTCAAGAATATTAGCCCGTATAGTTCAAACGTTGCTACCTTCCTCTGGTAGCGATCATACCTGGATGTGTTTGTTCCATTGCCATGCACTACTTCTGGTTTCGCCTCTATACTTGTTGCTGTTGACAGTTTTAGTCAATTCGTGTTTTTATTTCCTTTACGCACAATGGAGTCGGTAGAAATTCGTAGGATATTGAGTCAGCACCTTTTCCCAGTATTTGGAGCACCTATGAATATTGTAACCGATAATTCCACCTAATTTGTGTCGGTGGAGGTGGAGAATTTAGCCTTTACTTGGGGCATTAAGTTGATACAGATCACCCCTTATTATCCACAAGCCAACCTGGTGGAAAGGTATAACCGGAATTAGAACGTAGCTCTGAGAGCTTTTCAAACCGGGACCCATAAGGAATGGGATTTGGTTGTGTATCAACTCTCGCTTGCGTTGAACAATGTATTGAGTGATGCGACCCATAAGGTTCCTTGGGAGGTGCTTTTTGGACGAAGGTTATTTCACCCCCATTATTCATGCTAGGAATTTACACAGATTTTCTGGGATGTTGGAAGTAAGAAGTATTTGGAGGAAGTATGGCCAGAGACCACTCAAAGACTTCAGAAGAACCATAGGAAGTTGGCATCACGAGTTTTCTAACGGTACGGTGACCTTTAAGGTAGGAGATAAGATCATGGTAGACACACATTTTCTTAGCAATAAGGCGGCGCAGTACAGCGCCAAGCTCGCTCCTAAGTACCAGGGACCATTAAGGATACTCAGGTTCTTCAGCCCCGTTACTGTAGTATTGGAGGCGGTGTCGCAGAAAGGGGTTGTGTGTGATAAGGTGTCATGAGACACAATTGAAATTGTACCATTCAATAACGTGGTGTAAATAAGCTATCACTGATTGCGGTCATGTCATATACGTTTCTTGTCATCTAGATTGTAGTATGGATCATCTTGTTTTAGTTTGTATGTAGTAGAAATGGGCTCCGTTGGAGGCTTTGCTTACCACATTTAATGCTCATTTCGTGTGTTTTCATGCTCATTTAGTAATAAGAGGGTTTTGTGTTTCGTATTTTGTATTATTAGTCTTATAACAGATAGTATTATAGTTTGCATTGTTGTATGGGTTTTAAAATTTCTGCTGAGAGCCCAACATGGCAATAATAAAGTGAAAATAGGGATTCCTTTGCCTCCTTTGTTGTTATAAGAATGATTTAGGATGCTCCCGATGGAGACTCCTATTCTTCGATAGAGCAGAGATGAGGCTCTTTTCTCCTGATGTTGTCATATACTTGCAAAAGTTTTTTTTTTTTTTTCGGTGGTGTTCCACTGGATGTTCCTGGAGCCATCCTGATGGTGGTGCTGTGGATTTTTTTCCCTGGACTGATCTGGGAGAAGAGTTGCTGGTTTTTCTTCGAAGCCAGCCACTTCGTCTTGGTTCCTGGCACCTTCTTCTCAAAATGGCTGGACTACTTCTTTTTAGGGGAGTTCTACTCTTTAAGTAGGGGGGATGTGACGGGCTGGACCACGTCGCCATAGAATAATTACTGTGTTTTGGTTACCTGGCATTTCTATGGCGCAATACCCGATAGGCAGGAACGTTTAAACATTATGGTTTTGGTGTTAAAAACTCTAATGATGGCTTAAATCTATTTAATAACTAACCTGCAATGATCTCGGCATGTTCACGTTACCTTAAAAAGACACTGAAAGACCTGGGGTAACAGGAAACGTGTATCAACGTACGTGCTATCTTCCCACGTGCAGCAACGCTAAGACATGGCAGACAACTGTAAACCGGTAATACGCTTCGGTGGTTCGCCACCTGATGGCAGCACCATCGGCGGCAAGCCCTGCAGACTGCTCGCCACCTGTGCGCGCGCAGTGCAAAACTGTGACGTTTGGTTACGCAAGTTCGTGAAACTTGGTCAGCATGCCGGAAGTGTGATTGCATATATCAATATTATTGGGGTTTTATTTTTCATTTATATAGACCCCCCTAAGGGGAATAGGTGATAGCTGCGTCTGTTCACCCTATTTGGTTACGTCAATCACCATTGGTGGTCGTGGATTACACGACCCCTATAAGAAGTATTGAAAATACCAGTTAATTCTTGGAATCACATCATTCTCTGAAGAAAATAACGCACCATTGCTGTGATTGGAGGCACCATGTGGCGGAACTGTGTACTTAATCCTTGTACATGCTTCATTCGGGGCCAGTCAGCGGCCTCGAGGGGGCATACTTCTACAAGATAAGTAGTATTCTGGATTTGATTCATAAATGTAGGCTCTTCAAACTAGTAGGACCTTTACGCCATTTAGGCGTTAGACGATTTTAAATGCTCACGGAATGTTGGTCACTTATCCGAGATTTGATAATGGGTTGAAAGTAATGTTTGCAGACCCTTCTGAAAGTCTGTGACCAAGTTCTTAATGAAGAAATTTGTGGTTGTAAACATTTGTAACTCAATCATTATGAGTGTTTTGGTCTTAAATTTTTTCAACCAAGTCGCGCCTTTTTGAGGTTTTACTGTTAACATTTTGTAATCAAGTAATCCCCGGTACGGCTATTGTAGTCAATACTCGGGACTTTGTGGTATTTTACAACTGTAAACTAATGAAAAAATAATAATATTTACTCGTGGGAGTTAAGGCTGGAAATTGTTCAGCAGTTGCTTCTATCCACTTGAGATCGCGAGCAGATGATGTGGGAAAATACTGTGTAAAACTTTGAGGTTACAATATTCACATAATACTGATTCGTGACAAGTAACCATCTTGGTTTTCCTTGTGTAGGGACAAATATAATTCTCCAAAGTTCAGAGTAAATGTCGGTACGACAGAATTTAATCCACCATTTTGTGACGATTATAATTTGGGGTAACTTGCAAAGTGTATTTTGTGATGGCCTTCTGTATTACTAAATTGCCAGTTATTTGCGTAAACACTACCGATATTTTAGTGTGAAAAATCCAAGTACTAGCTGGGTAACAGCAAATTTATGTACGTGAAAAATACTTGCATTTTACTCTTTTTTTATTGTAACTTGATGTTTTATATACATTTTAAGTAATTTGGAATTTAGGGGTAGGTAAGTTCATGTTAGTGTTTCCTCGTGTAATATTGATAACAAATGAAAAGAAAAAATAATAGTAATAATAGAGAATTACCACACTTCTTTGTTTCTGTTACAAGGCGTTTTAACTAGTCAACTCTACCTTACATTGTACAAGTAAATGGTTCTTTTGCATGGGTTTTGCCATTTGGGGTCTCTGTTGGTTTTGCTATGTCTTTATACAAGGCCGGCCTTGTCACGCCCTTGGCTTAGGGCGTAGTATGGTCAGACGTTATTGGTTTACGTAGCATATTTATTCAAATCTGTTTAAAAATTTGAGCCTTCTGAATAAAAATATGGTGTAATTATGAAATTAAACGTACAAAAAAAAAACCAGGAAAATGCAGTTTCCTGCCAAGGAGGAATTTCGACATTATCACGAGGGTCCTATATCATGTCTTTACTGAGCTATCAAACAGCGTTCATATTTGAGCACTGTGTCTACTATTAATAAGTCAAGGCATTCTTTATAAAAAGAAGCAAACTTTTGTGGCAATAGAGTAACTGCGAGAAAAAAATTCTGATTACCGTTTTTATGTTTAAAAAATACACGGAATGAAAGCATTATATTATGGACAAAAATGACTCAGTAACTGGACGCACACGGATGTTGAGAGAAATGAGACAAAATTACAGCGTTAGAAATTAGATATTCCCAAAAGCGTACATTAGTGGGATATGGATTAATCCTGGAGGTAAATGCTGACAAGGAGTTTTTGCTACATAACAATTATAGGACAGAACAAAGTAGGACTACAGCACACGCTAGGAGCAGGGAAGGAGCACTGTTGTTTTTGACCACTAAAATTTGACGCATACCAGCAAGCTGCGCTACAGAGAGGCACACTCTACGGCCGACTTCGCCCCATCTGAGCACCCCAAGCGCGGGGCGAAATCAAATTCATTGGCTGTTGATACTTAGTAATAATAAATTAAAAAACTTCATGCATTGGTTAGTCATCAACGTAATTGATCTTTACGTCTGAAATTATGATCTTCTACGCCCATTTAAGAATGAGCATGCCAAAGCCACCCCGTCGAAGAAATAATAATATCTATTTAAATTATACTACGCTACCCTGCCTGGCCAAGAAGTTGAAAACAACCCTAGAGATAGCAGCACCCCCGTGCCCTTCAGACGTCACGGCTCGCATGCCTCAGTCCGGGGCGCAAGAAAATATCTACGCTTCCACCAGGGGTGATAAGAAAACGAGCGGCGCTATTGCACCCGATAAACCAACCCTTGCGATTGAAGGCTACTCTACCCCCCCCCCCCCTTCCTCGCCTCCGGGGAATAGCTGACACGGGGCGATTTTAATATAAATACATATCCAGCACAGTGGTCCAGCAGAGACGCCGGCTCACCGGCCGACAAGGTTCGCGAGCTCAACCCCAGTCTGCGCAAGACTTTCTCTCCTCCCCCCCGCAGCCCGAGGCAGGGCTCCAACCTCCTACTGCTTGAGAATCAGCAGTACTCTACCTTCAGCCAGCAGTTTGAAGAAGGCCGCCAACACTCGATCTCCAGCTTGGACAAGGCTCTTCCCTTAGCTGAACATCCAAGGACAGCTCTCCACGTCTATTGGTAAATCCCACGCCTGTACCCACTACCCTTACCCCAATAAACTTCCCTTGATTCCCGCGGTAACAGGTCGTTGCGTGATTACGTCCCTCTGGATAGAGCCTCTCATACTTTCACGCTGTTAATAGCGTTTAATTAATGATTAGGAATTTTGCAGTAATTAATTTAAATAGGTTAATTTTCCCCAGAATCGCCTTCGCCTGTCAACTAGCGAAATCGAGAATCACTATAATATATTGTTCAGTTTTTTTAATATTTTATAATTATTTCTTAGCCTAGCTCTAAGTGTGTATAAATTAGCCGGGCCTTTCCAATACATTATTACGTTCCAGATTTAATCATTTGTGTGCCGAATACCATAATATTAGTTTTAGTTCCTTTGCCATTTTTTCTCTATAAATACTGTATTGAATTTCAGTGTAGTGTGTTAAATCACTTGATCAGTAATAATAAGTAATCTCATGTCTCTATTCGGCCGTGCAGTATACTGTATCCCACAGGAGACAGGGCCTGGTAAAGGACCTATCTCTGAGATTCCAGGACACCCGCCTCTGATACGAGGCACAAGGTCTCGTTACATGGGTTTCCATTTTACACGGCAGGCCTGCGGGAGTGACTAAAGATTTCGCCCCGCGTAGGACTGCACGTCCGTTCGATACTTCACTGTTAAATGCGCAAGCAATACGGATGTACCGGTAGCCGTCAGGCGACGCGAGAGGCGCGCCACCCTTAAACAAGCAATTACAAATCAGTTACTTAATGATTCCAACCCAAGTACACTGGTCCCTAGTGAACCTGTGATCGAACCTCTTGATTTCAGTACAATAACACCCCCAGACCACGAAACAACATTGAAACATTTGCTAGGTTGGTGTGACCCAGACGAAGGATCAAACTCACAAGAAACCCCCGTCAAACCAATCCCTACACTGGTATCGAGTTCTAGTACCGACAAACAGGACCTCCCTGGTAGAGCGAGTGTAGTAAAATTAAAATCTGCCAAGATAATTCGGGTTCGACACCCGAACACGGAAGTAATCCCCAATTTCTATACGGCAAAATTGGCATCCAGGAAGACGTTCAGAATTCGAATCCCTGCCAAAGTAGTTCCCAAGACGTAGCGAGAACAATCCATCGCCAACTTTATCCCCGCTCGACAGCCAACGAGGTCGAGGCTGATAAACCCCGTCAGTTAAAGTCAGATCACTCACCACCACACTCACTCATCCCTTCGTATCCGACTAAGCATTTCAGCCTCTTTGGGACAGCTGGCGTCCCGTTTATTGACATCCCTAGTGGCAAGGAGAATAAGGCTGCCTGGAAGGGATAGCACAACGCTCCGACTCACCCTGGGGTTTGACTCCCCTCCACCTCGTAAGATCCAAGAAGGCAGTTAGTGCCCTAACCACTTGTCCACCAGGCAAGAGCGCGCGTCAGATTTCTGGTGACTATCCCAAATTGTGCCACTGAGTGGTGTGGCAACTTATGTATAATCTACTTGGAAAATGTATAATTTCTCTTGACAGTGCATCATACTGTTCAGTTCAAGCAAACAGACACACCGATTATATTTAATAGTGAAAAATACAGGAGACTGGTGTAACGCGGCTTTCCCTCAGCCCAATCACAATTTCTCCACCCCGTGCCCCCTAATTCTTAAGATAACAGGATTAGGATACAAGGGTGGATAATAAACAGTAACCATTTTCAAAAACCTAGGAATAATGACTTTTGTTAAATCAGAATGCAATATTGTTCCGTCCAGGATAGGAAAATCACACAGATGCAAACATAACATAACTATAATTTTTAGTACCTTGATTTTAATAGCATAAACCTTTACAGGACTAATCGTGAACAAGTAAAGAAAAAATTTACAGTGTCATCCCCAATTTACGTTCATTACTTAACACTTCATTACCATTTTACAAATCATTACAAACCTCTCTTGCTCACAAACCCTCTCAACAATCTCTATAATTGCAAAAATTTTTAAATGACACTAAAAATACCTAGATAATTTACCCGGGCTTAATCGAAATAAGCCTGTTTAAAAAACCTTTCACGATCTTCCTCAAAAACCCCTCTTTTAAAAAACCAGACAAATATCCAATAATATATCTTTGATTTCACATCATTTTTACTATTTTGGCTATAAAACATACTAAATATTTACAGAAATCAGCCAACTATCCAATGAGATTTCTTTCAATAACAAAGCCCTTTTTGGAGTACCAGAAAACAGAATTTTTACTACAAAACATACTAAAAATAACAAAAAGATCGCCTACACTCTTCAAAACCTGATACACTAACAAATTGACCGGAAACTCCAGGCTTACAGATACGCCTACTTCATAACTTTAATATCTCCAACGAGCGAGAAAAATAATTGTCTGAAAGTAAGGGGATTTCTCAGTTTTCCTTTTCACCTCTGTCCCTCTCTACTTTAACACTCTTGAAGAAGGACACTTCCACCAAAACATACAAGGACCAGAATGCAAAGCATATTCTCCTTACCCATCTCCACCAGAGTGAAAGACAGAGCACTGACCTTACCACTAACACTCACACTCTCTCCACCACACACACACTCCCACATCAAGAGTTTCCTTACGTTGTCTACACTTTCATTATAATTTCCCTTCTCCTTCAGCCAATCTCATGTTCTCTAATGATTTTCGGTCTCCCTCTACTACACTTTATAACAATCCCCAAACTCCTAGCTCCAGTCTTCCTCGGGCCGACGTTCTACTCTTCTTCATTCGCATCCTACTGGCACTAACTAACTCGCCCTCAATATCGCTGAAGCAAGAACAAAACTAGTCCCGGTCCCGTCGAATTAATCCAGTCATCGAGCTAGCACCAATCAAACACACCAATCAAAACTTGCCGAAAAATTTCTTTCTCACACTAACTCCAACTCCTACGAGTTATCACCAACCTTTGGCAAACAAATAATCAAAGTCCATTCCCTCGTCACTCCTATTCACTGCCCCAAACATGGGTTAGCTCTTTTAACATCACCAAACTCTTGCCGAGTGCCAAATTTCCCGAGGAAAAACAATTCTCCGGGCTAAATCATCATGTTCTCTAAGCAGAACATCCCAAAATCCCACTTCAGCATATTTCCATTTCTTCAAAAATCCCTCAGTACCTCCTCTTACAAATTATTCCGAGTCCTATTCTGAGCAATCGCAGAAATATTCTAAGTCCCTCTTCTGATTACTCTTGAAAAATATTCTAAGTCCCTCTTTTGCAGTACATCGAGTGCTGATTTTTATATGTCCAACAAGCAGCATACTTAACTGGCCCTCAGGTCGAAGTTCTTAACCTAGGGCGGACTCCACTTACCCTTGGTTCCTGCTCGCCGGCAGGGGCGTCTCTCCCCGACCCGATTTTTTTCTAACCTACCATAATTCTAAATTTTAAGTGGAAGTCCGATTAGTGCGCGAACTTATTGTGTCACAGGGCTAGCCCCTTACGCCTACAAGGAAAGGAAATCATGCAGGGAGACATGCATCACTGCAAAGAGGGATTGGGCAGCCATGGCCTGCGATTGGGGCCATGACTATCTCCCTAAGTGTACTCATAGCTAAGCTATCACTAGAAGAGACTGAGAAAAACCGGCATACACACCGTAAAAACCCAGTCGACAGGATATAAATCAAAATTATTCACGCCCGGAGCCTACCGCGACCCCTCCATTAATATCCCGGGACTGGCCCCTACTCCACGGCACCCCAACCATAAGACCAGGCTTCGCGCTCCCCATATACAGGAGTGACGCCCACCTTATCGGCGCGCTATCTACATTTTATAAGTTTTTTCTTACTGGCGCGTAGAAACAAAATCCGCGGGCGGGTTCCACCTGCCCTTGGTCACTTCCGCGCTCCGCATAAGCCACACACGTGCACCTAGCAGGTAGAACTTCTATCTGGCGTTCTCACTAAAAACAGAGCCATTTCTTAAAATACCAGTGACGGAATTCCGTCTCACTGGGTAGTAGACCAAATACATCGACTTATCTGTTAATTGGAGAACATATGGATTCATACAGCGAATGAAGTTGCAGAGCGTTCCTGTAACACGCCATATTTTCATTCTACGCGAAAAATGTTACAAAGTTGCGAGATTGCCATAATATCACTGAGATTTTAATCATATATGGTACATTCGGGGTTTATTAAAGAAAACTGGTGGAAAATTGTTACAGAATGTGTAAAGACACTTCAAAAATATATATCGTAAAAATGATGGGATAACGGACAGTAACACCGCCGGTGTCAGTTCGCAAAATAGTGATAAAAGCGGCAGAAGTGACAGTGGTACTTCAGACGATCATCGGAGCATTTGTAGAGTCGAAGAAGTAGTGTGAGAAAAAGGATACGAAGGCAGCGTTGAGAATTTATTTATGTTTGTAGATTATTCGGGTCTGTTGTGTCGTGAACATACTACTCAGCTCGATATTTTCCCTTCCCACCAGCTTTCAGGACATTATGTGCCGCACAAAAGGAAACTGCAGTGCTGATTTGTGCATATTGTCCGAAACTGCAGTACTGCTTTGTGCGTATTGTCCGAAACTGCAGTACTGCTTTGTGCGTATTGTCCGAAACTGCAGTACTGCTTTGTGAGTATTGTCCGAAACTGCAGTACTGCTTTGTGAGTATTGTCCGAAACTGCAGTACTGCTTTGTGCGTATTGTCCGAAACTTCAGTTAGATTTGTGAAGCAGTAGCACATGCTGCACACATTACATTTGGCTCTGTAGATTGGTTAAACAAATAAATACTTTGTCACCGTTTCCAGCGAGCTCGTTCAGAAAGTAGGTTAAATTATACAAATAAGAGACACATTTTATTAAATACTTACGTGTGATCATAAAAGTGATCTTGATGCGGTTCTTTGATGTATCACCTTGCATAAAACTGTGTGTGGCCATTGCCGTAATTCTTCCTCACGCGAAAGGACTCTTCGTACGTGTGTTTCTTTCATATCGACGAGCATTTTTACGGAAGGTAAAACTCGATCGCAGAATCGAACACAGTCAGCAACCAGACAGCGATGAGGTCAACGGCAGACCTTCGTATTAACAATTCAGTTTCACTTTATAGCGAGAGAACGCTTCCAAATCTATGTTAACTTCTCGACGTCTGAACATCAACTAAGGCGTCAGTGTGCGTTAGCGCTCTATATATACTTTCTCCCATCACTCGGAAAAAACCGCCAGTTTTTTCTAAGACCGAGAGGAAATTAATATTCTTGATCATTTCGGGCTTTGAACTCAGGGACCCTAGCCATGCGGTACCTTCGAAATTGCTTAAAAATTTTTTTTTCGGTTGCTCAAGAATACTAAATAGAGAGAAATCAATGTACGGACATCGCTAGAAAAAAAGGCTAATTGCGAACCATTTATCTTACACTAATTCTCACATCCGATAGCCAAAACCCTCGTTTCGCCGTTATTATAAGTCCATAAAATTGTCTTTGAAATTTATCGTTTGTCCGAAAGGGAATTAATTATTGTTTTTATAGTGCCTAGTTTAAATCTTTGGTCCCTACATCGTACTTCACCTTTGGAAATGCCTTAAATCGTTATAAGAGTAAGAAATTAGTGAACGATCGTTGCTAAAAAAAAATAAAGGCGTCAAAAACTCGGGTCATGAATCGATTTGAAACCCTATTATGTCACTCTGATTCCTATATCCGATGGCTAAAACGTAATTTTCGCCTTTAATATTAATTTCTATAATATTTACCGAGCACTGGGAAAAATTACCACATTATTTCTAGGTCTGACAGAAAACTAGTATATTTTTTTTTATATATTCTCGGGTCTCAAACTCAGCTCCCTACACCATACCTCAACTTTTGAGGTTGTAAACTGGCAAAAAATTGCTTACAAAGATCGTTAAAAATGATCCAAAACTCGGGTCGGTATTCAAACTGTAAACCACTTATCTCACCATCACGCCTTTGGGGCATTCCATATGAAACGCTACCACACCTAATTTTTTAAACTACTCTATTTTTTCCAATTCATGGTTTAAATAAACCCACATAGTTAAATCATTCTAAATCAATAAAACTAGTGCGCCTGAAATTTTTTGTAGCATTTTTACCAAAGAGAAGTGTGATCAAAATATTCTCTCAGTGGTCGATTTTGTATTCAAATTGGCAACACTGAAAAACCGAACAAGGAGTTTGAAAGTACAGCTAACCTACTGTTTTAGAGTGCCAAATTTTCTGGTAAGTTTTTTTTTTGTGGACATCTTACCGGCAACGCCGGTAACGACCGTTACAAAATAACGAATAAATTTTGTTTTGTAGCTGGTCTGTTGTATTGACGGTTTAATCGTTTTGGGACAGTAAGGTTATGATTGCAAATAAATAGCTTTTGAGTCGTTTTTTATGCTAAGCTTTATATTTAAATGATATTTTACCGGAGAAAATTGTGTAACACCCATTACGTAACGGATTTTAGGTAAATTTCTTTTTTGCGTACAAATAATTCTATTTAACGTAATGCGTTCGCTATGAATTGTAGTTTTTAAGAGTTTTCATACTTCTGCCTTTTTTTTTTTTGATACGTTGGCTTACGTTTTGTTGTGTCATTTTAGGTTCAAGAAGCCTTCAGCAAAGGAAGGGGTGAAAAAATATCGAGAGAACAAGAAAAATAATCCTGGAAAATATGCCGAACATCTGAAAAAAGAGATGGAGAGAGATCGGAAGAGGCGAGATGACAAAGAAGAAAACTGGCTTTAATCCGAAATCAAAGGATATATTGCGAGAAAAGACAAGAGATAGAGTCCGAGCCTTTACAGCAAAGTTAAAAGTTTCTAAGAACTTAGAGGGAGTTATAAATGCCTGCAGGCATTTGGGAAAGCAGTTCGGAAATTAAAGAAACATTTACCTTATCCTCCACTGAAGAAATTTTCTGTGGTTAAAAAAGTAGCCGAGGAGGTATTGGGCTGCGATGTAGAAATTGTAAGAGAAAGTCATCACGTAAAGAGGTTAGATGACGAAACTGAAAAGGCCTTCAGAGAATTTCACTACAGAGACGACATTAGTAGACAGGCTCCATGAAGAAAGGAGTACAAATCAGTAAACGAATCCCTTACTGGAAATAAAACGAAGATGCATGTAAAAGAGGGCTATGGTCATGACGATAAGGTAAGCCTATGAATTGTTTTAAGGGTTACAATCCCGATACGAAAACAGATAAATCTACTTTCTACAGTTTGCGACCAAATGATGGGCTTCCAGTTGCGTTCACAGAACATATTGTTTTCGTTTGCGCACAACGTTCAAACTTTATGAACACGGTTGAAAGTGTTGGAAAAGGTGTATTGGAGTTTCCGAAAACACACACAGAATTGATAAACGCTGCATCTTGCAGATCTGATACTGACAGAGAAGCATGCACTAGCTCTTGCAAAAACTGCCCAAAAAAATCACTGGGAAAAGTTGAAGGCCACAAGAACTTGGATAAAACCGTGTCTTGGAAAGAATGGACCAATGTGGGGAATCGTCCAAAAGTGACAACAAGACCATATCAAGTGAAGCAGCCATCAGAGAACTGAACGGTAACATGGAAAAGTTCAAACTGCATTGTTTTGTAAAAAAAAGTTCAGACTGAATACTTTGAAGAGTCCAAAAATAACTTAAAAGATAATGAAGCAGTTGCGCAGATATATTCTGCAGAGAATTACGCACTCATCAGTCAAGATGAAATTCAGATTGCTCATTGGAGTCATGGTCAAGTCAATGTAGTCACCTGCTGCATCTGGCTATCTACCGAAGGAACAAAACCAATCTTCATTGTGAGCAACGATACATCGCACACAAAATATGCTGTCTGGACTTTTCTGAAAAAGATTTTCGATTATTTGAGGGGAAATAAAATATTTTCCGTATCGAGTGTGAAGATTTTTAGCGACAACTGTGCCTTTCAGTTTGAAAATTGCTACATTTTGGTAATTCTTGCAGACATTAAAGATTACGCCGAATTGAATAACTTGCAGTGGGCCTTTTTTGCTGCATCACACGGCAAAATGTGCAGTAAAGGAACTAGGCGGAACTGTCAGGAGGGTAGCGTGTACAGGCTTTAGATCCAGGAAAGTTATCCTCAACTGTGCAGAAGACTTCTTCTTGTACGTGGAAAACGAAGTTAAAGCCATATACATTATATGCATATCTAAAACTGACATTGAAGACAGCATCTGGACACACATCCCTCCAATCCCGAAAATTCAAAGCCTACATCATTTTGAAGCCATGAATAAGATGAATATTGCAGAAGCACGAACATCCTAAACAGCAACAACTGTAATCAAAGTAAAAAATTTGAATGGACATGACAAAGGGTCGGAGCTGCCGAATTCAAATTCAAACGACAAAAGAAATGACTATAATTCTAACTGGGGTGATGAAGACTTGCAGCCTCTTGCGACATTGAGACCTGATTCTGCAATTGAAGATGATGAAACTTATTTACAACATGCAAGTGGACCTTCAGAGTCAACTGACAACGTCAAGAAAATATTGCTGTTAAGTGATGTCTGCACTGATTCCGAAAAAGAAATATAAGACCCCAAAGCCCTGACTGTAAAAGATATTCAACCAGGAGTGTTTGTTCTTATCAGAATTGTCTCGGAAGGTAAAAAAAAAAAAAGCAAAGAATACAGGTATGCCGCTATTTGCCAGCGTTCCGTGAGTGATGATGAGGGCGAGGTTCGCTTTTTATACCTAAAAATTGTTGGTGATGATGCAAAAGTATTTATCAGCAATGAAAATTACGTGTCTGACGTCCCTTTCGAAAATATTATTTGCATTTTACATAATCCCACGCTCAAAATTAAGGGCACTCGAACATACTATAATTTTGATAATACTGTGGAAGTTTTTGAGAAATAACTGCAGTAATTGTATTAGTGCAGTAATAATAAATATTTTACTAATTGTTAATATTAAATAATTATATTTGTTTGTACTACAGTATCTATAAAGTTATTTTAAAATATTTAATTCATAAAAGATATTTCATAGTATTGTTGTTTTTATTTCGTACGCGTAAGACCCGTTACAGCGCCCTGTAACACCCGTTACATACAAACGTTAACATAAAATATTATGTGCAGGCTGATTCTTTACTGCGAATGTTGTAGATGATGAGCAGTTTACTTAAATATCGTCCGAGTTTATTTTTAATGCATAATTCAAATAATATTCGCAGATTTTTGCGTTCATGTTAAGACCATCTAGAGAGTAGAAGCAAAACTATGCGACACCCGTTACGCATACTTGTGGCTGAATTTCTTAAATCCAGCAACACATGTAGGTAATTTAAAAATATTTTAAGATATGGAGTGATAGGTGGGTAACGGGCTCTTAAAATTTAAATGTTTTCCTTTGTGATCATTGACAAATTACCGATTAAGAGAGTACGACCTGTAACATCCGTTATATGGAATCACCTCTAGTTATTCTTCATCCAAAATTTGTCGAACAACCTACATTATAAGTTTCATACACCATGTACTTATAAGGGATTTATTCCAGCATTTTTACCAAAGTGCCACTTAGGTGATTCTTACATTTAAACTAGCTGAATGATTATGGTGGATAAAGAACAAGGGTGTGAGCCGTTGGAGCGCCAGAGATGTTCTTGTTCTGCCATTACGGTCCCCCGGCGGCCATCTTGTCCGCCATGTTGGATGTATGTGACCTGGCCTTGATATTTGACCTTGACACCGTAACCTTTGACCTTTAAAACGTAAAAAAAATCCCAAAAATGTATTTAACAAGTGATTAAAAATTATAATAATGTTATTACTAAAAATGTATTATAAAAATTAATTATTAAAAAGTTTATTTTTTTTAAATTTAATTTCTGGAGGTCCCTTATAGCACCACGTCCAGCATACGACTGACCCTCGCCAATTGCGATTGCCTGTTTAGTCGACAGACCTCTACCCCCGCCACTCCCCCCTTCCAATACCCTCACCTCTCAACACCTCACCCACCCACCTCATATTCATTCATATCGTCGCGTTGTCTGTCTATCAGCTTTAAGTCGTATCCCCATCTGCCCCCTATACATGTTAACCAACAAAAACAAGCAACATAATTGCATTATAAATTAATTTAATTGTTTGTAAAAAATCCCTCTGGTTTTTTACCAGTCTTCATTACAGAAGACATCCCAATATGGTCAAGGCCAAGTTCAACGTTTGAGATCAAACCTCAAACATGGGTCGCAACCCAGCTTGCTTATCTCAAACTCCCCAAATCATCCTACAAGTTTACATGTAAGAACTACCTAATTCACACTTTAGTAAAAAATGCTGGAATAAATCCCGAATGAGTACATGGTGTATGAAACTTATAATGTGGGTTGTTAGACAAATTTTGTAAGGAGAATAAATGTGTTAGAGTGAGGAAAAGGGTACACAGTTCGAATACTGACCAGAGTTTTTGGAGAGTTTTTGACGAACTTTGTAAGTGATTTACTGTCTGTATACATGCTTAAACGTACCTTATATAATCATTTATGCAATCTCAAAATTTGAGTATTGTTAGGGACATGAGTTCGAAATCCGAAATTATAAGCAAAATTAATTTTATATCAAACTTAGAAAAAGATGTGGTAATTCTTCCTAGTGTTTTATAAATAATATAGGAATTTATATTAAATGCGAAAGGGACTTTTAGCTATCGGATATAGGATTCAGAGTGAGATTCGCAATCCGATTAACGACCCGAGTTTTTGAAGCCTTTTTAGCGATGTTCGTTCATTAACTTCTCACTATTTAGTATTCATGCGGAACTGATAAAGTCTTAAGCAATTTACGAAGGTTACACATGGCTTAGGGCCTTGAGTTTGAAGTCCGAAACTATCAAGAATATTAATTTTCTCTCGGTCTTAGAAAAAAACTGGTAGTTTTTCCGAGTGATGGGAGAAAGTATATATAGAGCGCTAACGCACACTGATACCGTAATTGATGTTCAGACGTCGATAAGTTAACATCTATTTGGAAGCATTCTCTCGCTATACAACAATGATGAATTGCGAATACGAAAGTCGGCCTCTGACCTCATCTAACATGGAGCCGCGACCTGCATCTTCGCTGCCTGGTTGCTGACTGTGTTCGAGTCTGTGATCGAATCTTTACCTTCGCTCAAAATTGTATTGTATTGTAAAGGGCTTTTTGACGCACCCCGGCTTTCTGCTTGATAGCTTAGAAGGGGATGACTTACAGACTAACTTATAACCTAATTTAAGTTAACACCCATGCCTTACCCGCACCCCAGATCCGTTGCGCACCAACCGACTGCGCCACGAGAGGTCGGCTTCGGTCAAAATGATAGTCGACATGAAAGAATCACCTGAACGACGAGTCCTTTTCGCAGGAGGAAGAATTACGACGATGGCCATACACGGTTTATGCAAGGTGATACATTGAAGGAACCACACCAAGAACTGCAAGGATTCTTCTTTTGAGAGTCAGCATATGATGATGTCAATACACCCTGCTGCATCAGTGGGTATTGATTCATCTGGCGTTAATAACGAGGCAGTTAGTGCTGAAAACGGAATGAGTGCAGTAGAGTCGGTTTGTGTGTAATGTACACTTGCAAGACTTTTCCGTGAAATCGACTTTCTTCAAAATAAACGGTCGTTAGCTCTAAATAATGAAGAGCATACAACTTCTGCTACAAAGAAAAGTAAAGTTGATATTGAGGATGAAACAGGAGGCGAAGATGACCACGAAGAGAGCACTGATGGAAATTAACATAAAGATAATGATAATGCTGAAGATAATTATATTGACAATTTTCTCGATGCACCGACATACCCCTGCAACACATTTGCTAAAACAAAGACATGAAAAAGGCAGAAGGTGTCAATAAAGTATGTTACATAATTCCCGAAGACACCAATGAACTTGTTCCACACAGATATTTGATTCACCTGCAAAAAAAGCTGTAATCTCTCATGCGTTGTTGAAAATATCTTCAATCATTAGAAAATTGACGGATCGGGGATATATCGCATGTAGTAATGAACTGCCCGCTTTTGAAATTGTAATTACAAAAACTTAATAAATTAATATGATAAAATAACTTATTTTTTATTTTAATGTGACATACCCTATCACCCCACACAACTTTAAATTGGTGCTATGAGCACTCAGCTATTAAGGTAAAGATCCACATACAGAATATTAATGAAGACTTTACGTACAATAAAATGCATGAATAATGGACTGCGTAGATAACATTAAGTCTGGCACCATGTACAAATTTTGGAGACAGTTGGGGATAATTTTTAGTATGTATGGATGAGGGACATATAACAAACCCATAGATTGAATATGAATTGATGATTGATTGAAATATTGTTGGAAAAATTGGAAGATTAAGAGAGAGATTTTGAGATTGATGGCAATATTGCGAATGTGAACGAAAGATTGATGGAAATATTTGCAAATGATTTATAGAAAGATTACAAAAGATTGCTGGAATGATTGTGAAAGATTGATGGAATGTTTGTGAAAGATTGATGGAAATATTGATGGAAAGATTGCGAAAGATTGATCGAATAATTGAGAAAGATTAATGGGAAGATTGAAAATTGGTGGAGAGATTGAAATATTGTAGGGCATGTGGAGCAATTGCGAATATCAGATTGCGGAGCGAATTGCAGAGTGGATTGCGGGGCGGATTGTGGAGCAGGTTGTAGAACATATTGATGGAAAGATTGCGAGATTGATCGAAGGATTGCGAAAGATTGATGGGAATATAGAAATATTTATGGAAAGACTGCGAAAGATTGATTTTAAGAGTGCTGAGGATTTGTGAGGATTGGTTGCGGGTTGGCGATGATGGAGAAAGATTGATAGAAAGATTGGAAGATTCATGAATTGATCCAAATATCGATGGAATGATTGGACGATTGACGGATTGATGGTCAAGAAGAACATAAAAGTTAAAAATGTTTATCACCCTAGTACACTCCAAGTTTTCAGGGTCTGGCAGTATTGGCATTTAAATTAACACCAATAATTATGCCTATAAAAAGTGTTAATAGATGCTGATTCATATCATGACTATAACATACTCGTGCATGTGGTCGTTGTTAGTATTATGGGCTTCATATAGTCTTATATGACTACGCTAAATAATCTGAGTACTGTACTTATACCCGCAAAATGGTCTAGGCAGTGAATAATTTGCTGATTCTGGGATCGTGTACAAATGAGGCTTCAAGAGAGGGGGCTGGAAATGTAGTTATTAAATGAGAGATTTTTGCATGCTTCCGCGATTCCCTATGCACAATCTCTACACAATATAAAAATTAATAAATAATTTGTAATTATAAATGATTTTTTTAAATAGGATAATAAATACACATTTACAATATGGCATACCCCAAGCCAATAAAATCAATATGGCTACCAGAAACAAACATATATGCTTGAATATTAATGGGCGTAACTGTGGAGCGCCATTGGGTACATTAGACAAACCCGGGTCGGCGGCTTCTAAGTACCTCTTAAATCTAGCCGAAGATTGCTGAGCTCGTTCGAGTTGAGGCGAAGACCGCCAGCCACAGCCACACAGCTAACATTTAAAATACATTGCGCCAGACTTACCTTTATCATACTACTGGTTTTACGGCATGTGTAAAATCATTACTGTGTCTCTTATTTGTAAACCTTTAACAAAAACAAAAGTCTCAAAAATTATTTTCTAATTTTAACAAAGGGGAATATTTAGTTTCAATTTACTGAGCTTCAAAATAATATCTTTGCTCAATAGAATAGGTTTTTTTGATCACTTTACTAAAACTAAAAAAAAAGTTAAAATATAATAAAATATACATAATTGTTTTACATATTTGCGTAACACATTCAGTTGTATTCCTGAAGAACATATCGTTAACAAACCTAAAATAAAAATGCGATGAATGTCCAGGGCATGTATAATTAATTTACTATGCATGTAGCACAAAGAACATTCTTCTTCAATACACTCTTCGTGTGCCTCCAACCATTGACATTTCTGTTTACACACGAGTAGTCAATTTCTAAAACGTCCATTGTCCACCAATATGATAATTTACAAAAATGGTCTTGTCGGTTCCTTCCTAGACTTTGCTGGGGCCACGGTGGCCGAGCGGTTAGCCCGCTTGCCTCACACCAAGGCGACCCGGGTTCAATCCCCGGCCGGGTCACTCCGGATTTTGGCATGGGAGAATCGTGCCGGACGATGCCTTTGGTCGGCGGGTCTTCTCGGGAACCTCTCGTTTCCCCCGCCCTATCATTCCGGCGCTGCTCCATTCTCAACTCACTCGCCCTCATCGACTCTCAACACCACGATGTTAAGAGTCGTTCAAATCTCTTCACTCACTCACTACTAGCCTTTGCTATGGAATGACAAAAGTTTTACAGGTCCAAAACAGCACGAAGGTCGTTTAAGCGCATGTTTAAAATCAATTCCATTTCCAAAGTAGCCATTGTCCACAAACATTAAATACAATTTATTTAATTTTAACGGGAATGCTTGGTTTCAGAAAGTTCTAATTTTTACAGACAATGTTCGTGATGAATAGTAACATACATTCCAAAATTCATACGGCCACATTAACAAATGCACTCCCTATACATTTGTCATTATTTCCCGAAATTCAATATACACGAACAAGGAACCCTTTGGAATTGGATAACTCATTTACAAGGTGAAAAGCAAAGTATCACTGAACTCAGCTAATGCAAACAGTAGCTCCTTCACACTGCCTGCAAGTGCAGGAAGACACACATTCAGTAGTTGAAATGTTACATTGTTATGACCAGCTTATAATATGTCCAGTATTGTTATGTGTAACCATCCTGTGGGGTGTTGAGTTACGGGTTTCCATTTAGCGCATTAAAAGTATGTATGCTTGACATGAACGTACATGTTTAAGAAGGGTGGACAAAGTTGAAAAAATGGCAGTCTTTGCTTTCTAGTACTGTTCGAACTGACGAATCGAGAACTTTTGCAATAAAATGTTTGGAATTTCGTAACATGGAATCACCAAAATGATTACCCACTAGTTTTGTCAAACGTTTCACAGAGAAAGTTTTTGGTTTACGTGCCAGAAATTATGTCTGTAGTTTGCTTGTTTCATCACAACCATTTAAATTGTGCGTCACAGGGAGAATGGAATAAAGAATTTTGATGTATACGTCAGATTAGTCAAAAACACTTCTTTCAAAAGAGCTTGTTTCAACGATATTTTCAAATTTTTTTACAATCGTATGGGTCTACTTTCTCACATTCCCAGTACAAGTATAACGCCAGACTTATAGAACTTACCACCAATTTCCAGCACATTTTTTGTTCATGTTTTTGAGCTCGACTCAGATACAATAGTTTGCATACATATCTAAGATCAATAATCTAGTCAGTGAATAGATCTTGAAAAAGGTTTTAATATAGCTTGAACTCCACAAGATATCCAATTTGACCGGAAGTGTCCTGATTGGACTGTAGGGAGTTTCAACAACAGGATCATTTTGGTCTGCCCGAGTCGTTCCCTTTTTCTTTATACTTTTCGCTTCATTCAAGTCATAAACAGTGTCATTACATAGGATGCCTTCAGAAATTCAAGACTTTTTTCACAAGTACATAGTCAAAAATTCTCAAATTGTGTGACACAAATGGTTTGTTATGTATGTATTCCGTACTCTGCCAAGATTTCGATACTCACAGCTTAGTGATTGCACCATCATTATATAAAAAACTGGCTTTCATGTTCATTGCTTTGGTGTTCTTAGCCTATCTTTTGAAAAAAAATCCTCCATGTGTTAGGTAGTAAGATGTTGATGCAAGTTAGTATTAAAGTTATGTCTTTTTACATGCAACTTTGGAATGTGCTACGGATATGCGCCGAAGAGCATAACTTGTTTCTTGGCGTGTAGACTCAATTTCATATTTGCCTTTCTTCTTTTGGGGAAGTTAATTCCTTTGCGTATAATAGTATGTAATATATCTTCGGATATTTCCGGCCATCGTTTTAAAGAAGACTTCTTATCTGCCCAAGTATGTCCCACATAACGTTTCTCGCCCTTGCGACTTGCGCAAAATCCAAATATATTAGCTTCATCAGAAACTTTTTTTTGTGGAGATTGTTAGTTTAATATTCGCCACTTTTGTGTTATCCAATTACAAATGCGAAGTGCTTTAAAAGCTAAAAAAATTAGTTAATAGAATTATAATATATTTACCGAATTGAAAAAATTGACGTCTGTGTTTTATTTTTACGAGGACAGTCGTTAATATTTACTTAAGGTATCAGCAAGTTTTAATAAAGCTTTTCGACTCAGCATACATAAAAACGTGTAAAGTAATAAACAACATTATAAGTCGATAAATAATCAAGGGAAAATAGCGGTTCTATAAAGATAACGGCAATCTTTAAAAAATGACCGCTAGTGTACCATGATACCAACTTTTTTTTCGAACTTCACGAACAGTAAACCTCATTAAAAGAAACAAAGTTTCTGGCCCTCAAACTTCTAACAGAACATTCCTAGCTTCTGCATTATTACTCCTCTTGTCTGTTCTTTCTTCAGCTACCAGACAATACTTGTTAGATACGCAATAGCCTTTTAATAATATTTAAAAAATGACTTTAAATTTGAGTTCACATATTAAAAATGCGTAATAATGATGATTTTCAAAAAATTAAAAAAAAAGTAGTGAAAATTAACATTTCGACTGCGCCTACGCGAATTTTTAATGACGTAATAGTTCTAATAGATAGTCTTGACGTGCCGGTTATCTATACATTATTTCATTATCTCATAAAAAATTGCATAATTATCTTGCTATGCCCCCTATTATAGGCAGTAAAAGATATCAATACAAGTCAACGTAAATTAGTGAGAAAATCAGTTAGTAAATATACTGGGACAGTTTTAGCTGTTTCAATTTTAGAGACTTTGTTTAACTTGTTAAGCCTGTAAAGGTGTAAAATAATTAACTGTTCTCCATTTTGTAGCCAACAGAGCTCTCTTTTTATTTCCAGTCACGTGGAAGTATATTCAGTTCCACTTTTCCCGCTGTAAATATTAATTACCGTTGATAAGTACACCTGGTGGGAGCTACAACACCAAGATCGTAAATTTCACGAGTAATATTTCCATGCAAATGACACGGCCTTCTATATTTCCCTCGTACACGCAGATAGCTTATCGTGTAAAAGGGGGGGGGGGGGGGGGCGAGGTCGCTCTTTCCCTCTCCACACAACTACAGCTAGAAGTCGGCATCTTAAAATGAGATGTTTGCACAAATGTATTTAACGGTAGTACTACTTTGTCAGATTTGTTTTTAATGTATGTAAAACTATTCAGTGGTGAACTTTCTGTAGAGGAATCATTGCATTTAGTTCAGGAAACACTGCCGTTAGAGATTTAACGTAAAAATACAAGCGTGCGTTCGGGATATTTTCAACAATCTCCTGCTTTATGGCGTAATTCTGGAGAAAAAAAACTTCTAATGGCTTGGATAGGATTTGAACCCGAATCTACGTGTTTCGACCTTGGTAACGGACTTCTTTCAGCACCGTTCCGTTCACTCAGCCTTACTAAATTTTGAGCACCGATATGGTTATTTAGTGATTCTGAAAGCAATATACTTTTGACGGTAGCTTCGCCGTTAGAATTTCAATACGCATACGTATGAAATGAAACACGGGAAGCCCTAAACCATTTAAATTATTTGACAAGACTCAACACGGCATTTTAAAATACGTGAAAAGTGTTGTTTCACTCAAGTCATCACCGTGCCTATTTGAGAGAGGAGGTTACTACTTTCCGATAATCGCTGTCAAAACTAATGAAACGAGAGATGACACTGACTTGACACATTAATATTGTGCTTGATAACCTGCCAGGAAGATAATTACATTTTACTTAGCTGAGGCAATTTCTTTGGCACGCTACGAATGAAACTGTTGTAACAAACTGTATTTTTTGTAAAATTATTTGTTGTTAGAAAGAAAACCAATTTTGCCACTGTATACACTTTTAATTTTTAATAAAGAAGAAAGGTAAAAACAAATTACATATGTATATTTTTCCCTTAATATAAATTGTATGTTGACCACTTAACACAGATACTTAAGTAATTTTCGGTTTCTTTAGGGCTTGTGACAGAAATTTCTTTCAAGTTAGACTCTTGGCTTTCTGAATATAGGATATTCACGGTAAATTGAGCACTTCTGAAAGTCTTCTGATTTGGAAAAATAGTCAATAAATACGTTTTATCTTAGCGTTAAACTTTACTTTCCGAGTGTCGAGAAATATACACACTCCGTTTATTACTTACATGGCAACATTTAGTTACAAAGGATAAAATATGGCTGAAAGGAAACAGTTACTTGAACAGCCTATATTGGGCGTGTTATACAAAATACGCATGCCCGAGACAACAAAGGGTTGGCTTAGGGAGTTGCTGTCCAAGGGTTCGATACCACGAGGGAAGTCTCGAGCCCATTTGACTGGTACCAATAAAAATAATTCTAGACAACGCAACGAAGAGAACACATATAAACACAGAACAATTAGTATTGTTACGTGCTAACGCTCGCACTAGACGCGAGCTCAATGCGCGGTCCAGCTTTGTGGGGGGTGACTCACCTCGACCCTTCCCTCTCCCAGGCAGACCGGTTCGTTGCCCCATCGCTCGCCCGCCACTGGAGGGAATGATTGGCAGCGATGACCTGGCTGCCGTTACTGCTCCTCCTCTTCCCTCCTGGAGAAGCCAATGAGTTTAGAGGATGCGCAGAGATATTACGGGAACTAGGACCCGCGGCCCAACGCGGCATTTTGAGAAATTTCTGGGCGATGGCCTACGACCCTATAAATATTACAGCGGCGCAAGGGTTGGCAGTCTTGGTAGAATCCTTCTGGCATTGCAATTATTGAACTGATTACTTGTATATAGTAAGATATATCAATTTATTGTGGGATATTGAGACGGAAGTATTATCTTTGTAATTAATTTTAGTAAGTTAGGAAATTATAAATCAATTCACGAACCTGGTTTAGCCCACTGACTCTTAAGAAATTGTAACAGTGTGGTGAAAAGAGTTGCCATATACTACAAAACTCTCCAGTGTCGTATTTCCGATGTAATTATTCGTTAAATCATTTGCTACCTTTGAAGAATAACTGGAAATTTGTTGATTTTTGTTTTGTATATTTGGAAGACAAAATTGCGTATCACGTATTATCAGTAGCATCACTTGATCGATGCACGATACTAATTGTTAGGTCCATGACGTCAAAAATGTTCACATTTTTTCGGAAATGCTCACCATCTCTCGCCATCTATGGACAGAGTAAACCCACCTGGGTTTTAATAATTATCCAGTTAATGATGAACAAACCGTATTAAGGTTTCGTGAGAAAAAGGTAAGGTAACTGGCAAACTCGTCTGCATTCTCTGAATTGTGTGGCTAAGAAAGGCATACGTTACCCCACAAGTAATCGAAGCGCCGATGAAATTTCCTATTTGAGGCTAGGGTGGTAGCGCAGCTAGCATACAGGAATCCTGCCAAGAGTATCGATGTCCAAGTTACCGGCGGAGTCGCGTGTGAGGAATAATGAAGACGTTGAGTTTGTCGGCCGGTTTTCTCAGGGTAGTCCTGTATCCTCCACTCTTGCGTTCCATCGCTGCGCCGAGTTTATCTCATTTCATCACCACGGGATTTAAAGAACCGTTTATTAAGATCATTTCAAGCGTCTCCACTCAACCCTTCGCGCCTGATTTCTTTTGATAAAAATCTATTGTTTGCGCATCGCATTAGATGCTGATATTGATTTATTGGACACGCTCTTGAGTGCCAGCAGACGGATAGTAGCTTCGTCAGATCAAATTTCATTGGGAATCCTGACCTGAGCCTTCTAGTAAGCGTGCGGGCACACCGAATCGCTCAGGAAAAATAGCCAATGTTGCAGGTATTTAAATATTTCGCTACGTCGATCAGCCTAACACAAGCAGAAAATGACGAGAAGACACTTGAAACGAAACACTTACAAAGGAAGTAATTCAATTTCTGTTTTGGCGAGAATAAGCAAAGAGCAGAAATCACTGTTCACGCGTAGACGCGATCATAAGTTTCTGTCTCCCGTGATATCAACTGAATTTTCCCGTAGTCTTACTGTTGGGAATTCTATAGATAAAAATACCTTTACACAAATTTCACTTGAAATTATTATTCTTCAACTCAGAAAATATTATTTTATTTTGTGTTTTCTTCATCCGCATTACAATTGTCGCATCAGAAATCTAAACACTTATTAAAAAGTTACTTGTATGTGCAGAACAATGTAGGATTAATTTTCTTATTTTTCTCCGCACGTGCTTAGCATCGAGTGATGTATCGAACTCCCAGCGAGGATGATTAGTTTGATTAATTTTAATATTTACATTTTACGACTTAATTTTCCAATGTGGCAAAGTTAAGGCGACATCACCTTATCTTCCAATTAACAACAGAAAAGAATAATATATTAAATTAAACAATGGGAGGAAACAGAAATGATAGTTAGAAATAATATTACAAAACTTACAAACTAGAAACGCGAAATATTTACATTACATACACAGTAAATATTTTTAGGCTGTACAACGAAAATGTATACACTAACAACAGCATGCCAGGTTCATAATTTGTAACTACCAGCTAAAATCAGTAACAGTAAATTATACAAACATAAACATGTTAAGTAAAGAAGGAAAAGAAAAAACTATGCTTCATGGATATAACAAGCTCATAACTAAGATAAAACTAGTACACACAATATCAGATAATGCTAAGTAATTTAACGTTCAAGTTCTATGCCCGCGTGTTCCATGTGTAACTTACAGTCTTGTTAACCATACAGTTGTTGTGTGATGTGGTCTCCAATTAATTTAATGTCATCTTGCCATGGCTATCCCAGCAACTACTGTTGCGAAACTGTAATAGTAACACCTTAATAAAATATCACAATGTCACTTTACGAGAATACATGAGTTAGTATTTAATGTGCATAATTTTTACAGCCCGTTTGTTGAGACTGGTTTATTGAATTTTGCACGCGTAGCAACGGCCTATTAGTACCGGCATACGTCTGGGCATGCGAGTCGCCTCGTATATTATAGACAGTGGCTCGGCACGGACTGGTCTGTAGCTGAGCAGCATGACAGTGACCCGGCAGTATACGCGCGGGCATAAAAACATTCGGCAAAACCGGACACGGAGAAGTTTGACTGGCCTCAACAGATAGCAGTGCTCTTGTGACAGTGTGTGCGTGCTGGATAATTTTGTTACCGTATACGTGCGCTGTTCGACATAAGTCAGTTGCTTTTCTATTATTGAGTGGAAATGTTCTGTTAAAATATTCACCAGTATCGAATTAAATTAACGTTCAATAAAAGCAACAACGATGGAGGTGAAACACATTACTTGTTCCGTTTCAACATTTCCATAACATGAAGACGAAATAAATGTATTACAAACTCTTTCACCTTTAAAATTTTTTTTTTTTGGGGGGGGGGGGGGGGGTATAAAATATTGGATGTAAAGATGTACAGCGCTGCGTAAGAAATGTCTCGACGAGAATGCATTACTCAGACAATATTTGTTCACATAATATGCCAACATTGAGGGGTTTGAGACGGCATAATATCAAGCCAACGTAAACACATGTTACAGCACAGCAGTAGTATGTATAATAAAAATACAAAAATCATGCAACTAGTAACACATAAAGTCATACAGAGCTGTCATATATTTAGCCAATGCCAAATGTTATTTCCTAGCATATTCATAGTTGTTGGCACGATCTTTGTGATGGTATAGAATTCTTGAATTGTGTCTCGTATCACTCTTTTGTCGAAATCAATAGCAATACAACCTTTAGTTTACGGGTTGCCAATAAATCTGTAATAAAGAATGATAAATTTTAAACATCTTTAAATATAATAATGTTACATTAAATGACACACGAATATTTACAACAATCAGTTCTATACAATAACACAAAATATAACTGAAAAAAGAGAAAAAGTAATTGTTATTTACATTTATTTTCCAACGACAAAAGTGATGTATCAAGTTCAAGTTAAACTATAAATTTTGTAAATCAACGTTCAAAACTCGTCCCTCAATAACTACATTTAATTTAGCGCAAATATAGGCAAGTGACTCCCAACCAACATGGCAGTAAATCATACAATGTGGAACAATCACTGAACGTATTACGTAAAATGTAACTTACAAAGTATCTCCAATGAAATAAGCAGTCTTTGTTCACTTTAAATAAGTCCATACTATCACTGACAGTGTTCTGGTTGACATATTGGCTACCCTCTGTGAAGCAGGAGCTTGAATGTTGAGCGTGAGTGGTTCCGGTTTCAAATCCCGGGTAGGGCAAGGGTTTGATTTATGATCGTCCGTATGGGTCACCCTTTCATGGGAAACATCACTTCCAATACGAAAACTGCGAGAACACAGTTGTCACGAAATTAAATAATTGTGTGCTGTACATCTGGAAATATATTTGCATTTTGTCTTGTAGTTTTACAAGTAAAACCTTGGATACTAGTACACAAATGAATACTTGCTTTTATTTGTAATAAGTACATTAACCTACCAAGTGAACTTGCAAGATATAGATATTTATTTATACTGCGTGAGTGTCCACTGTGAGTAAAAACACGCACTACGTGATTTTGAGCACATAAAGCTATAAAACGTTTCTATAGTTTTAAATGAAATGCATTGGCCTAAAATTACTATTTAGTTATACTTTGTTAAAATGTACGCATAAATGAATTTACGCGAAATTGCACCGAGTGTTACACACTAAGTAGTATTTCAGGTGTATCATTTTTATGATATGTAACAAGGAAACTATCAATCTAAACGAGATGAATATATCGTACCTTTAGGTTATTATTGTCTCAAAATGTATTCTAAGAAACAGCTCCGGATGAAGTCAGGGTAACAAATAGACCCGGGCTGTTCACATGTAAACTAATATATCCATTCCTAACGGCAAAGGATACGTTCGACTTATGAGAAATTCCGCTTGTCTGCGCCACGGGTACCGTGCATGTAGTAAACGGTTGCCCATATCTCTGTCTCACTCCCGTGTTTCAGCTCTCGCTTTGGAACGTGAGGATTTCCCAAAGTGCGATCAAGATCTCCAATACTAGACTGTCCCCAAACAACTACCTGGAAACCCCCGCGTTGCCAAATGTAAACTGCTAGAGGATAAACTAGTTCTAGGAAGGCAGGTCATTCCCGCCCTTTCACTGCTGCTTATTAACAGCACGAAAGATTTGTAATAGGTTCACCATATGTTTCGTTCTGATAATTTTAGACGAACGAGTCACGTTGCGGTAGTTGCAAAGTTTCGGAATTTGGGTACAGAACTTCATTGTATTTATTGATGTTCCAGAGAGCATTTTTACACAGTAAAGAACTTGTCAGTGAAACACAAGAAAAAAATGTATTAAAATATATTTTATAATACGCAAGAAAACAAGAATGCGCATTCTGAAAATTACAAGATTTAGTTTTCTGTGCATAGTCTAGTAGATAAGGAAACAATAATGATCCATAAAATTACAAATGTAAGTCCTTTACACAAAGACAAAAATGCATATTTACAATATTTTGTATTAAGTTACTTGTGTGTAGCTCATGTGAAAATATACAAACGTAAAGTTAACTGTTCATTAACACTGTTCAGTTGAGGGGTGGAGTTGAGAGGTTTGGGTGGCTAACATCTAAGGTCTTGAGAATCGATGAGGGATGGAATGAGGTTGATTCGGAGCAGCACCCAGAAGGTAAGGGTGGGGGAAATGGGAGATCCTCGAGAAAACTGTCGACTAACAGCATTGTCCAGGCACGATTCCCACATGCGAAAATTCCGGAAGTGACCTCGCAGGGGATGAAATCTAGATCGCCGTTGTGGAAGGTGAGCGCTCTAGCAGCTCGATCACCACCCTGTTTAGTGGTTGCTCATGAAAGTACTTTAAACATGTAACAAGTCGAGTTCGATCTTTTTATTGGACACTTCATTGCTTCATGAATGAGAGTTGTCGATCATAATACCAAGGAAACGGGTGTTCATAACTGATAATTTTTATTGTTAAAAAAATATATAACTCCTAAATATTTAGCAGCATTAGCTGATTTTGCGCAAATTATGCTGAAAATGTATTTTATAACATTTGGTGAATAATTTGTTTACATTAGCTAACACGTAAAATACTCAGATTTGATAATTGTTAGTTTCTGAATGTATACCGTACTTACAGTTTTGCAACTGCGCGATTCATTAAATAAGTATGAGATTATTTGATGAGGCAGCAAAAAATCGCCCCTGAAATTGTCACAGAAAGATTCGTCAGTATGTATAATATTTTGTTCCTAAACACAAGCCCTACTGGGTCGCTTTAAATTTTGTTCCAAATTTTCCAAAGAATAGAGTCTAATATTCCATAACAAATGTTTTTTTAAGTCTCATAAAAAACGTTTCGCTTAAAATATTGGAACACCAAAACAAACCCAATTCGACTAGTCTAAAAGCAATGCAATACCAATAAAAGTTACGTAATTAAATACAGTTTACAAATTTAATTTAAATAGTTTTATCCTCAAACTCTCCTTGTAGCTGCACGACACGCGGAGAACATTTAGCTACAAAGTTAGTTTCACATATAAACAATCGCTGGACAAACAAGCACGGAACTATTTCCACTCCAGGCCAAAATAATTACAGCAAATCACGGGGAGAAATCGCTCATGTACTGATACTTATACAGGAAGAAAGGCTTACAATGACTTGTACAGGATTGTAACACAATATCGCAACTACAATGCACTAAACTGGACAGCAGTTCCTTCAAATTCCTTGTAGGTGTTAACTGACATTAGTAGACCTATTCATATAGACCCATTCCTGCCTTATATGCAAAATGAAGCTGGCGTGTAAGGTAAATTACAAACTATATTGTGGCAATGGTTTGTAATACTAAGACGAGTCTGTACAAAATAAAGTAATTTACTGAGAAACAGTACAGAATGATTTTATTAAATACAAGTGAAATTACGAAATATTCTTTGCGATAAAATATGGGTTAAAACATCTTTAATAAACAATCTTTGTGGCTTTTGAACGTACATTTGTTTTCAATGCAATTACATTTTCAGCAATAAATCGGCTAACAAGCATTTAATACACAAAGCTATCAATTTTATAGGCAATACAGGAGTTTCGGTATTAAAAATAACAATTTTTCTCCGGATAAACACGTTCAAATTCTTATAATAAGTAAGCCGAGCAGTAAAATAATCGGGTCACAATGCTAACATTACATGATTATGAGAAGTCGCACTTTCGTCACAAACGGGTGCATAGGGGCATAACCAGCATTCTTTCGGAAATATTTTCAAAGAAGACCACTATCAATATACTCCATTATAAAAGTATCCCCATGGCTAATAAATCCGTTAATGATAATTTGGAACAGCTGTGTACTCGGTACTATGTTGAGCTTCAACAAAACTGTTTATTATACTCCATAAATTGATAGAAATTTGTCGGAACAATATTACTTACTATGCCTGTTATGTTAGATATATCTATTTCATTTTATTTAATCTTTCTTTGACGAAGTTAGGCTAAGATGCCTTCTCCCACTTAAGAAAATTGAATACGATGGAGCACATACATAAAGGTTATTTCGAGAAACTGTACTCTGTTAGGCATTTTGTATGAAAACTGTAGACATGATTGGTCAGAACTGACGAGCGACTTACAGGAAAAATTGAGTAACACGATAAACTTAACGTTTTCATCATTAAGAGGGGGGAAATGAGATTACGTAGGAGCGACGAATGCAGTAGGGGGGGGGGATGTAAGTACCTCGAGAAAACCCTCAGGCCAACTGAATGAACCGTCATGTTTCTCTCTTACGAAAATTAAATAGTAACCCCGCCAGGGATCAAACCAATATAGTATTTGTGGGAGGTAAGTACTGTAGCCAATGGTCGCCACATGCATTTTAAAACACACAGAGCGGATGGTTATGATTTACAGTGTATCATTTACAAACTTTGTGAGTTATGCGTTGGAGAATAAAGGCTTACCACTTGTGACACTCAGTGAAATGTAATGAATACACAAGAAACTGACTACTATAAAATAAAATTTTCAACTTAGCAACATGAACTAGCGTAACTAAATATAAAAAAAAAGTACTGCAATTTTGAGATTGTAGTATTTTCTTGAGAAGTGTGTGTTGCTAAATTTATGCGCGCATTCAAATACGGGAAAATCATTGGAAACATTTTTACACACTCAATAGGCTTATGCCCGACAAGAACCCACGATGCCTTATTTGTTCCGCAGTGGCTGCAAGGGAAAATTATTTTCACATGCAGTTTTTTGCACTCATTTTAAGTGAGTGTCCTAATATTTTTATATCAGAATGTGTGCGGCAATATAACGTTTCAGGAACAATAACATACTCATTCAGCACCTTTCACATTTCGCTCTATCGTAATATAGTTCTATGGAAAATTGATGACAGGCCACCATACTATGGACATTTATATTTAAGTTTATCAAGCGTCACATGTTTCATACATTTATCCATTTCCATGCGTTCTTTCAAAAACCAGTTATCTTAAGAGCAATATTATAAAATAATATTCATGTTGCATGCACTGAACGGCCATAATTACTTCTCAACAACATAAAAACATTGTTAAAATATTATCACAAACATTTCCCTTAATATTTATATACATAAACATTTCACTTATATACAACAAATACACACACATACACACCTCTCCCTCCGTCTCTCTCTCTCTCTCTCTCTCTCCCGCTCCCTCTCTCTCTCTCTCTCTCTCTCTATATATATATATATATATATATATATATATATATATATATATATATATATATATACATAATACATATATACATATACATATATAATATATATATACATATATGCACATACAAAAGAGCGAGCACAGCAATAAGTATTCAAATAATCAATTTAACTCATTTTAAACAACCTGCCAAAAGCGTTATGAACAAAAAACATTTTGGATTGTTGCATCCTTGATACAGAGGCTACTGGATACGTGTTTACTTTTACTGAACAAAAAACATATTGTAAAAAAATTGCATTCCATATATATAATGTTTAGTATATATTATATATATATAGTATGTATTATGCAAAGTATATATTATACGTGGTATAGATTATATATAGTATATATTATATAAAGTATATATATATATATATATATATTTATAATATTAGAACACACAGTCACCGTTTTATGAACAGAAGCTTTTACGGATACCTTTCGTTTCTTCATGGCGTGCAGGACATCAGTCACGAAAGGCGGGTCTCGGACTCTCGTGCTTCTGGGTATGCGAGCATCAGCTAGCTCGAGCAACATGCATTGCATGAAGAATTGCTTCAACTTAGGAAGCATTACATTCTGCCATAAAAGTTCGTCTCTTTGAACACGCTCGACTGAACTTAGTAAAGAATATCCTTTACATGAAGGAACTCAGTACACCAACAATTCAGTATGGGAGGGTAACCGAAGCCAATGTCATTAATATGTACAAACAAAAAACGGAGTGTGACTTGAGGAAGTGTGGTTTGTTTATTGAAGTGCAGCGTCCATTTCTCGGTGGAAGTCCAGATGGTCTCGTCGGTGATGATGGATTGATTGAGGTAAAATACTTTTTCTTTGAAGAATGTATCATTACCAGAAGCACTTTCGGTGCCGCACCACGAGCAATGTATGGAAATAGTTGGCAATGTACCAATACTACGTAGGACACCTAAGCATTATTTTCAAGTACAAGGCCAACTTAATATTTGTAACCGCAACTTCTGTGACTTGTTGTATATGCAGGTGGTGAAATGTCAGGGCTAATGTTGACTTTATGAATACCAAGTTTGCTTACCAAGTGTAGTTTTCATTGGGTACTATAAGGATGCGCGTATTTGAGAGATACTACACAGCAGAACATTTGGATATGTAAACAGACGTACGCTCATTAATCGTAAATAGCGCATACCTGTAAAATCTCTAACGTTGCATTTGAAAGTCCTCTAAAACGATCATTTTTTAAAAACTAACATGTCTCGAAGTCTCAAGTCTAAAACAAGTTCGTATTAACCGATGTTGAGGCTGTAGTAGAGCATGTTTGTTTGGAAACATGTGTTTGAATGTCAAGGATTCTGTATATAACATATTAACTAAAGAACTAATCCCAAACGACATGCTGTACCGTATTGCACAAGTACAGTGAAACTTGAGAATGCCCGCGGACGTACTTGTATACGTATTTTCAGTACATTATGATATCGGTAGTACTTGTAAATATGTAATGGTATTTTGTTCACCATTGCTTGCTGGGATATATAGAAATAAACGATGACGAAGATCCTTACGGTTCAGATACATAACGGAATATGAAACACCAGCATTTGGTGAAGCAGGAAAAAAAAAAGTAGAAATAACAAAATATATATTGTTATCAACAGTGACATAGGTCTATTTATTAAGATTACTTTTGTATAATGTGAAAACACGATTGACTACATTTCATAATTAGTGTAGTATTGTTTGCCAGTCTTTTTTTACATAGCTAACGGCCAAATATATCCAGTGATTCCAACGTTAAGTGTACGTTTACTTTTCTATCAACTACAAGAACACATCCATTCTATGTAATCTCAATTTATTTATTATAATGAGTTTTTCTTTTGCGAAACGAAATATAGTTTAATAAATGGAAAGTTTGATTTTATGCTTTCTCCGATACACAATTTTTTTTTTTCGTGAAAGTGGCACTTACGTATATTATTTATTAATACATGTAATTTTTTACACTATAATATTTACGTGTTTTTCATTACAGCTGTTTTGCAGACTAACAGAACGAAGTCGAACCGTTGGGCTAGTGCACGCGATCCATGTACGCTTACCACATTTACGAATAAACTAGATGTACAGTAAATTATGTTATGGCTATACTATACAAATATAGCCAACGGGAATTGTTTTACGTTTGACCTACGAAGCTGCGGTTGTGTAAGGGCTAGAGCGCTCACCTTTTACAAAGATGACACGGGTTCGATCCCGGTAGATCACCCCGTATTTTGCATTCAGAAAACACGAAGAACGTTAGCATTGATATATGGGTTTCTTGGAGTACTCCAATTTCACCCACACCCATTGCATCCCATCGTTACTCAATATTCATCTCAGTTCACCATCGGCACTAAATAAGGACCTCAGATATTCAGCGCCGGTAAAAACTCTCACATTTTTATGTCACTTTAATAAAATATAACATAGTATTTTATAATAATTATTTTTAAATTAAGTTAACTGGATGAACGAATATACGTACTGATTTTTGCAAACACTTAGTAATTAATTATTATCCATTTTCAGAATCTTGCAGTACGAGAGAGACAACTCATTACTATCACTTGCAAGTAAAGACATAAAATGCTACAAAAAAAAAAACACTACCCTCGACTAAACATATTTCTACACTGTAAATGTTCTTATGAACACATCCGGGGGATGAATATTTAAAAGCCTAAAGCTGCCCTCTCTTGTCACAATGTCCAAGAAATGGAAGTGTCCCTTCTTGAAGCAAGCTCTTTTATATATATATATATATATATATATATATATATATATATATATATATATATATATATATATATATATATATATATATATATATATAATCACCCTACCTAGGTGATCTGGACTCGATTCCGGAGAGCTCACTCTTGATTTTCGTATTTGGGGATCGTAATAGATTATGCCTCTGGTCGGTGAGTTTTCTCGGAGGATACACCCTTTCCCTCACCACCATCCCCTAACAGGCTTTCAATCTGGCAATGCTTCATATTCACCTCATTTTTATTACATGTAATGAAAGCCCACAGATTAAACTACTTCCGTATGTTTTATTTTTCTCTTACCGCTTAAGCAAACTGCATAAGCATGCTTTAAAAATGCGATATTTGACCATTTTCACGATTTCTTCCTCCATAAATATACTTAATATGTTAAAAGTAAAACTATACAGGCATAGATAATTGTCTTTTAGCCTACATTTTCTAGCAAAAAGCCGCATTACAGAACATATATTTACCGGGCGAATGCGCGCAAACAACGATTTCACAAAAATGTCCCAATGCACAACCCTCTTAAGACATGGAGGTTCGTTTTTTCCGTAGTTACCAACTTTACTGTGAACATGCCAGTCGGTGTGCCACGTTAAAATGCATGCACATTTAGGGACAGTGACATGTTAATAGGGATTTCAGAAGGTTGTACCGTATATGTCATTACCCACAGAAAACCAGAGTGATGCATATAAATAAACAATTAACTGTTAAGAGAATGTGAACACTTTCTCTCATTTTACTGTTGTTCTTATTGTTTTATGGCGGTAGCTACAAAAAGGAAAGCCATAGACAAAACAGCTTTAATAATAACTGCATTTCTTTTATTAGTTTTTTTAGGTCCCTTGATAAGCCTGGGAAAGTGGCACGTCAGTGGTAATATACGGTACGTATTTTTCCGAAATTGAAATATCACCTATTTTCATTCAGATTTCTTTACATTATACGCGGGCATACTCTAATATAACAACAACCTCCACACACTTTATTTTTATGACAGCAATATTTTAAATTCTGTTGTTAACTGCTAACAGATAAATTTTCCTCAGTCATACGCCTATCTAGTAATTTTTAGTATATGTCTATTGGTTTGTTTTTAATATATTTCGGAACCACAGAAATTTTGTCGTGATGATCGTTGAGCAGCATTAAATATCTTCATCGTTTGGGAATGTTTGTTCGTTTTAGTTTTTATGTAATGCCTGCCATTCCTGATTTTTGCGGAGCCATTGCACACAAAAAAAAGTAGTGTTTCTCGTATAATTACGTTATACATTTCACTAAATACAATGGTAAAATTATACACCCAAAAAGTGTAAAAGTATTAACTAGCATTCACGATCGGCCACTGACAACCGTACGTTACAGTTTCAAAGAGCACCTCAGTTGAGAGTAAGAACAGGCGTGGACGAGACTAGCCAGGTAAGAAATTCCAGTCGTGAGGGGAGTGTAAGTTTGGCAACCCTGAGAGAAAGAGCTGGTCAGTCCAGCTCCGCACACAGGAGGGAGAGCCCTGCCAGACACCCTCAGACTCCGCGGCGCCAGGTGTGTGACGGGTTGCATCCGATATATTACGGAATTCTAGGCGTAAAGAAAACATGCAACCCTTTTGTAGCAGCTTTTCGCTATAATAAAAAAACAACAGAAACTTTTCAATTTTGTTTCGAAAGTATATTGATGTAGCTACTTCATGAGTGTATTATTTTTCGCTTTAAATCATTAATTTTTGTTCTACATGGAAGCGAAAACAACCTCGTTTTATATCGTGCACACTTCAAACTAACAAATTTTTGAGAGTTTCAAATCGCATCAGTCATTAATTTAGATAAAGTTCTCATGGTATCCTAAAAATTAGCCAGTTTCCTCTTCTGGTTCTCCAGAAAGCTGCTGCAGCAAATGTCAAAAAACACAAATTCAAGACGCTATAGCTCTTAAACTATAAGTTGTAGCGATTATCATTTTGGCTCCAAAACAAGTCTGTGCAATACCTATATGTAGGCATAATAATCAGGAATTAAAATTTTTGGGTCCAACAGCCTCGAATGATGTGGTTTGAAAATGCTTTAAAGCCTCTAACAATTAGAGCTAAAATTAGTAATGGTCACGCGGTCAGCCAGTGATGTTCCAATTTTTGTTAGAAAAATGGAATGTATCAATATACAGTAATTGATTACAAAGACACATTTTATAGTCATGTAATGTATCCAAATCTTTGGTGTTTTGTTAGCCGATGTTCTCTTCAGCATGTAAGCGTATTAGTTATCCTATCATGTTCAAGTGTTTTGGAGTTGAGAAATTTTGGCGGCTCTTAAAAACGAGGTCTTGAGAGCTGATGAGGGTGATGTGAGGTGAGAATGGAGCAGCGCTGGAGTGCGACGGTGGGGGAAACGGGAGATCTCCGAGAGAAAACCCGTCGACCAGCGGCATCGTCCAGCACGATTCCCACTTGCGAAAATCCGGGAGTGACCCTGCCGGGGATTGAACCCGGTTCTCCTTGTTGGGAGGCAAGCAGTCTAACCGCTCAGCCACCACGGCCCCTGTTCAAGTGTTACTCCTGAAGGAAATGGCACTATGAGTCTAAAGTTCTGCCGGGAATTTTCTAGGATCATATAAGTTTTGAAATTTTTCGCTGAATTCTACCAGCTACGATTATGACGTAAAGTAGCTTTTGCACCCATAATTTTCTTTTACCACATTCTAATTTTTTATTTTAATAAAATTATTCTTGCCTTGAATTAGTAGTAGTGATTACATTATTTTTATTAGTAGCATTTACTATTTTTCGCTTTTGTTTCTGGACGACTATGTTAGCTAAATAGAGGCAACTTTATATAGTTTGGTCTCTGTTACATTATATTTTTTTATAATAAGTAATGTTTGGTTACTTTGGTTAAGAGAATATGTCATTAATAACACTATCATTTGTAAAAAAAAAACCATTTCAATAAGTATGTTATATTGATATTCTGGAAACGGCTGAGAAAGTCCACATATAATCTTTCTCAATTTAGCAATATGCATCGTTACTTCTCCTCATTTTTTTATATTAGCCACTATTGCAATAAATTTATGGATTTCTATTGTTTTTAATATTGTACTTTAAATTCATTAAACTGCCAGGAAATACTTTGTTTTAACTGCAATAAATAAAATACTATAAATTGAAATCGCCCCGTTAAAATATTTTATTACCTCTCTCTCCAGATCGTGCAGTGTAAATCATGTATTTTTTCTACAAATAACTGGTAAGCGTTTTTATTTTGTCTGTTTCCTGCATGTTGGTTTTTTTAATTTGAATGATTTGTTTCAACTAAATGCAATATTGTTGCAATAAAATAAAGTTGATGCATGTAATTAAACGTTCCGTGCATTCATTTCAATAATAGGAAATTAATCAAATGCTAAAAAACTAATTAGCGTTTTTACTACTGCCATAAAAGCGGGATAACTCACATTCGATAAAGTTGAACAATAAACTGCTTTGAAAGCTACGCACCTGTGCTTTACACGCACAAGTAAATAAATGTTAACCTTACGAGGATATTTCTAAGTTATTGATCTACAGGTCGAAATGCTGCTGAGACGTGATGGAAATGCTCCTTGGCGAACAATTGTACATCACAACCTATTACTGCCCGACACGTATCTTTAACAAATTTTGACTACAATGGGGAGCAAATTCAATGGCAATTCCTGTTCTTAAAGTCCAACATCCGATTATTTACACACCACATGGCACAAAAATAAGTTTTGATTAGAAAATGCAACCCCGAAGAAATGTGAAAATTTAGCGCTTCGGTAGTCTGTAATGATAAAAAATTATGCGACGAAACACTACGTACAAGAAAATAGTCAAATATAAGGTGAATTTATTACGTCCACAATTATTTCTAACAAATATATATTAGTAAAAATTCTATAAAATACTGACTTTAGTAAAAAAAAAATAACTCTCCTTTTTATGGAAAGCTCTTTTTACTAGTGAGTAAAAAAAATGTTTTTCTTTTATGCTAGGCATGAGTTTTAAACCTTTTAAATTCATAGTACGATATTTATATATTTTATAACAATAAGCTGCCTCATTTTACATTTCACTGTCGACACTGAAATTCCGGAGGAACACAGTTATTACGAAGGCGTTGTACGCCTTACCGGAGAAATGATCGAATATGATTGCGAATAGGAAGGAACGTGTTACCAACCGGAGAATAAGGGCGGCTCTTAGCACCGAGGTCTTGAGAGTCGATGAGGGTGATTGAGGTGAGGATGGAGCGACGCCGAATGAAAGGGCGGGGGGAAACGGGAGACCACCGAGAAAACCCGCCGACCAACGTCTTTGTCCGGCACGATTCCCACGTGCGAAATTCCGGTCACCAGGCCGGGGATTGAACACGGTTCGCCTTGGTGGGAGGTGAGCAGGCTAACCGCTCAGCTACCGTGGTCCCGACATCCACTGAGGAGAACCAAGATTTTAACTGGTTGCTTCCTGACCAGAATATAGGACCTTATTTTTTTTTTCAAATGAGAAATTATTTATTTTATTTAAAGCGATAATTTTTCCACAGCATATTTTATTTGGAAAAAGAAATTTATAATATCGTCTAGCTGTCTGTCTGAACAAGTATGTATGCAGCGTTTCTCCTTGGTAAAGGCTGTTCACGATAAAGTGAGCCTTTCTGAAATCAACTGTAAAAAAAGTCACTGCCCCGGCCTGAATACATTTTAACAGGTGCCCTGAGTGACATGCGTCCAGTAAAGTTGGTAACGATGAATGGGAAGTAGTTCCGTACCTTGACGTCGAATAAAAATTGCTAGGTAACCATTTCTGATCATGTAAATCATTTCTTCCGCTTTACGTGCTTTTTAATGCATCGAAGTGTAAAAATTAGCAGCTTTGTAAAATATTCACTTTTATAATAATTTCACAGTTTCACTTGAAAGACGCATGAATAAAGTGATGAGGCTCATGTAAATGTTAAACTTACATCAGGCGGAAGAATACACAACGTGCATACAGGTAGATCTTAGCCAGGGCTTTCAAAAGTGCTCAGTTCACCGTGAATAGCCTATAACTGCTAAACCCATTACCTTTACGCGTATTTTGGCACTCGAGTACTGCTGAAACAGCACTGTAGTATTAAAATGGTGCCATTTAAAAATTATTCAGAGAGTAATCTTTATCTCGGAAGGAAGTTAACTTAGCTGAACGTGTATTACATATAATACAATATAACTTAGTGAAACGTAAGTGGATACAGTTTCTGTTTGTGCTTACAATAGCTACTGGCTAATAACGTACACCCCACTAAACCTGTTTACATCATGCAATACCTATTTACGATTTGCAATTAATTTTGCATAAAATAATACGTGAGCAAGAAAAGAGAAAATGGAAGCTCGCTTAATTGTTGGTTCTTAAAACAGAATATCTAGAGGCATTTTCCCACTTTGTAAAAGTACTAACCAGTTTTCTTGAAATCAGCTTGTCTCGTACAGCACACTCGGCAGTTCTGTCTTTCAACACTCCTTTGTACGAATGTCTGCACCGTTTCCTAGACTCTCAGTGTATAACCTTATAATTTACAGCTTCTCTTTTAGCCAGCTTTACACAAATCCTCTTCTTATCGGGACGCACAGGCAGACAGCGAATAATTCTTCTAGCAGAATCTGAGGACAGAATGAAACTTCTGTTTATACAGAATAAGAGCTGTAGACATATAGCTAAAGGCCGTTCACGATAAACTGAGCACTTTTGAAAGCCCGGCTTAAGATCTACTTGTATGTACATTTTGTATTCTTCCGCCATATATAAAATTAACATTGCCAATGGGCCGATTCACTTTATTTGTGCGTTGGTCATGTAACACTGGGAAATTATTAGAAAAATACCTATTTCACAAATTTTCTAAATCTTACACTTGTGGCAATAAAAAAATAAAAATAAAAAGAAAAAATAATTTAAATATTCACGAATGTTTACATAAAACTTTTAATTTATCACTAAGAAATTGAATTAATTTTTTCAACCGTTACCAACTTTACTGAGCGCAAGCCGCCGATGTGCCAGTTAAAATATACGCAGTTAAGATCAGTGACATTTTTCAAAGGTTGATTTGAAAAGAGCTCAGTTTTCCGTGAACAACCTATAACTGTAGTATTTCATATTCGTCGAATTCGAGTTATTTTGCTTGCTTGAGGCACAGAAGCGAGGCGCTAGTAAGGGCGGTTCTGGCACGTGCGGCAGATGATCAGTCGCCTCTACGCACTAGACACTGAACCCGCGAGTCTTTCTTGCAGTCCTGCGTACAAACATGGAACTTTTTAGCTATAACCCTAAAATTTCATCGGTAAAAAGGTCTACCTTAAAGTACAGTGAAAGTCCTTGTATGTTTCTTCCGTACGTTCAGTTAATAGGTTTTAAGATTTAGGCCCTATTCATCTGCTGCATGGAAATGCTGCATTTTTCTGTGCTGCCGGGATTCGAAATAGTGTTTGAAATTCGCGGGGAGTCTTGAGCGCTGTATTCCCAAACACTATATTTATAATTAATGCGAATAATAACAGAGACAATATAGATGTGTTCGTAACGCCTAGTAAGAAATTGTTCTCAAGCAAAATACTATCAAACTGATTGCGCACAAATGCGGCAAGTTGTAACCTTGGCGTGATTTTCTAGACCTAGTTAAGGTTAGATTCCATGAGGCGGAGTGATTATCTGAAAGCAGAACTTCAGCAGAGGTTACAGAAAATTCGGAAGTAAAGGCTGTTCACGATAAAGTGAGCTCTCTTGAAACCAACCTTAGAAAAGAGTCACTGCCCCTACCTGCATATGTTTTGACGGGCGCACTGAGTAACACGCGTCCAAATAAAGTTGGTAACGATTTCAACCATTTCCGTCAACATAAATCATTTCTGTGTTTTTTAATATATCGAAGTGTAAAAATAAGCATATTGGTTAAATATTTACTCTTCTAATAATTTCACAGTGCCACTTGACCGACGCATGGATAAAGTGATGAGGCCCATGGCAATATTTATCTTGCATAAGGCGAAAGAATACAAAACGTGCATACAAGTAGATCTTAAGCAAGGCTTTCAAAAGTTCTCATTTTATCGTGAATTGCCTATAGTAGGGAATGGACTATAGTAATTGAATCAGCATGCGGTGGCGGTTCAGTGGCCCGCGGATCCACACTCGCGCGGGAGGAGGGAGTCACGAATTGATCGCACGACATCGCCCACGGATAAAAAAAAAACAACCTCCCGCAATCGCGCGAGCACTTCTCGTAGCAACACCAGGGCCCTAACGAGCCCCTCAGGGCCCATGCGAGCCCCCCCCCCCCCCGGCTCACCTTCCCCAACGTCCAGGATTAGGGGGATTTCGCAACGCGGCGTGGGATTGCGCAAATATTCTCGTCCACTCGCATTTGTTTTCCCCGAAAAAAATTGCCGTAGTTCTCCTCGCCCACTGCACGCATTTGTACCTTTTTTTTTTTTTTTTCCAAACTGTTATTTTAGCGATCAGAGGAAGGCCGTGATATTATTTATTAGTTATTTCTGAAGGAAAAAAAAAAACACTTTTTATGGACGTTAATATTTTAACAGGTGCTCCCAATGGACGTGCTAATCCATAAATCGCAATTTAATTGTTTATCGGAACTGCTACTGAATACCTAGAGAGCTATTTGCTATGGGCCGCTTCCATACTACACCGTAGAAAATAAATGTGTAGGAAAATTCCTTTACATCTGCTAAAACGTAATTAACTTTTATAGCGAAAGGAAATTGCTGTAAAATAAATTAAATATTTTAACTTTATTAAAAAACATTTTAAAGTAGCTCCTTCGAGTGAAGCGAATAATTGTTCGACGCAGGGAGAAAATGGAATGAGAATAAAATTTAAAGAAATTATTTACTGATCGGTCTGGTTATCTATTACTAGACCAATCTTTTATCTACGGATTGCGATGATCTTGTATTTCGCCGCTAAGGGAAAAACTGTAAACATGATATGTGTTTTGATTTTCCTTTTCAGTATAACAGATTAGTGACACTGTATGCAGTTTATGTTTGGGTACATGGAAAACAATTATATTTCAATATTTCAATCACATAGGTCCACTCATTCTTTCGAGAATTTTGAAATAAGCAAGTATTAACATGCATAGTGATATTTTTACAGAATGCTGTAATTTTTACGTAAACATGTTAGCCTGGACGTGGGAATAGAAACCAAAGTAAAGGTACGCAAAATATTTATATTTAATTTTAAAAGCCGAAACGAGTGCTTGGAATCCAGTCTGTGATCGATTCGCTATCTCTTACACCACAGAGGGCTGTGAGGTAAGGTTACAACAACTAAAGAATTATAACAGCTAATACATGGCGAAATGATTAAATTAGGACACGTGCTGAACCCTCAAACCAGGCTTACACAACGTCTTTAGGAACCGAATATTACATGGGCTACCTTGTTACATGCTGCATATTTTAGAATTGCTTCAGAATGACTGTACTTGAACAAAAAGACATACCTTAATATGTGTTCCTATATAACACATAATTATGGATTCAAAAAATAGTACAAAACCACAAGTTGTCCATAAACACCGAGACATAACTTCGTACTGCTCCGGTAGCACCTTACAAAACGTACGACTATGCCGTTTATTTTGTTACTTGAAATAAAGAAAATGGCCAGAGTTAATATCTGAAAAAAACTACGAATATGGTAGCTAACACTAAATTGCAAGCTAGAAAACTAATTTCCAGGCAACCTAACAGGATGTTGTGCAGGCAATAATATTGGTAACGTGTGTAGCATAGTTATTGAGTCTCACTTCGATGTACTTTAACCAAATTCATGCTAATACAGCCAGCATCTTGGAGCAGCCAGCAATAAAACGCAAAAATCTGTTAAATAAAATAATTCAGATTCTACAAAAATTATTTAAATAACATTCGAATATTTTTTTTACATAAAAGAATTAAATATGTCTTAAGTCTGAAGTTATTTTTGCCTTTAAAGTCATACTGCAACAGATTTCAAAATCCTTTCGGGCATATATTAAATCATATACAATTTAAAAATTCTTATAATAACCAAAGAATCTGGAACTCCAAAACCACAAAGCAACATCAGAGCAGAAAAATAATAGTATCTCCGATACATAGAAAACTTTGCGAACTCCAGAGAATACTTTCTAAAATAAAAAGTACCCAGATATTTTTCCCCGATAGTTAAAATTATTATTTTTTCAACAGCCACATTCCACCTTTCCATACAGTCCCAATAAAATTTATTAATAAACTGTATGAATATTTTAAACACATTGCCATTACAACTACATATTGATTCCCCCGAAGGTAACACATTAAAGCTACATTGTTCAATCAAGCACCCATAAAAACCCTATATTGCAATTTTCTAGTAAATACACAGCATATTATACGAGGCTATAAAATCTGTAACCGTATAATTATTGCCAAACAGACGCGTAGAAGCCCGCGGCTCTAATACTAACATAAAAAAAAATTAAATCATTACCTGAGGTACTACGCTTTCAAGTGACACAGTGAGTGCTGAAAATTTAAATTATGATGAAACTATAAAATATCAAAAGAACTGATACTTATACCACGCCTGGCGCATCCGTACAGACGCAACGAATAACTAAGAACTTGGTCAAAAAAAGAGACGCATCAAAGGAGCGCAATAAGTTGAGAAATAAGGCAAATTATCCCTTAAACACAGCTGGATGACTTTTTCGTAATATTGCAGATATACAATATGAGTCTGAATGTGACTGACAGACTCTGCCTGCACATAACTTGTGAAAAATTCCAGTGTTCAAAATGCGTCCTAAAGGCCAAGCTCCAATCACCGGCCGGCAGCAGAAGTTGCCCCCTTAGCTTCTCCCCCTGCAACTCAGCAAGTATTTCTGCAAGGCAGGAAACCTCAATCCGCCCACCCCAGGGATTTCCCTCACTGAAAATCAGCCATCCTTACAATATCTCATCTTAAATGTGATGGTCATCCCATCACAAAATGTACAGAAAAAATAGTGTTGCACCCCTTATGTTCTGTAGAATTTCGTGATCCTTAAGCTATATTGGTGTTTCAATGATAGGTTATTAGTTAGCATATTAAAATTAATAAAATATTTCATCTTCTGTTATCTCCATAAACCCCACATTTTTCGATAAATTGAAGCATAATTTTCGGTACCATTAAATAATTCCACTTTTCCGGTGTTAAACACGCAACCCAATTGAACGTAGATGGGCGTAGCTTGGCAGGCGTGAGTTAACAGACATCGGTGGAAAACATGTTGGTCTCCAAACGAAGTTAATTGGTAGGGTATGTGTGGAACAAGCGTAGTTTTACTTCTTATTTTATAAATCTCCATAACGTTGCAATGGTGTGAGTCGCAGTTAGTAGAAAGTGTTCGAAAATCACACATCTTGTGGGAAATTAATGTACACGACCATCTCGGTGGCCATCCGTCTACATGCACGAGTAAGGCGCAGTGTTTACTGTAGTTAGGTAGTTGAGCACTCAATACCACAGCTGCTAGCAGACCTTCCACTTGACGTGCGTATGCAGTTGTGGTTCCAGCATGATGGTGCTCTATCACGTTTTAGCAGAGATTTGCGATACAACATATCCTGAATGCTGGACTGGTAAAGTTGGCGCCACAGTCTGACACGCACGTTCGCCTGAAATTACGCCTTTCGATTTTTCATGTATGGACATGTTTAAACATTAGTGTGCAAAATACCCGTCATCACTGAAGAGGGCCGGCTGGCGATATTCGCTAAAGTGATTGGCAGCATCCGCTAAATGCCAAGGGTATTCGGAAGGGTCTTATGTTATTAAAAGGTTCGTTCAAGTCTGTTTTGTGATTTCATGTACTGTAATGTTCTCATGTTGTTAATGTTTGACATGTGTCAACTAAGAGTCAGTGAAAATTATTCCCCTTGGTGAACTCAAAATTGCCATTCTATCTTTTTTGGCGTAGGTTTCATTGGCGAAACACTCGTATTAGAAGGGTCTATAACATGTCAGGTATGTTATACATTTGTTTCCCACAGATCTCACCAGTTCTCTTAATTTGGTGACCACCAACATGTGTTCCACTGACATCTGTTAATGTACGCCTGCCAATTTACTTCTACCCACATAAAGTGTGCTGAGACTACTCACCTATCAGGGGCCATTACGTAATATTTTTCAATTTATAATAGATCATATAAAATTTATAAATATTTATGATTGAATTCCTCAAAAATGGTGGGATATAGGGTATTAACACGAGACAATCTTTGTCGTTAATTTTAACGCGTTCATTAATAACACATTATTTAAAAACCAATTATGATTTGGGGTCACGAAATTTGATGTACTATAAGAGGTACAGACCCTATTTTTCTGTGACAGTATTTGATGGCAACTACGGGACTTGCAGTGATTGTATATATTCGATCAACTACACACTACCCTGAAGGTAATTTTTACATTTTAAATACATTTTGTAATATTTACATCGCATTTATATTTAAGTCCCAACATAAAAGGCGTGTACCGCCCTTCGGAAGCATTTTAGACCATTGGTCGTATTTGTGTTTTCGAAATATTTTTTCATAACTAATTTGCAGACGGAATTTGCAGACAAATTCAGTTTCATTCTGTATGCAGAAAAGTTAGGTCTTCAAAAGTGAAATTCAGTGAATTACCGAAAGCGCCTCAGATGGACATGGTAAAGTCCATTTTAACATAGTTTGAAAAGAGTACTTTAAGTTACAACTACATAAACATATATTTTATTACTACAGCGTCAAGTTTCGTACGTTTTATTAGATTACACTGTCACCGAAACGAGGTTAATATTGTGCATGCCACAAAAATTTGTTATAAAAAAAATCGGTTTCCCGCAATGTTATTTTTTGTTTCTACCAAAAGTTTAAGACCACCATCTCTTTTCACACGATTAGTCTTTGGCCTTAAAGTTTTGATGCAAATAACGTGGGCTATTTTTTTATTGCTTAACTTAGAAAATTACATATTTTAATTCAAAAAACATAAAAATATTACAACTCTTCATTAAAGTAAAATTTTGTAAAGAAAAGCAAATAAGGAAGAACAATACATTTTTCATTTAATTTAATACTATACACAACATGTATTACTCTACAAGGAAATTATGGCTTAAATTGTAACAATGAGCTAACCACCTAAACTACGTTTTTTTTGGCCGATTTACAAGTGTATGTTATTGTAGAAAAAAATCCAAAAGTTTAAGACCACCCAGTAAAAAGCATGAACATATATTGCTGTGATTAGACCACCCAGTAAAAAGCATGAACATATATTGCTGTGATTAGACCACCCAGTAAAAAGCATGAACATATATTGCTGTGATTGGAGTAAATAGTTACTCAAAACGACCGATCCGGCAAGGTCGTTACTAAAACACGACATAGTACACAATTTTCTCACTAGGTAGCACTGTTGTACCATTTCCTGGTAACTTTGTTGTTACAGACGTCTGTGCAGTGGAACCGTTTACGTTCGTGTTTGCAGTTTGTCGCAACACTTTCTAGTGGAATTGGCAAATCAAGTTTCTCAAGTAAAATAAAGTGGCAAGTAATTGGCATGTTGAAATGTAACAAGAGCCAAAGAGAAATAGCCAATGTGTTGAATGTCAGTAAAACTTGTGTAGCACAAACAATAGCCAAATATCGGGAGAGCGGTGAGGTGCACGATTGACATCTTAGTAGTCGACTGAAGGCAACGTCACCTAGGGACGACCGTATCCTTGCAAGACTAGCCAAACAGAATCGGAATGCATCTGTGCCAATACTGTGAACACGACTACAAGAGATATGAGGTATGAAGGTGTCAGCAATGACGGTATCTCGTCGATTGCGAACGCAGGGACTGCATTCATACATGGCATTAAGAAAACCGCTAGAAACAGCTGTGTCCAGAAAAAAATAGACGGATCTGGTGCCACCAGAAGAGAAATTGGGAGATGGAAAGGTGCTGTTCAGCAACGAGTGCCGCTTCGAATTATATGCACGCCGCCATATTCGTGTTCGCCGTACACCCACCGAGAAGTTTCTTCCTGAGTGCCTCTCTTCTGCTGCGCAACAAGGATGTGGTTCAATCATGGCGTAGGGCTGCATATCCATGCAAGGGATAGGCTTCTTTCGGTTTACTGACGGTTCTATGGATTATAAAGAATAAATTGGAAGATACCATGCTCCCTCTGCGCCCAAACTTCATGGAGGATATGATGTGTTTCAGCAAGACAATACTCCTTGTCACTGGTCCAACCTAACAATGCAATGGCTCAAGGTGGTTGATATCTCACTTTTGCAAAGGCCAGCACGAAGCCCGGACTTAGACCCCGTTGAGAATGTCTGGAATTATATTGGAACCAAATTAGCAGCGTCACGACCAAAAAAAAACATACACGAACTCAGATCCAAGATCCATGGCCGCAGCAATTTGGTCAGACATTTCCATTTAATATTGCCAGAATCTCATTTGCAGTATGCCTACAAGAATAAATATGTGCCTTAAAGATGCAGGAGGTCTCATAGATTACTGGAAACCTTTTCAGAACTAATGCTCTAAAATGTTACATAGTGTAATTACAGTGATGTGTATGTAGAAAATCTTCGTAATACAATGTTCGTGAATCTGACTGCGTGGTCTTAAACTTTTGGTAGGAATTTATTTTTTATACGATAAATTAAATTGTAAATCGGCCAGAAAAATTAGCTTTCGCAGTTAGCTCATTGCTACAACTGAAGATATAATTTCCTTGAAGTGTAATACATGTTGTGCAAAATCATTAATTATATACAATAAGTAGAATTTGTTGTAGAGTACTATATTAAATGAAATATGTATTGTTTTTTTCCCAATTTTCTTTTCTTTACAAAATCGTAACTTAATGAAGAGTTGGGATATTTTAAAGTTCTTTGAATTAAAACATGCCATTTTATACTTTAAACAATCAGATAATAGCCTTTGTTATTTGCATCACAACTTTAAGGCCAAAGACTCATTGTGTGAAAAGAGATGGTGGTCTTAAACTTTTAGTAGAAACTGACACTAACGTTTGTGCAAATTGAAACACCAAGAAGGGATACATGTGATTGAAATGAAATTTATACCACAGATTAGGTACATGATAATACGCAATTGAATAGGATTACAGAATGGTATATGATCTCTAACTTAGAGAATTAAGTACGGTATACCCCCCCCCCCCCTCCGGTGAGGAAATCAGTCACCAAACGTCGTGGCATGGAATAAAAGAGTACCTGGCTATGTTCCTGGGGAATTTATCTCCACGCGGTTTGTATGCGAGTCCACAAAGCACTAACAGTGGTTGCTGGAGGTCCGTGACGAACAACTCGCCGACCAACCATATCCCAGACATGTTCGATGGGCGACATGTCAGGCGAAGGTGCAGGTCAGGGAAGCAGTTGTACCCGTCGTTCGTTGAAAAAAGGCTTGCACATTGCTCGTTACATGTGGCCGGGCATTGTCCTACTGAAATATGGTTTGAGTAGTTGCCTGTAGGAGGAGCAGTACCTCCGGATATGAAACATCCCTGTTTAGTGGTTGCTGTTCAGATTGCCTTCAGTATGTAGGAATCGGGATCTCATGTTGTATCCAATAGCGCCCCAAACCATCATACTTGGTATTTGTCCGCTATGCCACTCCACAATGCAGGCTGTCAGATTGCGGTCACTATGGTAGCTTCTAACACATATGCGGCCATCACTGCAGGGCAGGTTGAAGCGGGACTTATTCGGAAACACTACATTTTGCCAATCAGCACGCCAGTGACGGCGTTCACGTGCCCATTGCAGCCGGAGGCGTTTGTGGTTTCTGGACAATGAAAGCCGACGGAACGGCATGCGTGCCACCAGTCCATCCCGCAGCAGACAGTGTCGAACCGTCGATGCAGACAGGTCCACATCCGTTGCAGTGCTCCAGTATCGAGCCAACACTGTGGACAAGGCTGTACGGTCCATTACGGTCATGCGGACAAGATCGCGGTCATACCGTGATGTGGTCACATGGCGTGGTCCAATACCTGCTCGTTGTTGCGCAAGACCCTCTTATAACCACTGCTATGACCCACATGCATCACTGTTCCAGTAGCATGCCCTGTACCAGTCGAAATGACACGGCATGACAAATAAGTTTTCCGGAGACCAATCATCCTGTCCCGTTCGAACTAACTTACATGCTGATATGGCGTCCTTTGACGTCCACGAGTCATACTGGCACTTCGTTTTATGGCTCTTCACTGAGTGAGCTTGGCGTAACACAGACCTTTCTGGTCACACGAGAGAGGGCGTGGCTGGGCCTACGTTTACGTCATATCTCTGCAGTCGTAATCACTTATTGCTGTGTATACTGTTCTACACATCCTCTGAGTCGGGAAATTTTTTTCTGGATGTTTCCTTTTTTACAAACAAAAGTGTATATATGTTCAAATTACTGCAGTTTCTAGTACGTATAAAGGTTTCCCTGACAATTTATGCTTTGATACCTCATCAGTGACTACCGTGACAAGATACTGTTTTGACATTGCATTGTGTTATCACGTCTGAACGGCGAAACAGTGTGTGTTTCTTTAATATAACGAAAGAAGGATTGAGGTAAAAGAGGGATAGAAGTAAAAAGTGCTGGAGGTAGTAAAATGATCAAGTGAGTAATACATAAGGTAAAGAGCCTAAATACAGAAGGAAGAATGAAGAAAATAGTATTTTACTGCATTATTTGTCTCAGGTATGAACAGGAACTGCATGAAAGCCAAGTCGTCATTGGGTATCGTGGTTTCAGCTAGCTCTAAAATATTTCAGAACTGATAGTGTGTTCACATTTCGGGCCGTGTTGCGATTGGTTCTGCACAAACATATAGGTTTAATATCTATTTAAATTGGCATCACGTCTTAGTACGACCACCGATAGCACAACCATTGCCAACAGCATCATCATCACAACCATCATTATCATCCATCATCATAATGATCGTCATCATCAACAAGTCCACAAGCCAGAAGCTACTCAGAACCAACTTTAATACTTTATTTGACTAAAGTCAGCAAACGCTTTTAGAAATGTCCATATGTCATCCGTAAATTTGGAAGAAAGTTGAATGACACAGTGACAACGCCTGTTTTCATATTATTTGTAACTTAGTTTCAAATGATGAGCAAACACCAATTCCATGTTTGGCAGAGAACGTTTCTTTCACATATATGCAGTTTCTTAAAACGTATGTCCGGTGGTAATGTAGTGTGTAACGAATGCATGCCGTTACAGAATGTGCGAGATCCAGTAGAGAGATAGTGTATCTTGAGAAACAACTATCAGTACAGTTTGTTTGTGTCCCGTTGTCAACGCAATGAATTGGTCGATGGAGCCACGCGTCTTCGACGTACTTCGAGTGTAAATTTGTTGTGCAAGTGCAGAGCGCATTTCTATTCCACTTCCAGATTGCTCGAAATGGTTCTCTCCCATCAAGGAAAGTGGGTCAAACAGTTTAGTGCTATTGGGAGTGGCACTATCTGTTCATTGGTATTTAGCATAGGGTACTTACTCGGGAAACAGTAGAGCGAGTGAGACTGGCAATGGCAGTAAGTCCAATGAGCCTTCCCCAGCAACACTCTCTTGAATTGAATATCAGTCGGGAAGTCCTTTCCGCACATTACCATTAGAACATAAACTGCTTCCATATGAAATTAAAATTGTGTAGGAATTAACATTAAGAGTTAACCTCACTCGCCTACAGTTTTGTAACACAGTACTTGACATTAAGAACGATGCTTGAACAGCTCTGTAAATATTTATCATATATGATGCTCACATTCACGTATCGGGATACGTCAATTATAACTGTCGTTGCTGGGACGGTATAATACCCAAACGAAACCACTGCATATCGCTAAGGTAACAATCTGGCGGCAGTTGTCAGCTTTGGGCATTATCACGTCCTATTTTCTGAGGAGAATAATCGAACTACGGGCGGTAACAGCAGCCTATTACAGAGAGATTCTTGTATAAATGGAGTTTCCTGGTGCAGGATGTGATGGTAAACTCTTATCTCAACGGGACGGCGCAACTGCACACACATCATACATGTTTTCAGCGCGTGTATTTTCATGGTTTGGAAACAAACTGGCCAACGATGTCCCGGAGCTTTTTTCCGTTGGGGATATTTAAATTCAGAAGGCTACACTACCAAACCACGAAATATTCAACAGCTAAAGTAACGCGTTATTACCAAGATGAGAGAAATAAACCTTATTTACTGGAACGTGCTATGGGTGATTTTTTTTTTCGCAAATTGAGTTAATACGTTCGCCTCTGTAAAGGACATTCAAACGATGTTATTTCCAAATAGTTAAACTTGTGTGATAAATAATTTTAGCTCAATTGGATAACGGGAAGTGGTTTCAAATCGACATACGTACAAGTTAAGTTAAATAAAAGCTCGTAAATACAGACCTTTCCATGAAAGCATTAATTTATTTTTCACGAAACCTTCTGTCTGACTAAATATATTTTAAACCGTCATATTTTATGGGACTTTCAGTATAAAGTTTACTTTACACTGAAATGGTTAATTCATTGAAGAAATTAAAATAGACTGTTGGTGTTTCGAAAAAATTTAATAAAACTACTAAATAAGTTTATAGTCTTATCGCCGTTTACATTGTACTGCAAACTATAAGAAGAAGTGTTAGAGATCCCTCATTTTCGTCCTTTCTGTTGATAACCGTTAAGAATTGCAACATCCGTCCAATTAGCAGCAAAGCGCAAGCGTAGAGTCGTTATGCACCCAAACAAGTTTAAGTTGAACAAGACTGTTTATGGCCTACACCAGCGCTTATATAACCTCCCTGATTCTCAATCATGTATAACCTCACCTTAGAACTTCCAGCTACGAACATCAGAAGTGTGGAATAGCAGTTTTGAATGAAAAGCTGAGACGAAGCAATGTGTACTATACTATGAATGCCAAAGTACATAGATTTTTTAAACTAAAATCTTATAGTGTAATGCGTTGCTTACATCGGTATTCTTAGTTAGCCAAAAGTGTTTAGAAAATATACAGTAATTTCGTTGGGCTGTTTTGTGCTCTTGTCACCAGTTTCTTTAGGCAGAAAATAAACAACATAGATACTATTTTATTTTTCATTTAAGCATGACCATACATCCGCATTTTAAAGGAAATGTCTATATTTGATATGTTAAAGTAACTACTAACATAACAATGAGCTAGTTCTACAATGTTTTTTTCTTTTTCAATTTCTGGTTTTCGGGATTATTTTTCTGTATTGATAACACATAGAAAATCCGTATCGACCTAGATGAGATGTCAATACTATAATGAGTCGCGTAGTAGTAAATAACAGTTCAGTGAGATGGTTCAGATTGCACTAGCAGCCTATAATGTTTGTGTTGAAATATTATTATATGTTAGTTTGTTATGAAATGCACAGTGTACAAAGAAAAGGAACAAACTGACAGTTCATTTGGTGAAAATAATTGCATTATTCAATTTTAACGTCAGATATTTGACGTGCAGATTATTTGGTGATTATTTGTACTGACATAAGGAAGAAAGAACTATTTGTTATATATATATACACACACGCGCGGTTGGAAATATACATGGGCTCTAAAATATGCCAGAGTGTAAAAAACCTAACTTATTACTTATGACCGGAGTCTAATTTTCTTAATATTATATTGTAGGCCATATTCATTCCAGACTAGAATGTTAAGGAAACCTACTATCTCTCGCGGGGAAATCCACCCATTGGAAGCGTTGACTTTCGGTTTGTAATTTATAATTTTTTTTCTACAAATTTAGTTTTCTCCTGTAACCCTTCAAAGGAACCAAATATTTATTTCAGCTCTTAATTACTTTTATAAATTTTCCCTGCACTTTACAGCAGGGGAAAATTTTTCCCATTGCGCATTTCGGATCTGCATTTGCGGGTCTTTGAAGTTCGAGTTAGCTTTTTGAATTATTGTGTGGGATTACATGCGCAGACGTGAATTAATGTCACGCGCGGAATGACATCACTTGTGACGAAGCAAGCTTCTGGAAGATTCTGGGAGCAGGAAACTTCTGCAGCTTCTTCAAAAATTAATTTTCTGTGTGGCCTTTGTGCCGTGTTAATTATTCTAAAGTGGCTTACAGCTCGCTGACGGAAAGCCTTGGCAGTAGCACTGTGTAAGGGAGGGAAGAAGTCGACTCCACAAAGGGACCGCATAAAAAAACCATGCTGCATCTGAACGTAGTTACAGTGCCAACATAGTAGAACTTAATAACCCTACAGACCTATGAATAAATCTACACTACCTTATACACCTCAATTATTTTGGCATTATGAAACCAACTAGAACCATAGTGATGAAAATTAATTTTCCTTTACTTTTACACAACTGTATATAAATTTATTTCAAACTAAGTGAAGTTTCTACCAAAGCCTCTAACATTTGCCCCTTAAAGATACAGTTTTATAAGGCGTGAAATGACAGTGGAAATTATAAGGAAGTAAATTAATCTACTTAACTTTTTCGGCTCATATTTGTCATTAAAATAATTCTTGATATCGGGACTGGTATAATACCACATATCAACTAAGAAATATCAGATCTCAGCATTTTCCGCTATAAATTAATTTCTTCCAGTTATAGAAAAATGAAAAGGTTTCTAGATTATTAAAATATTAAAGTAAAATAGCCTTAGATTATGAAGCACCGATGATGTCTACCTTACAATTATCATCGAAAATACTTAGTTACTGAGAAGACAATTGCGGTTGAATGGTGAAACATTTATACTTTAATACATAGCGATAGACATCGTTGGATAACACACTTACGAACTTCCAAGTCTCTGAATTTTCTTACATTGTAAGCACACTATATATTTTTTTCGTTGGGATATGAAACAATGGTCGGAAAAAAATGATACTGTCAGAAAATTATTTACTAAAACTAATAATATAAACCACAGGGATATGAAACTTATTTTTTTTGCACGAGTGTAGAAATAACAAACTTTATGCTGAAGCTCGAAATAGTTGGCCACGTCATCAGGTTGTCATGAAACTTTTTTTTTTTTTTTTTTTGGGGAATATTGATGTGGTGTGTCCGTATTTCAATGTTAAGTTCTGAGATAAAATTTAAAACAAAAAAGCCAGAGCGTAACACTTCCCGCGCGCTAATCAAGAGTTAAATTTAAAATAAATTGCAAAATAACGGCGTTTTCAACCGCAGGGCAGTGGAGTTAGGTCTTATAAAACGATGCGTAGCGGGACACCTGGCATGATTGACATGGGTGGATGGTGGAAACGCCTGGTCAACTGCATTATCCTGAATAATATGTTTCGTCGCTAGCGAAATTTGAAGGCGGTAATTCAATGGTCTCAGACTCTCTTACTTGGTTTGGGCATCTGCCACTTGTTTCAATTAATGGACAAATGAACTGTTGCACGTGTCAAAATATTTTAGACATCAACATACTTTCCATGTTACGGCAACAATTTGGAACGGGCCCTTTCGTTTATCATAACGATATCTGCCTTACCAGAAAAGGAAGATAAATAACGACGTTATTTTGAAGACAATTAAGTGGGGCGTCTTTAAATGGCCCACTCAAAGCCCCAACATGAACTCATAGAACATCTCTATGATGAGCTTTAACATAGTCTGCTTGCAGATCCACTCTGACCAATAGCAAAACATACATTATCCACAATACTAGAGGAAGAATGGAAACGTTTCACCAGCCTTGTACGAGGATTTAATAGAGAGCCTACCACGAAAGGATAATGCTGTAATAACTTAAAATAGATTTCCACCACATCCTTTTAGTTATACTGCTAGTGTCTTTGTTTGGAATCACTATAAATGCGTTGCTGGCGACTGGATCAACTATATAAATTAATAGTGATCTGCTAGTGGACTTTGTATTTGTAACATACAACTCACGTTTATGAAGTAAGTGATTGTAAACCCAGTAAGAAATACACCACAAACTGAAAACAATTGTGGTGTCTTCCTATACAGGAAAAAAAGACATAATATAAATGTGGCAATAAGTTTTAAGTGTTTGTTACAAACTTACGATTATCTTTCATTTCCTGGTTCTAGTTTTAGAAACTGGGTTTGTGTGCTCATAATTTGGCAAAGGAACTATCCAATCAAAACACAGCATACGAACTAGCAGAGTATGACGTGCTTCAGAGATCGGCGATGGCTTCTTTAACTCTCACGTCGCAGCACGGAATTCCACTCCTCGTGGCGGCAAGGAGGAGCTTCGTCGATCATATGTACCTGGGCGCAATGCTGACGTCATAGCTGTTTGTATAATTAGTAGGGTCCTGAGTATTTCGTGGATTGAGTTTGCAGCAAGCTAGGTTGGGCAGTCCTTTATGGACTCCAGACATTATCGTTTGCTTATTGGTTTCTATGATCAAGCGAGTTCTCTGTACAGGACTGTTAAGCAATCACTCGCACTACTGCTTCCTGTTTGTTACCGGCTCATAGTTGAACGGGGCGTGTCTAAAGAAGTGTCGTCCAATCACAACAGCAGGAGAAAAGAACAAGTGTCTGGAATCTTATTCACCTCCGAATGAATTAGCGAAATACCCGTGGCTCTAATAATAAATCGCAACGAAAATGTAGACCATATCTTCAAGGTAGGAAGCAAGCCGTTTGAGCTTATTGTGAAGACTCCCGAAAGTGACTGCACAGTTGACCCCTATGTATACGCGACTCAACAGTCAAGCAACTATCGTCTCGCCGTTTCGCTAAGATTACCTCCTTAGCTCAACGCGTCATAGTCACCACGTAAGAATGATTCTTTTCCAGTAATTTTCTCCATCTAATAGGACCACTGCTCAAGCTAGTAATATAGGTGTTGGTAACCTACCTGACAACTTATTTTATGCGATGCGCACAAATTTGCTGATATCGGCGAATATTCATTGGAGAAAATAAACCTGGTAACGAAATAAACAAAGAACTATTTCTCATAACAAGTATCAAAGATAAAAAGTACTCATATACCGACTTCACAACATTTCAACTTCGCCTAAACCATATTACAATTTATGCATCTAATAGTCTGAATCATACTGTGCATAGTGAAAACTAACAAAACTATAGAACAAGTTATATTACTAGTACAGCAATGCGCAATGCTAAGTGCTCCTAATATACCACACCAACACATATACTCGCAATACATACCAAGACGCAGTATTCTCTCGCATGAAATTGATTATCTTAACTGTAAGGGAAAATCAGGTAAAGGCTGTTCACGGTAAAATGAGCACTTTCGAAAATCCTGCTTGAGATATATTTGCATGTACATTGTGCATTCTTCCGCCCTATGTAAAATTAACATTGCCGTGTACCTTGTCACTTTACTCATGTGCCGGTCAAGTGAAACTGCGAAACTCTTATAAAGTAAATATTTGACATATCTGGTTATTTTTACACTTCCAATGCATAAAAAAAAAAACGAAAGCGAAAGAAATAATTTAAGTTATCACAAATGATTACCTAACACTTTTTGTTCGACATTAAATATGGAACTATTTTCCATCCATCGTCACCAACTTTACTGGGGTCATGTTACTCAGTGAGCCCGTTGAAATATATACGCAGGTAGGGGCAGTAACATTTTTTAAGGTTGATTTCAAAAGTGCTCACTTTATCGTGAACAGCCTTTAGAGGTATCGTATAAGGCGGACACAAAAGTCAACCAGTGCAGGCTGGGAAGCGAGGAGCTGATGATCATTAACACTATCGGGGAGACTGCAGGTTATATATTCGAACATTCGACTGTGGTAAATCTGGGAATATTTCCATGTTAAATTTCGTTCACAGGTTTTAAGATTTAAATATAAAACTTTGAAACAATTATTGCCGCTAACTGCTTCTATTCTAATGCGGCACCAATGTCGGCAGTGAATCTTGAAAATTAGTTCATTAACTTAATATTTTAGTAAAAGAATAAAGTTTACGCTCATTTCCATAGAAACAGATTTAATTTGATTTTATACGTTTTAGAATCGTAACTAGCGTGACTGCACCGAATACATATTTCTAACAATTTGACAGAGCCGTTTGACGAAAGTATGAATAGTTGAAGTCCGTGGCAATCTTATTATGTACATGTACTGGGCGGATATATATAAATATGGCAGGAAGAAGTAACGAAGTAGTTTTTTTTCGGAAGTGCTGTGAACTCGCAGCTTCTACGACGTGCCACAAACCGAACTGTCGAATGAAGAGTAGCGATATTGCTGCGAGCAACCAAGGTGTTGCATTTTATCTCATTTCGTCTTGCCTAAACGCTAGGAGAAACGCAGTTTGGCGAAACGCGGTTAGGAAAAACACAATTAGGCAGAGCGCAATTAAGTAGAAACGCATTTAAGCAAATTAAGTTAGGTAAAACGAAGTTAGGACAAAGGAGCTAGGCAAAAACATTTAGAATAAACGCAGTAGGTAAAACAAAATCCCGCAATTTGATTTTAGAGGAAATGAAATGTGCCCTACACATGTCCTGTTTACTCAGGGGAGTTATGTTAACTATACGTTTCACGCTACAGAATTCCAAATTCTCATCTAGCAAAGAATAAACGAATTAATCAGAAGAGCCTTTTTAACTCGCCCGCTTACCTGGTGCCGACACTGCGTTGTAGAGTTTCCAAAATCCGCACTTCTAAATGAAGGTATTAAAAGTTTTCCCAATGTATTAATACATGGAAAAAAAAATCCCCAATTGAGGTAGAAAGAAATCTTTCACGATATCACACACAATGTCAACTCTATTTTAGAGCAAAAAACGACCACTTACACTGCTCTATCTCACAATATTCTGCGTGTATGAAAGCAAAATTTGAATGGTGACCTGAATTAAACTTTGCTACAAACTATCCACGAGTATAATTGTAGGTGCTCTGCTTGAAATGTCACAGATACTCGCAGCTTGTATACAAGCCTGTACGCCGTGTCATCGCTGTACGCGCAGGGGCGATAGGGCGTAGTGGCGAACCAGTTTATTATTTTAAGCTTCATACCAGGAAAAAAAAAAAAAAAAAAATTGTGTTCGGGTAGGCAAGAGCCTCAAAGACTGGGGAAAAATTATTTTACATATTTCATCAGTAGTGGCGAACACACATCACGTGTATATATCAATACAAGTTTTCAACGGCCAACACACACCAATCCATCGTTTGCAAGAGTAACGGCAAGCCGTCATACCCTTGCTGTAGTTTGAATCCAATCATAAGAGGCATTATCCGAAACCGTATACCACGCACTTTAATATGGCGCAACAATCAGACGTAGACACGTTTACAGTGTAACGTCCAAATAACGACAAAACTAAGAGATTTGACATCAAATCAACCACTAAGTCATTTCGCCTCTGTGCAACTTGTATTCTACAACCCTGCTTAGTAAAGCGTTGATATGCATCATGCAAAAAAATCTAATAGTTAAATTGGAGCTGAGCAGAGAAGTGAAACCTGAGAAGAATTTATGCCAGTCATTTTCTTCTTATGGTTAGCAATTTGGTCTCGGTAAGTCCATTTATCTAGAGTATGATCGAATGCAGGGGGCACCACACCAGCTGCATAGTAGTGTTGTGATACAGGCCGTAAATCATGTATTGAAAAGTTCACATGTTGTACGTCAAGTAATGACAGAACACATTAACACACGGCACTCAACAGTACATACATAAATCCCTTGGTACAATAGGCGGTTAGCGTTGATGGTTTGGTGTTGTTGGTTGGTGTTGATGTTGTTGGTAGTTGGTGTTGTAGCGAGTTGGAATACATTAACTTTTATCACCAACTGACCAATCAGAGAGCATTCTATAGTTTCTGAACGAGTGACAGTGGTAAAGCTTTGAAATAAATGAAAATAATCGGGAAAATAAAAATATTGACATCAAGATGATAATACATGCTTTTACGCAACGTTAAGCAATATCAAATATTAAAAATTCTCATATGTAATAACATAACAGCTATGGAAAATTGTCAAGATTCTGTTGAATTTGCACGCTTTAATGAAGCGATTGCACGCTTACAAACTAATTTGAATTAACAATACCAACACTATTATTTCTATAGAATGCAGAATATTTAATTCTCAGCTTCAAGAAATTGCTTTTAATGTTATATATATATATATATGTATATCTATAAATTATACATATATTACTTTAGTGTGCTATATTACTAAAGAAAATCTCAGCAATATTACTTTCGTTCCCTTAATTTTAAAAATTCCAATTTCAGCAGTAGGTAGTTAAAGCAAATGATACGCCTTTCTTGATACTTTACTGCTTTCTGTTAGCACAGCCACGAAACAATTTACCCCCACGCAAAAAACTCACTATTGTGCCATACAACACGTCACACACCAACCGAAAACCAAATGCTAAACCAACTTCTACAACCTCCACTACCACCACCATCCGCAGGTTGAGCCAGGGCTTTAATAGCCGAATTAGCGCTCCCTAATCGGGGTCCACAACACTTTGTTAAGTGGTGCTGTATTTTGGCAAACATCAGACGTTCAAAGTGTCTACCATTCATTCGGTGGCATATGGCCACACGCCGTAGATAATTACCTTCCATATTATTAACCATCTATGCATCAACTGTGGTAGTAGAGGTAAGAAGTTTTGCCACCATATCTGTAAGTAATACAGTAGATTCATGAGTCCACTGAGACTAAATTGTTGGCCACTAAATCCTGTTCACGATAAAGTGAGCACTTTCAAATTAACCTTAGAAAAAAGTCACTTTCCCTGCATACATATATTTAAATGAGCGCACCGAGTGACATTCGCACAGAAAAGTTGGTAAGTATGGATGGAAATTAGTTCCATATCCCAACGTCGAAGTGTTAGGTAACCATTTGTGATAACTTAAATTGTTTATTTCGCAGATTTATAAAACATTTACTTTCCTAATAGTTTACAGTTTCACTTGACCGGTGGATGAATAAAGCGATGAGGCGCATGACAGTGTTAATTTGACATATGGCGGAAGAATACACAAAGTGCATAGAAGTATATCTGAAGCAGGGCTTTCAAACGTGCTCATTTTACCGTGAACAGTCTATATACAAAACGCGCCGTATATTTTTGTCACAGTTTTCACTTCTCTACGCACCCCGGTGTTAGAACCAACCACTTTTCCCACGTTGTACGATACCGAAAAGGTTTTCCCATCTCTTAAACATTGAAATTCACGGAGTTACGGGTCAGCGAGCATGAGTATCCAGTCTCTGCACATCCCAAGAAAATTGATCTCCCCCCCCCCCCCCCCCGGCATGAGCACACGTGTTTTAAATATTTCCAGATGAATGGTTATAATATATCGGCAATATTTTTTCCCACGACATTCATGTGTTTTCAAACCCGCAGGATAGGCAGGGAAGCGAAAATCGTACGCTGCCCATCCACTTTCCCTTCTTTCGACGTCCAGTAAGGCGAAAATTATCCTCTCAATAATTTGCTCTCTCAAGGATGCGCAGGAGGATTGCATACAATCAGCCACGCGTTAAAGGGAATGCAAGGTTAAATGTATTTAATCTTAAGTTTCGTCAGTAACACTGTAGTTTTAGATTTAAACACGAATTTAGTTTTATGAAAAAATTGAGAATACATACTACTGAAAAGATCTATTTAGTCATTTTACAGCTATCTCTGCATATATAAACATGGCACTATTAGACCATTATAAAATTTAGGGGAAACCAGGGCTAGTTGTTACAGATTTTTCAATGATTTTTTTTTCAAATTGCATAATTATTGTATTATCCATGTATCCATGGCCAAACATTGCTCCATATATAAAGTACATAATCCCAATTTTTCGCACATTTTCCTAATTTAATTACATTTGAAATTTATTGTTTATTGCGCTCTTGCACAATGTAACAATTTACCCCACTGTGGAGCACGTTGTAACACAAGCTGGGGCAGTTTGTTGCAATAAAAAGTTTGTCGTCATAAAATTTACACATCGTCAACACATTTTGCCTACTACTTGACCAAGTTTCGAATATTACGAATATATTAAATTTACATTTGCATGTAAAACATGCCAAGTGCATACTATTACAATACAAAAATAGTAATAAATATAAATTTTGTCTGGAAAAATAAGAGAAATACCAAAACATACACTATTTTCTGTAGTTTAGTTAGAATATCACAACACACAACAACCTCTGAGAAATGTAAAAACAAAAAAGTGACTTTCTGTGATTTAGTTTGATAGGGCCTATTAAAATTTGGAGATTTTATCCTGAATCAGCAGAAGTTGAATCAAGTAAACAGAACTCATCATCACCATTACAGTTCGTGCATACGTAAAACTTATTAAACTTTGAACAATGGTCATGGGCCCAATCCTTACACCTGGTACATTTTAACCACTGTGTTTTAGACAGTTCATATGGTTTAAAGCACTCAACACGAAATTACGGTTGTTCATCGTCTTCAGATAAACTAGGAACCACAGCCTTCTTTTTATATATTTTTAATATGCTTCCGTTTTTTCGATGACTTTTGACAATCTTCAAATTTGAGAGATAGTTTAAGTCTAGCTGTCTTCTCCCTTTCTTTTGCCTCTGCCCCCAATGCAGATTTAACTGGAGTGTCAGTTAAAATAGCACTTACTCTCACATTTCTTTTACGTGTCAGCTTGCAGGATCCAGCTTTGGGAAAAGGTTTTATTTGTTTCAGTACTGGTGTTATGCGTAAGCAAACATTTTTGTGGTACAGATGTCTGAACACCAGATCTTGATGGCTGACTTGAAATGTCTGCATTTTGAATTAGGTCTAAATTTGCACACTCAAAAACATTTGAAGTTGCATTATCTAGGCCTACAATGTTGTTTACAAAGGGGTGGTCAGTGACACTGCAAGTAAAGAAATCTTCGTTGATGAATATGTCCTTGTTAAATAGCCAAATTCGTGTTACTGAAAATCCAGACGTGATATTTTTTGGTGTCACTGTATTGGGCAATGCTTGTCTCACTAAAGATGGAATGTCATAAATTGTCACTTTTTTCCCAGAGTTACTCTTAAGCCAAGCATCTGATGAACTGCTCACAAATTTCTTGAATTGGCCAAAAACAAACCTATCCAAAGACTGTATATAACTTGTGAGAAGTGTGCGGAGGGAAGGTTAAAAGCACAACTTCATCTTCCTTTACCAAATAAAGAACAGCTAGGTTGAGGGAAGACTGATGGTTGTCCAACAACAGCAGAACTGGCCTTTCTTTTGATACCCTAGTGTGCTTTATAAAATGTTCCATGAATATTTAAAAGTCTGTTCCCGTCATCTATTATGATTTATTGGCAGAACCAGCACACCCATCTGGGCCATTGGGAATGAAAAAGTATCTGTAATTACTTCTTGGGACAGTGAAGAATGGTGGAATAGAATTTTCAGTTGCACTAACAGCCAAGGTGACAGTAACAAGGACTAGTCGTTCTGCAGAGGTCATAGCTCCTACCTGTCTGGCGCCTTTCGTTGCGATGAACTCTTGTAACTCCAGTTTCGTCTACGTTGAAGGTATCGTAGCTCTGAAACTTGTATCTTTAATACACAGAACCTAAATTCCTGAAGAAAACTTCTACATCGTGCCTCTTAAAACTAGTAGCTTTACCGAGACTAGTAGCCTGTGGCGTACGGATTGACAATGTATTATTTCTTTTAAGGAATCCCGACAGCCAGTCAGACGAAGCTTTCTCAGAATCGTAGCAATTCTTCACAGCATACTGATACGTTAAATTCCCGTAATATAATTCAGACGCTGTCAGTAAATATTCTTCGATTTAAGATTCCTGTTCATCGGAGAATACTTGAAGCGGCCTGGTGTATCCAACATGTGGGGTCTTATGTTTTGTATTGGAAGAAAGAAAAACCTTAAGTAGGTCTGATTTCCAATACTTAAGTAAAAAGTTAGGCTTCCTTCTACGTGGGAATTTTTTGATGTTTAGCCCTCTGATAATAAGTTTAACTGGTTAACAGCGAACGTTTTTAGTGAAACATCCAGACAATAAAATAATGTTTACTGACAGATTTCATTAATGAGGTTAGTTGCGACATAAAGAATTTTGCCAAATAAATAAAAGTATCATACTTTGAACACCTTCTTAAAGATTCTTACAGAATCCCTGGAGTGTCATAAATTTATGCCATACTTAGAAGAAACCTTCTGCAACAAAACATTGTTTTTCATTACTTACTGTGCTGCCTGAAAGTACATTTCTTTGGGTGTTGAGCCTCGTTTCGTTTTTCTCTTATACGCTCGCATTGTAAGCAAGTTGTTACACAGTAACTAGTTACCCCCGCCAAGTTGTAACAACTAACCCCTTCACGTGCCATTTTGTTTGGTATAAGATTTCTAGCACAGAAAACAATAAATTAAGCTTATTTTTTTTATCGCATATTAATACCTGAATTCTGAGACACTTAAAGTTTACTCCTGATGGCAGAAAACACACTTCTGCACGTACGTATTGAAAAACGGATCAAAGCGCAACTGGCGAGACGTGAGTTAGTGGGCTCGATGGGTGCTACTATCTGTGGACGAGCGATGGAACTGCCGCCAACAGAGCATCTGTGACGTCGGCATAACAACTAGCCCCGTGAAACAACTATCCCCGCTAACAACTTGTACGTTGTAATGTTGTTGCGATGAGAAATTATGAGCAACTACCATGGGAGTAAATTTTTTACGGGGGGGGGGGGGGGGGACCGCGTACGTTAATATTGAGACATACGAATCAAATTTGAATAGATATTCTTCAATCTTAAAATATATTTACTTTCTATTACTAAATATTTTGCTTAGTCAAAGCGTCGTGTATGGTATGAGTGGATTGCCTGAAGGAAGTGGTGATTGAATGCTTTGGTTGATTTGTCACGTGTAATAAGGGGTAAATAATTTATTATTTTCTAAAGACTAGTACTTAACTTATAAAAAGACACGGAATCCTTAATATAATCGTTACTGAAAAATTCGATGCAATATATTCTGTTATGAACACAGAACATGCTAAAAAAAAGTGTGCGAATATATATGGTATCAGAGTGGTAAATCCAAGTTAGCTTTAAATATTTCCCCCTTAAAAGTCTCGCATATCTAGGTTTCTTTTGCACCTTTGAAGCACTGACAAATGGAGGGGTTAAGGGCGACATTGGCACTAGTGCTTCTTCGCGTCTAAGTGATAATCACTGAAGTGACGGGTAGTCTCGAAGTCATTCAACGAACAACCATGAGACCTGAAACAACGACTGTATCGATTAACTGCATAATGATATGGTTATAAAGATATGTTGTACGTCACTGCGGAACTAAGAATTTGCTCTCGCATAGTTTTTTTACCAGGTAATTTCCAAGATATCTGTTTGAGACATTTCCAACTCTTGAAAAGGATTTTTTTATGATTGCAGTAGAATGATTGGAAATAATCTCCGTATGTTATTATTCTCAACGATACCCCACAGCAGTAACTTCAGAAGTTATGAAATAAATATGTACTTCAAATGATATGCACGACTCTTTGTACTACGCGTAGGTGGGCCTCTTTAAGGCCTTTATTGATTTTGATGTAGAGGCACTTGGGAAACTGGCTTGTGCTTAGGAGGGGACGTGTCCTACACAAGATTCTTTTTCTCCAGCTTGAGTGTAGAAGGTTTTAGAGAGAGATATGTCAACGCGTGTGTATTACTCACGCGAGAGTCAAATATATATTTATAGAATTTTTATTTTAACGCATATGTGAAATGCACTCAGGAGTCAAAGGTGAATTTATTGCATTTTAACTTGCATTGTTTCTTTACAATGATGTAAATTGCCTGTTCTATAATTTATTTTTCAGAGGGCCCCACCCACGCTAATGGTTCAGTGATTCTCAGCCAGCATCCTGCGTAAGGCTCTTTTACGAATGCTACGGATAAAAAGTATAAGCTGTTCACAATAAAGTGAGCACTTTTGAAATTCAACCTTACAAAAAGTTACTGTCCCTGCCTGCATATATTTTAACGTGCGCACTGAGTGACATGCGCCCATTGAAGTTGGTGATGATAGAGAGAAAATAGTTCCATAACTTAACGTCGAATAAAAAGTGTTAGGTAACCATTTGTGATAACTTAAATTATTTCTATTGCTTGCTGTTTTTTTATGCGTCGAAGTGTAAGAATTAGAGGAAATTTTTTAAATTTTTACTTTTCTTATAATTTTACAGTTCCACTTCACCGACGCATGAAGAAAGCTATGAGGCTCAAGGCAATGGCAATTTTACACAAGGCGGAAGAACACACTACGTGCATACAAATAGATCTTAAGCAGGGTTTACAGAAGTGCTCATTTTACCGTGGACAGCCTATACAAACATTTACTTCTTTACCCTGCAAATTAAATCTCGCCGTTTCAAGAACTTTTTGTTTATCGGTGCCAACTTTGGTAACGGGGCACGCACATTTCCCCTGGATATCGCACGCCATGTCACTTCCTTGCGTGTAGACGTGACAGAGGACTCTCGCGCTTGCCGGTGTCCCTCTTAGGGCCTGTCTACAGTTGCGCTATCCCAACCTGTGTCTTAGGACAAGGGTGCACTGATTGGGGCAAGTGACCCTCTGACGTCATGGAGCTTTCCCAAGCTGCCGTGTCTCAAGTCAACCTATGTCCCAAGTTGAAGCATTTGGAAAATGGAACTTTTTTTCCGAAGATGTGACCTAAGCTGTTAGAAAAATAAGAAGACTTCACCTACTTTCGCGCACATCGGCGGAATGTTTACGTGATTAATGCAAACAATGGCTGTGCAAGATGAGCTTTCTCACAACAAATATGATGAAATGCTAATAAATAATTAGTGATGTCTTCGTTCGGTCTGACAATTTTATTTGAAGGCTAAAAGTTTTAAACGTAAGTTTAAAAAGTAAAATTTTGACGTCTGTAGGCGAACTTTTTAAAAATAAAACCATTAAGGCGTTTATTATAAATAAATATTCAAATCAACAATTTCGTAAGCATTAAATAATCAATAATTCTGCCAATTTAAACATCAATACGTAACAAAAAATAACGTGCCGAATCCACTGCCACCTAGTGTCAGATTTCTGAAAGCTCACTTCGGATAGCGTATTTGTAAACCATATTCGGACTGAGTCAATGTGACGTCACTTGGCGCCGAGTTTCGGGCACATCCACGTCCACAGGAACGGCTGATTGTAGACAGGCCTTTATCGTTCCACTGATTCTGTGCAACACACAAGCAATAGATGTAGCTCTACGCAGGAGCTCGCTTCAACCACTTGACATATCATCCGGAGTAAACTCGTTCACATCAGACATGTTTCAGAATAAGTGTAATTACAGTATTTGCCGTACAAGTCCAGAAGCTAGCATCAATACAGGCATCGCCTTTCCCTGGGAAATGATATTGGTTGCTGCTGATGCACAAACTATTTTATAATTGGTTGCTTCTTCTGCCATGGATCCACTGAACACTCCCCATGGATAGAGACCTGAAGAATTCTCGGATTCATTTCGGAACGAGCTATAATTCAAACACGTGTGTTCATATAACTTTAGCCATTGGTCCACACGGTGTTTGGCACCTCCTTGTGAACGGTGTCCAACTACCGCCTTCTTCCACTGTGGCAACAGACAACCAATATGCAGTTGATATCGGCATACTTCTACATGAGACTGTGGAGTCTAGCCTGCAGGTCGTTGAGATCGCGAATTTTTCAGCTCTCTACCTATGGGTTCCACTTGTTATAAGGGAATCATAGATACTTTTCTCACTTCCGTCTTTTGCAACACCCGAAACAAAATATTAACGCGTACGTTAAACGACTAAGGGGAAGCGCCCCCCCCCCCCAACATAGTATTGGTCTATAGGTTTGTCTAGCTTGTTCATATTAAAAACAATCCAAAGTACCTGTCTACCCAACTTACTATAGTTTATCCGCATTTGTTCTCATTTTTTAAATCAAACCTTTGAAAAATCACCCCATGTATGACGTACTTGGTTGTTTTCTAAATGTTGTGTATTACAAGGTTTATATTAAATTTAAAAATACGTTATTTTGTTTTGTTTAACATATACGTATATTCTCTATATACATTATTATTTCCATTGATAATAAATATGAATAAAAACAGAGAGAAAATATCAGTATTGGCAATTCCTAGTAAGAAATAGTTCTTATGCAAAGTATTATTTCACTGAGTGCGCATGATTGCGGTGCAATATCCATTTGGTGTAATTTTGTATACTCAGTTATGCTTTGTTTGCATGAGGCGGAGAAATACTATGAAAGGTAGAACTTTACCACGTCTTCAGAAAAGTGGGAAGTAAAGTGAATGGACTATATGGACATTGCAAGGTAAAGGAACTATAGGCTAGTCACGGTAAAGGGAGCACTTTTGAAAGCATTCTCGTTTGGAATAATAGTCGATAAATGTATTTTATTTTAGCGTTGGACGTCAATTTCCAATTGCGGTGGAATATGCATACTGAGTTCATTACATACATGGCAATATTTATTTTAAAAAGTGGTTAAAGGGTTAACAATGGAAAACAGCCTATACTGATAATAAAGTCAGAATATTAATTCCGCCAAAAATTGGGCAAAATCAATTCTATGACATAAATACATTCCCGTAGTTCAGTTGTCACGTCTGTACTGCTGTGTAAGCTCATTAGTTGGTTGGGTACAGAAAAACTTACTTCTCAAAAATATAAATAACCTATAAAAACCAATAATTTAATAAAGAGGGATAATGTTCCCCTTAAACTGCACTTCTTACAATCCACAAAAAGAAAATCTCATCTAAAAAAATACCGTCTTTGAACTAACATAAAAGAATAGTCAAGAAACAAGAACAGTTTATGAGAACGAACAAAATTAATTTAATTAAGAAAACTGGCTACAAGAAAGCGCTTGTGTCTCGCTGCTACCAGTCTTGGTTGTTTGTGGAAAATTGTCAGTTATTATTTGAGACGAATGGTAGAAGGCAGTTTGTGAGCGAGATTTTGTGGAGTGATGCCACAAATTGAACTTGAGTTGTAACTTGAACTTGAACTTGTTAAGAAATAATTGAGTACGAAGAGTACAAGTGTGTGCTGGTAGTCAGAACACGAATTGCGACCGTGTAAATATGAATCTGGAACGAGTGAAACGGTAATAAGTAAGATGGCATATCAACGAAATTACGTAATTTGACTTTATGAATGCTAAACGCAACTCTTATTTTACGAACACGATAGAATGAGCTGACCAAGGTAATGATTCTACAGTTAATGTGTTGTTTCTATTTGTTACTATAGAAAATTCGTATTTTAACGACTTTTAAAATCAGTGTTTACACACACACATTATATATATTAGTAAAAAAATAATAATTGTGTACCTTATGTAGCTAATATTTATAAGCGAAAGTAAAATTAATGTTTAAAGCTCCGTTACGAAAAAAATAACAAGTTTTTGAGTTTATGGCGTTTCATTTATGGGGCAGTATGTTACTCGTGCACCAGTACTTAGGTGGGAGTTGGCTGGATTTGTCTACATCATCACTCTGGTTCATCCAGCACCACCTAAATTAAAGAAAAGAATGACTTCGAGCTATGTATGAGCATTATCTGAGCTGAGGGTCACTTGTCGTGCCCTACATCAGGAAAAGTTTGGCGTTAAGTGTAAAATAGGCAGAACTCTCAAGTGCTATATGGAAGGTATGGATCATTACGGGCTGACCAAGACATGGACACTAATAAAGTTTCCTCAAGGAAAATAGAAACCAATTTTGGGAGGTTGGTGGGAGGGGGTGCGGGAGAATTTACTGGACGCTACTTCTTGGCTACTTTTAGCTGTTCTTAGTCTAGGTGACAAGCCCTCTACCCTCTGTGGGCCGAGACTTGGGAAACACACCCGAAGAAACCCCATCAGTATAAGGCAGACAGGCGATCATTTGGTCCGTATTATGTTGTCTCACAAAGGTGCCCGGACAGGTTTTCTGAAGCCTTTCAAACTTTATCATTTGAGTGGTTGCAACTGGAAACATTTTATGGGAAATTGAAAAAAAGTGCATAATTACAAAAGTACAACAAATTTTCGTGAATCTTTTTTTATATATTAACTACTTTTGTACCAAATGTTTAATACAATGTTTCGCAATCTTTTACGAAACGATACATTTAAATATATTGATAAAGTGTCTAGCTACAAAGCATTTAAAATTGATACATAAATAACTATAATGATTTCTACGATCTCACAGCATTACATTACTTTGGAATATTTTCGACGTATCATCCCCAAAATTTACATGCTTTAAAATAGCTGTCCTTTTTACAAAATTCCCATTTAAAAACATAAAAAGATATTCTGGCCAAAGCCTAACACTTAATTTTTTTTTTTCTACTTTCTACATTTTCAACTATTTTTAGGATACCCCAAATATTAAAACACTTATCTCCATTGAGAACACCTCTAGAGACTAAGAACCAATCCCACCAGTTCCAATAATATATACCTATTTATTTAAAAACCCTTTCTTCACCCCTCGCCCCTACTTCACATTTAATAGATGTAGCAACGGGATATTCAGCATTTCATTCGCTACATTTAATTTTAACCAATAGAAACAATTTTTCTGTCGTGAGCATTTTTCTATATAACCTGCAACACTTGGCAACACCTCTGACGTCACCAAGGCGTAGCCAGTAGTAACGAGGCACGTCAGTCTTTCGTCCGGCCGGGCTGGAAGCACGGGCGCTTTCGGTAGTTGATGTTCCGAGTCTGAGGCGGCCATTATGCTGGCTGACTCGTTGCTGCTTCGAAGGCCCACTTGACGTGCGCCGGAATTGTTAGGTTATTTTTTTCTTCACCGTAGACGAGGCAGCATACACCGTAGTCTTCCAGAGCTGTTCCAAACTATTCGCCAAAGGTAGGAAAAACGTCCACAACTGTATTTAAATAACGGGCAGGAGAAAATACGAAACGAGACGTGCCATTTTTTTAGGGAATTGGAACTATTGAACACGAGACGAAAACCATATTGTCTCATAGGTCGGATAGGCTAAATTTGTGGTGAAGAAGTGGTTGAAAACTTCTATTCTCTAGCCTTTATCGAGATAGTAGAGAAAACAACAGAGCTGTAGGAAAACGTGAAATCGGCTGATGACTCCCGAATGGCTACGGATAGGAGAGATCTAATTACTTTTACGTGTAATGTAATTTATCCATATAACCTGGAATTTTCAACATTATAAATGTACGTACGTTGTTGCGGCAGGTTGGGCGGGAGACGGGGTGGTTTCGCATTGGTGGCAGCCATCCTGCAAAGCTCCGTTAAAATGTTGTAATACACGGTTTTTAAGTTTCAACGCAGAAATTATTTTCGTCCATATATTTTCCAAAATTCGGTGATCACTCAAATTATTTCATTATTAATCATGACGAACTAACTGCGAGTCAAACAGGTATTTAAAAAAACACTCCCTTTCTTTTTGAGAATTCGGAAGGCTAAAAAATAAAAAATACAATCTGACATTTTAATCTGTATGCTACACCCTTGTCCTCACATAGGCGTTGCAAAGTGAACATCAACACGCCCGCAGTAAAAACCCCTTTAACACACGAAAAAACCCTCGTTGAGCAGAGAAACTTCATTATCAGAGTAAATTTTAAAACCATAGTTATGCTATGGTTTCAGGGAATGCATGAAATACTCTAAAGATTATTTTTATTTTGTTTTGTTGTTTTCAATTCTTTTTAATCAATAGAATAGCCCCAAATATGAGCAATAATGTTTTAAGTTACATGAAATTTGTTTGGTTACACACCAACATATAAAATAAATATAAGTCTAAAATGACTGAGCCAAATACAATATCCTCCTTGGCTAGACATAAAACGATATCACAATATGCAATTTACACTAGATAATTAATATTTTTAACATTTGGCCTACA